>OX326947.1:28312613-28912613 GCA_946800315.1 Misopates orontium
ATTTTAATCCGATTTTCTGATATTTTTTGTTTAGGAAAAAACGACTTTGTGAGTGAAATAAATTAAAACGAAAAAAAATAAAAAATTGAGTTTTCCGGGTGAAAATTGTCGGAATTAAGCCCGGAGGACTAAAAATTGAAACTGGTGTTTAAATTAGAGGACTATAATTGCCGTTAAAAAAGTTAAGGGACCAATTTTGCAGATGTGCCAACTTAGGAGACCAAATATGCAAAATTTCCTTTACAATTAGTATTGAAATTAATATCCTAAAATCGAAATAATGGATAAGAAAATTAACTCTATAGTAGGATTGAATACAATATATTTTGCAATATAAAAAGAATAAAACTTTGTTGTATTCTTTTTTCTCTAGATTTGCTCACATTTTTCTTCTTAAAAAATGTTCTTTCATAGTTGCAATTTGCAAATGTAAATTTGGTAAAACCTAAACGGCAAAAATACCTTTTAAAACACCTACAAACACACTGGTTCAATCTACCAATGAATTAAAACTTGAGGGTGCATTTTGCCTATTAATCTGTTTTGGGGGTGCAATCTGTCAAAGTCTTATAATTCATGTTATGAATCAATCATTAGCTCAATATATTTTGAGGTAAAAGCAATGACACCTCCACATCTTCACCACCTAGTGTTCAACCAAATATCATTCAGTGAAGATTTCATAATACCAACAACATCCCCGACCATTTAGTAAAATTCATAGAACTGCTAAGTTTGTAGAAGATATAGGATTCTAATAAACTGGTAAAGAAATCTCAAGTCCAACGCATGTTTTGCTTAAATGAAAATAATATTTGTGAACTAATCAACTAAATTATTATGGTCAAATTAATATATTAATAGACAAACTTCATAATATAGGTCAAATAACAAAACAAAGATGAAGAACCAATTCATCAACTTCAACTGAACAATTTAATTCGTAAATTCAATGTAAAAGAGATTTACTTAAGAATGGCTAAAAGCTCGAACCAATTAATTAGCCCAAATTAGATGACGCGCTAGAGAATACGCATGGTTTTGAAGGTCTTATGCCCAAAAAAACGTTAATAAATTGAAGTCAAATTCAATTAATAGACCAAAATTTCATCCGCTAAACCAACACAAACGACCCAAAATTAGCTTGGAGCAAAATCCAGCCTAATACATGTACATAGTCCAAACCACATAATATCTCAAAGAAAAGGAATAATTCCAAACTATAGAAGGGATGAATCCTAATTTCTTAGGCTTTGGTGCGTTGATTGAAGCCCGAAACTGCAAAAGCTTTATTTTGGAAAAGATATGACGACTGGAGAAAAGTGTCGCACGACCTCTCAACTTCAAGGAACAAACACACTGTAGAAATTCCACTTTCGAGATCTGTAGTGTATATATCGAATTATTGAAGTTTAGATATAAGAGCTTTTACTTAATAACGAATCATATCTCCATGTTTTTCTCTGCTTGAGAATATTGGAATATCATATAAACATAGTTTGAAATGATTTATATTAATGATATGGGAAATAATTAATTTAAACTTATACACAATACAAAACAACAACTAAATATTATTTATCTATTTTCCTTAGCATGATTTCCATCATTCATGTTAATAACATAATACAAATCTATTTTTATGGTGTATATGATCGTGAAAAGAACTCCAGCACTACTTTGATTATTTTCTTTACAAAATCGAGTGAAAAGAGGACATGAGGTTTTCCTTTTTCGTGTGCTGAAAACAATATCATTTGTGTGGTAAAATATAAAAATAATTTCTTAATGAAATAGTTCTAAACCTTTAATTAAGGGATAATATCAGTGACACCCCCTGAGATTTGGCTAAATATTAGGGACACCCCCTGAGGTTTCAATAATATCAGTGACACCCCCTCACACTTAACAATCTTAGTAAATTACTATTTTAACCTCAGAGAAATCTAAAGGAAAAAAGAAGAAAAAGACGAATTTGACATTTACATATTTACCCTTAATTTAAAAAAGTCAACAACTTCTTTATTCACCAAATAAGCTCACACACCCAAAAATATCTCTAATTTATACAGCTGACTGAGAAAGTTTGATTTGTCTCTTTCTCTTCCCTACCAAGTCTCACTCCTCTTCTTCCTCACTATTTTCTCCACCAAACTCCGACCAGACCACAGCCTAGCGACTTTCAAGAACAATATTTTCACGATCAGCCCGCACTAATGGATTGATAGACACCCATTTCATATATCTTTTGACGCAACCAAAAATTCAAAAAATAGGTAATGCTTTGAACTAAAATCGCCTTTTACGTGAGTAACTAATATGCATTCATGTTACACACTTAGTTTTTCGTCCATGTCGATTTTTATTATTCTTTGTTAATGTTATAAAAGATTTAGGGTTTTTATATTTCTCCAATGGTTTCTATTGTTAGTTCTACTAAATCATTTAGACTTTGTTTACAAAAGTTCACTTCAGGAGCTATTGAATCGATTTTATACTTAGTCTATTATTGGGAGTAAGTCTTTGTTTTATTTAGACTTGGTTTACAATAAAGGATAAGTGTTAGCAATATAAACAGTTTTGGATAATAGCTACTTAATCGATTTTTTTTTTTATTTACTGTTTGTAATGGTTTAGTGACATAGTTTTTGTGGAAAATAATTAAGCTCCACATGTATCAAGAACAAAGAAAATTAAGCCACGCCATTTCTTTCATTGATTTTGTCAACAAATTGGTTATACATTATGCACATTGTATTTCATATTTCTATTAGACGTTTATTACTCTTCACTAATTTTTTCTATTTTTATTAGGTTCTACATGTTTTCTTATCAAACAAATGACTTTTTGTTTATGTATTACAGATATGACTTCAGTTTGTGAGTTTGAAGGTGAATGAGAGGGTAACGGTGATGATGTGGGCAATGGCGATGGAGCAAACAATGTTGTAGAGGAGACAAAGGAGAATGAAATTGAAACTAATGGTGACAGTGAAGTCAATGTTGAAGAAGATGATACTCGTGTTGAAAATGAGGAGGGTAATGAATACAGAAATTATGTGAATCAAGATACTTGTGATCAAACTCACGATAGTAGTGAAGTCCTTAGTGATTATGAATCTGATGATAATTTTATCAAACCTGATGATTGTTTGGGGTTTTGGGATGAGAATCCTGAAGGAGAGTGGATCCGCCCATGTCAAAATACATGGATACAAAGGAATATGAGATGCCCGAGGCACCGGGTGAAAAGATTATGTTGAAAGTTGGGCAAATATTTTCCACAGTAGATAAATTTAGAGAGGTTTTACGTGACTACGTTATCCAAGAAGGTTTTCACTTGGTCAGAGTTAAAAATGAGAGAACAAGGATAACATGTAAGTGTGGTGACTATGGTTGCTCTTGGAGAATACATGCATCTCCTCTCCCAGATGGAGTCACATTTTCTATCAAAACATTAAATCCATAACATAGATGAGTAAGAGTAAGTAAAACTAGAGAGGCGACAAGTACATGGATGGCTCATAAATTGGTTGGTGTGTTGAGAGAGAATCCTGACATGAAATCAGCAGGAATAAAAAATGAGTTGCAGAAATACAGCTTGTCTCCAGAATACCTTAAGCTTTACCGAGCAAAAATGAAGCATTAGAAATGATTGAAGGTAGCCATGCTTCCTCTTATAGCTTATTCCCTTCATATGCTGAGATGATCCAGAAGACTAATCCTGGAAGTATTCTAAAGATTCAATGTAACTTACCTGAAGTTGAAGGCAGAAATGAGATAATGTCTAACATTGAGCCATCATTCAAAAGAATTTTTATTAGTTTGGAGCCACTGAAAATTGGCTTCTTGACTGGGTGCAGCTCGGTTTTATGTTTTGATGGATGTCACTTGAAAGGTTCCTATGGAGGTGTATTGTTGGCTGCTACTTCATTAGATGGTGACAATGGTATCTTTCCAGTTGCTTGGGCTGTGGTGGAATCTGACTGTAAAGAGAGTCTTAGCGAGATGTTGGAAGGATTCACGAGGGATAAGCATTGGACCTTCATGTCTGATAGGCAAAAGGTAATTTTTTTTTACTTATATTTATAATTGCATGATAACGGAAATTGTTTTAGAAATGAGGTGTTTGTTGAAAAGTTATTAGTTATTAATGGTATTACTATAATGTAATAATAGTATTTTTATTCTTATTTTCATGGACTGATGGAGTGTATTGCTGAAATGGACCCTTATGCCATAAATATGAGATGTGCAAGACATATATTTCCAAATTTTATCAAGGCTTTTCAATAAGAAAAAATTGAGAAAATATTTTTGGTCAGCAGCACGATCTTACAATGTAGCAAGGTGTAGAGAAGCAATGAACAAAATAAAATATTTGGATACAAACGCACATAAATACCTCATGGATATAGGGGAGAATTTGTGGGCTAGGCATGCTTATCCAATTGAACTAAAGAATGATCATATTACCAACAACTTTGCAGAGTCGTTCAACAGTTGCATAAATGAGTTAAGGTTCAAACATGTCCTTACACTACTCGATGGTTTGAGATCAAAAGTTATGATGAGGTTGAGCCAAAAGCTGTTGAACGCACAAAAGTGGAGCAATAAACTTACACCAAACATTTTGAAAAATGCAAACTTTCAAATGGAGTGTTCTAGACGTTGCAATATATTGGTTTCAAGTTCAAGTTTGTTTGAAGTGAGAGAGGCATGTACAAACTATATTGTTGATCGCTAAGACTTGTGATTGCAGGATTTGGGACTTATCAGGTATTCCATGTAGACATGCATGTCTGACTATTGCTCATAATAAGGATAGCATTGAAAATTAAACCGGCAAAAGCTTCTTCACAAGTGACTTCTTATATGCATACAACAATGTAATAAAACCTGTGCCTGTGCCTGATCCAAAATTTTGGCCAACTATGTCGACTTCTATACCGAACACATGACTACTTCCACCTTTGAGGAGATTGTCTGGAAGGCCTAAGAAGAATAGAAAAAGAAAGCAAGAAGAAATTCGAAGCTCTAGTACGCACAAAAGATCATACACGCTTGAATGTGGTTTGGTGGAAAATTTGGTCATAATAGAAGAAGATGTCAAAGGGCTGAAGTAGGAAGCCAAAGCAGTCGAAGAAGAAATTACCAATCGGTGATTATATTACTTTTTAATATATCTATTTAGAATTCTTATACTTTTAGTGGACTTTTACATTCTAACATTCTAATTTTTCTTTTACTCATTTGTGAAAAGAATGAAAATTGAAGAAAAAGAAGAACAGATTGCTCTACTTCTCGACATGAAACTGTTGGTGATGAAAACCAACCACCTGAGCAAGAAGCTTATATACCGTTTGCAGCCGATGACCACATGACTGATGTGTCTTACTACTCGAGTCTTGGCGATTTTCTTTCTCAATCTTGATTGACATAACAAATACTACAATATTTTGTCTATTTTGTGTTTGCTCATATTATTTTGATGGATTATTATGAATAGCATGATAAACTTCTACCACATACAGTAACAATTAGTTAGGGGTGATGTCTTATGTTTTTGTCAAAGAGGATGTTGCTAATGATTTTGTTTTTTAGACTTGTTGATGTGGTTTATGGTATGTTTTCCTATTTGTTGTTGGGATGGTGATTGTTTTGAATAGAATTATCCTTTGTTAATCATAATTTTTCTTTCTAAAACATGTGTTCAAGAGATTGTTCTATGTTTAATGCTAGGTTGTAGACAAAAGTTACCTCATATTCTGTTCAAGAACAGAACATGCATTTTGCCCGCCTTCTATATGTTATGTTCAAGAACAAAACTCAAAACTAAAGGCATTTATAGCCTTCTTTTTATTTGAGTAAGAAAGAAGGCAAAAATGCCTTATGTTCAATGTGAACATAAGGCATTTTTGTCTTTTGTCTCATTTTGTTTTTTAAAATATATTTTATCTTAGGTTCTTTTTTTAATTTTTTAATATTTATTCAGTTTCTGTAATAACTAGCTAAATATTTAGATTTTGTACTTTTCACCAACTTTCTTGTTATGTAAAAAGTGAACATCAAATCAAATAGTTTAACTTATACTATCCAAATTTAGTAAGTAATTATCAATTATTAGTTAAAAATAAATTACAATAGCAAAATAAATTCAATTAGTTGTCACAGTATATAGACATGCACTATTAAAATTCAACACATCTCAAACATACTCCTTTCTCCATGAAATAGATTCTTTTTACGTAAAGGATATTGTGCCTAAGTTTATTCTAGAAAAAAATTATTATGATATTGAAATATTATAACATGGAATATTATAGATTTGACCATATATCTAAGACCCCTTGCTAGTTGCAAACTATATCAATGACACCCCCTCTAATAGTTTGAGTACAAAGGGTAATTTTGTCTTAAGAAATTAGTCAACTTTGACTCTGACTTTGATCAAGGGCTGAATAGGAAAATTATAAAGAAAGTAAGTTAGTTAGGGATGATACTATAGTTGATGGGCTAGTTTGATATGTTAGTATAAACCTCAGGGGATGTCACTGATATTATTGAAACCTCAGGGGGTGTCCCTGATATTTAGCCAAACCTTAGGGGGTGTCACTGATATTATCCCTTTAATTAAACTTAAAAGTAGCTCAACATCGAAGTTATTACACCTAATTCACTCGCAGTTTTAGGATATAACTTAGATTTAACTCATTATATTTATCGCTTCATATCAAACATACTAAGTCAAATTAACGGTTATTTCATTGATCATGTGTTCGTTAACCTAAGCTATGAAACTACGTGTAATCTTAATTTACATGAACCTTAAGATGTTCAAAATCATGATACTCATAATAGATTTAGTAAATATGTGAAATATGAGAATACCTCCATCAACCGTGATTGAGAGAATTTCTGTTTTCTTGAATATGATTAGTTAACAAACTGATTCAATGAAGATTTTGGATTATCTCTTCGTGCTTAAAATTATTTTTATGTGTTTCTTAATAATGCGTTTATGATTGCTACACTAGTTAGGTTCCTTAAAACTTAATCTCAATCGTCCATAAAAAAAGAGTTTTTACATTGTTTGAACTATGGCTTACTCCATGAAGCCACAAACAACTGAAACAGTCTTACTAAGATAAAGAGATCTTTGACACTTGATACATTTTAAGTAATATTCAAACACATAAGAAATACCGCGACCATTGATACACTTAGCCTTTCTCTTCTGATTGGTTGCTTGACCTTTCACTCGTTTATTGATGTTAATCCACCATTCACCTTTTGACGTAAACCTCATATTCATTTTTTTACCATATTTTGACAAAGCAACTCCAATCGCGGGACAAGTCAATCTCTCATGCAAAATCACCTTCTTACCTCAAACCATGAATACCAAAAGATGTGTTGGTGATAACAGCAAGATTCTCACACCTACACATGACACCTCAAAGCAATAAATTAATGTGGTGATGAGCATGTTTTCAAGGATAGTTGAAGTATATTTCTATTGTATATATAGAGCACAACAAGGTCCAATTAGAGTTGGACTATATCTCCAGTCGTAGTTTTTGTTATAGGAGGGTCTCAAATAAATAAGGAACCTTTCTTAATGTGGTTGACTTCTAAACTGGTCTTCTTCCCTTATCTTTGCACAGTCTTTGATATCGATAAGACAACTTCTCAATTTGATCCAATGTAGATCTGCAAGATATTCTTGACATATTCTAACCTATCTCTCCATCTAAAAGAATACAATATATAATCGAAGTTTGCAAAATCTATCAATAATAATTTCTACCTTGGAACCGCACGACTTTTCAAAAAAACTAAGCACTTCTCAACAAATCAAAAGTCATTTTATATGAAGCCGTATTTGATGTAAAATGCGGACAATAATTTTACACCAAAATACATTATACTTAAACTAAAATTTGTTTAAAAACACAAATTGAGAAGCTACCTTATTGTCATATTTTGACGCAAATTAAATGGTGAAGATTTTCAATTTTGTAGTACCCATTGAAAGAAGCATTAGAATAAACATGCATCTCATAACGATTAAATCCAGTATGAAGCATATGAACTAAACTAGTATTCATATGACACAAAGAGCATAGAACACACATTTTTAGCCTAACACAAGTATGTCAGATGCATGCTAATCATAAAATTAAAAACACATGTAAGCACAATTAAGAATAATGATATAACGTGCAATGTTGCAACTCAAAGTGTAATGCGAAAGATTAATTCCACCCTGCCCCCCCCCCCCCCCCCCTCCCCAAAGTTATGCACTCCCCTTGATCAATTCTTCCCCTCATGTTATCCACTTTCTCTTAAGACGTGCATTCACTCTTAGATAAAGAAAAAAAAAGTAGATAAATTAGCAGAGCATATGGCAAAACAGATAAACCGTCTTTCGCTCAAAAGAAAGCAAATAAAAACATTAGCCAACATCCACAGAGTCACCAGATTCAAACAACTGCCATGACTGAGGTACAAAACTTATGAGTGGTCATAGTATGTTTAATAGGTGAAACATAAGTCCACATAGAAGAGAGAGACACATACCATTATCCTTTTGTGAAAAAAATCTGAAATAGTACAAGATAATCCAGGACAAATCAAATGAGATAACTGGAAAGATGGATCATTAGTTCTTGTTCAAACACTCCTAAAGACTTCATTCAAAATGGTGCGAACTCTTGGAGCTTTAACACTCAGCCAATTGAGAATCAGGTAGGCATTATCAATATAGCAGAATGAGGAATCGAGTTAGTCTTGTGAGTATTACAATTGAGAATTCTCACTCTATATTCTTTAAGACTCGGACAACTTTTTTTTTTTTAATTATAAAAGAAGCATAAAAAGAGATTCTTCATTTTTACGAGGCAATGATCCTTCAATCTAAGATGTTAACTTGGGTAAAAGATCTAGGAAACAGAACACTGAAAAAGTAACCATACGAATTACATAGTAACAACTCATAAAAACATATCACAAGAATTAAACAAAAAGAACATACCAAGGCAAAGAAGAATGCAATTTAATGGAAAAGATGAGCATGGTGTTGAATTTGGTTAGACGACAAAAATGCATAAGGAAGACCTAAGCGTTTAAACTTGGTTACATCAATAACCTTGGTCATATATTAGCAAACTGGTTTTGGTTGGAACGTAATTTAAGAAAATTATCTTCTTGAATGAAGTGATGAATGATGTCAAAATGTTGTGTGCGAGAGTGTTGTACAAGATCTTGGTGATACTAGTAACCCTTGTTTCATCACAAAAAAAAAAAAAAGAAACATAACCTAATGGTATCTGTTTCACCCAAAAAAGATTGAGCACAACACTACATGTGGCGATTGTTTAAATCATGTCGTGGACAAGCAAGTTGAGTTATGTTACCATGAGATACAATTGTTTCTGACATGAAAACATCCTCATGTGGTACTTTTTTTTTTGTCATGAGCATTTTCGACGTAATCTGCATAAGTGAAACCTAGAATTTGTGTTACTGTCTTTAGTAAAACCAGATGCCAAAACCAATTGTACCATTGACTTAACAAATGATGTGTTTGACTACATGAAGATTTGATTACTTGGGTTCAGTCTGATATTGTGTGCACACCTTACCAGTGAAGCATATGTTAGGCGACTAGCAGTGAAATAAAGTATGCTCCCTATCATACTTTGATACAAGGTGAAGTCGGCTGAAGTCTCTTCTTTATCCTTAGAGAGCTTATAGATAGTTTTGATTGATGTTCTCATGTATTTTGAACTATTACGACCAATTTTGTTTACCACGATCATTGCATACTTGGATTGTGATATGAAGATGTCGGATTTATCATGTTTCACTTATAGCTTATGAGGAAGATAACTTCTCTAATCATACTCACATTTAATTATCTAGTTATAGTTGAGATTATTTTATCAACGCTCCAACGTCTATAGCCTTTATTAGTAAGATAAGTCATGAGATGATCATAAAAGGTGTAAGGGGCCTATTTTAGACCATCAAGTGCTTTAAAGAAATACACATAGTCAATGTGATTACGATCTTCAAACCCTTTTAATTGGGATACAAAAACCTCTTCATCAAGTAGTCCATTTAAAAAGCATTTTTTACATCCATCTAGTAAAGCTTAAACACAAGTCCATGCAAGAACAAGTCAGACAAATTCCAAATCATCAAGTGGAGCAAATGTCTCAATTTTTTCAGCTTAAGTGTACCATTCGGTAACCAACCTTGCTTTGTTTTGCACAATAATAACAAACTCATCAGTCTTGTTCTTGAAAATCATTTGGTACCAATAATATTTACGTGAGGTTTGGCACATGTTTTCAGACTTTATTTATTATGAATTATCTAAGTTCCTCCTCGTTGCAGTAACCTATGCCTACCTGTTTGACATTTTTTTTGGCTTAATCTATTACATAACACATATAGATTTGTCAAGATTGTCATATCTTCTTTGAGACTTGATCCTTGCTCAACACCTTCAATGAGATCTCCAATTACAACATCGGTGGGGGTGATTTTAGATGATGGTTCTTTTGTGCAGAGTTATTGATTTTGTATTCTTTTAATAAGGAGACATCTCAATATGATAAATTGTATTCAATTTGATGTCTGTTACGACATGATTTGGATCTGTGTTCAGAACAATGATAGATTCTGTTTCTACTAAAGTCTCTTCTGTAGGATCTTGAGATCCCAACTTCTTTTTTTACAAAGGCTTCAAATAGTCACTAGTCATCATACTCAATGTTGGTAGATACAATGGTATATAATCTCATGTTGTAGGCCATATAAGCATGACAATTAGTTGAGTATTTAAAAATAAGGCAAGATAACTCTTGACTCGTATAATTTAAAAGAATGAGGACTAAGCTAAATTAACTAGAGTAAATTTCATTGGTATCTAATTCTTCAACGTCAACTTCTCTAGGCTTAGATTCACCTAGGAGAAATTATCTAGGATCAAAATCACCATAGTTGAGCTGTTGAAGGTCGAGTAGTACAATTGAGGCTCAAGTCATACGCAAGGTCAAATTCTCTTAGCTAGACTCGAATCATATAGTAAATAATGCTCCAAAAAGACGTACCATTTTGTGTTGGTCCGGTGGTATCTTTAGGCGATTAACGTTCTAAATCCAGAATTTACTCACAAGTTGGAATTCATTTTGAAGGTCGACTTCGAGGTTTAGTTTGCAACGCTTCAACATTTTGGTCATAACTTCTTCTTTAAAAGTCTGGTCGTAAACAACATTATCTCTTCGTCATCGGTGACTTTCCATGGCTTTGGTCTATTTTATCTCTTCGTCATCCACATCTATCTTTATATGACACGTTTCTCTGTTGTTGAGCTAGCACGCGGTATACCAAATTATGGCACACCATACTTATTATGTAATAAATAAGTTTTTCACTTACAAATAAAATCCCACCTTTGGCCTAAGTACATTGTAAACTTTTAAATTTAAATAGGACATTTTAGAAAGTATTTTTTGACCAGTTGTAGGAAAAAAAAAGACCATAGTTGTGCTGTTTGTCGTTAAAAGAGTCATTTCAGAACCATCAGAGGTAATCATGTAGTTGGCGCCAATCACTCATCGTAAAAATAGACGAAAAAACCCGACATGAATTCTGCCAAAGTAAGGTACTAATACTATATCAACTCGACTTAAGTTTATTTCGTGGAAGCATGCTGGCCGGATATGATCGTAATAGACTATTTTCAAATTCCTAAAGCTTGATAATAAAAAGAATTCTTAAAACTTTTGGGACTAAACTTTATAATTTTTCTATTATTAAGTCCTTACTTATTTGTTTAGACTCTAAAAGGGTCGGTATGTAATTAAAAAATAGAAGCAAAAGGTGAGCGGACGAGAGAGCCAAGACCGAAATCGAACTATAGTGCGATTGATTATTAATCACAACAACAACAATTTTGAGCTGCACTGAGAATTTGTGGTTGATTAATGGTGAAATCTGTAGTCGGAGATGAAACTCAGCTTAAATTGGCCGAAGATCGCCTCACTCGCTCCTCCCTTCCATCTCAGGTTTCAAAACCCTAATTTTGTTTGTTTGTTTTTTTGCTGAATGATTGGGTTGTATTCACTGTTCGATATTCTCCGCCGCAGATTGGTCTCGTGATTGGGAAACTGAATTCAAAGTTAGATAGAGGATTTGTGTTTGATTTGGTGCCTACGCCGCCGAACGACGCCGGTGAGCCGCCGTGCTCCGTGATCGAAGACGGCGGCGGCACTAAGAAAAAGAGTTCATCGGCCAAAACTAAATCTCAGAATGAATCTTCGGCTCTCTTTATTGATAAGGATTGGGTCTCCGAACACGCGCGGCAGGTCGAGTTTCGTTGTTCCTAACTTTGATCTGTGTCTTTGTAGGATGATTACTGTTTGAGTATGTGTATATAGCTTTGGTTCTGCTGGATTCAGCTTTTGTTTAGAAGAGCTCAATTGTGTGACATTGACATTTCACTGTGAAGTATTACTAAATTTGGTGATGCTGATGAATTATTTTTCTGTTCTCGTACTCCCGTGCATCGTAGTATACTTGTTTCTGGTTCTCTGGTATCTTCCCGGTGGTGCATTCACTTAAACAAATGTGGAAGAGATACATTTTACGCAAGCTGCATTTGGTTCTGACCATACGCTGGCTTGGTGTTGGTGTCCTTTTTCTATCTGCTTCTAGGTTAGACTCGAGAGAATGAACTGCAAGGGGCGAAAATCAACTTTGTTTACTATATCAAAATAGTTGGTAGTTGGGCATTTGATCCATTACATTCATTTGGATGAGATTTTGGTCTTTGTCCGTACAGGCCACTTGTCGTCAGTTGCGTCTTGCTATATTTCAGTAACTATTTCTGAACCTAATAGGACTACTGCGGTTTTGTGGATTTGTAATGCTTTTTAAACTGCACATGCGAAATGGATGCCCATACTTCCTAGAATCATTTGTTACTGTCATCTTTTAAAGATCCTCTTGACAATAATGACAGTCCCCTGATCTTTTTTAATTATATAGGTCTCAAGAATGCTTTTGGGTGGGATGAAGGTTGTTGGCATCTATATATGGGTCAATGAAAGCTTGTTCAAGAATTCAACGATAGCACTGTGTCAGGTTTTGCTGATTTCTCATATTCACCTACTATTTCTGCATTTTACTAGCTTTGAGTATTAGGAGAATCCACTTCTAATATCTATCCTGTTCCAAGGGATCTTTTTTTTGTAATGTTTATGAGTAAATAATGATCAAAATTGATTGATTCTTGTTCAGTTTATATGCAATTTGTTAATTGTACATATGTACTTTGTTATGTGAGTAGTTTTAATAATTCGTCCACCTGAAATAAATTGTTTGATGCGTGGCTTCTAGCACAAATTCTTAGAAATTTAATTTTGTGTCTCATATTGTTCTTCATGACCACAATTTTTAAATCTGGAATAGACACCCCTGTCTTCCACCCATTATTAAAGAGGTTTGCGGAAGGAAACTTTTTAAGTTTAATTTGTTAGTTTAGCTTAATGCACAGTTCTTAAAAGATAATGACTAGAATTCCTCTGGTATATGTTGCATACTGGGACACCCTTCGGACATTCTCCATAATTCGAAGTGTCTCAAGTAACATGATAAAGATGAGTTATTAAGAATGATGACTTGCTTTGGACTAGAAATGAATTGTTTGATGCGTGGCTTCTTTGCACAAATTCTTAGAAATTTAATTTTGTGTCTCATATTGTTCTTCATGACCACAATTCTTAAATCTGGAATAGACACCCCTGTCTTCCACCCATTATTAAAGAGGTTTGCGGAAGGAAACTTTTTAAGTTTAATTTGTTAGTTTAGCTTAATGCACAGTTCTTAAAAGATAATGACTAGAATTCCTCTGGTATATGTTGCATACTGGGACACCCTTCGAACATTCTCCATAATTCGAAGTGTCTCAATTAACATGATAAAGATGAGGTATTAAGAATGATAACTTGCTTTGGACTAGATATGGCGTGACTTCTACAATTATTATTGTGTCGCTCTAGCTATACAAAAGTGTTGACAACAGCAACTGATTCAACATTCTAACTTTTGTGGCATGCTGCTTTAGGCTGTAAAAGGAGTTGCAGAAGCAGCCTCAATGATGACTGATGGGAACGAGAGACTGCTAATTCACATTAGTTATAGCCCTCTGAGGTAACTTTTTAAGCATGGTTTTTCATAATCTAATTTTTGCATTTATCGGATATGCTAAAGAGCCAAAACTATAATTTCAGGTGGACATGTAGAAATTGTTCACTGGCAGCAAATATTACTTCGAGCAGCTTACGGCCTTGTGATTTCAAAATGAGTAAAGTTCTGGGATCCCTTCAAACATTCGGGTGCACATACAACTTTGATATAAGGTGATCCAATGTTTCTACTCTCTATATTCTCCTGCTTCACACTTCTGGTAACTGATTTCTGATATAGTTTTTTATCTTTGATAATTTCTATTATTGTACCATAGTAGATACTGAAGGGATTTCTTTACTATATTCATTTATGAATACTGTGCTTTTTTGGGAAAGGAGGCTGCAGCATTTCCCACTCTTGCATATTCATCCTTCTATAGTTCTTCTGCCTCTTTTGGTCACAATGTTCTAGCAAAGGGTCTGTTTTCCTTTAGAAGCTGGACCATAGCCTTATGTTCAATATTTAATTCCCTTCCCCTTTTGCGCTGCACCCTAGACAGACGAGTTTCCATTGAAGTGACATTTTATTTTTTTTAAAGTTTTATTTTAAATTTACTTTTTCCTATTTATTTGTTATGTCACTCGTACGCTAAATTGGGGTAATTGATATAAGTTAATGAATAACTTTGCCCGAAAATGCTGGTAAAGATGCTCATTATCTAGTTGAGGACCCCTGGCTTTCGAATAGTTTACTTTGTTGCTGCAGGTGGTTAAATAATGTTAGGAACTTTGGTCCCAACGGTGTTTAGGATGAGCAGATCACTTTTTGATAAGACGTCTCATTAGAACATGGAAAAACGAGACCTAGACAGTGCTACTTTAAGCAGATTTCCGGATTGCATCCTCTCACTTGAAGTTTCTCTTCTGTTACGTGAAATCTTGTGGCTTTCTTGTTACACTTGAAGAATTGTTTATATTCCTTCTTCCATCCTATTGCTCCTAATGAAAACATGGTTGATTTAGCTGCATGTAGGTTGGTAATGTAAAGGTTCGCTTCCTTTGTCTATTCATAACCTTTTCTCTGATAAGATGTATAATTGGTATGCAATCTGTCCAGATTCTGTTTCACTGCCGTTGCAGACATCATTGAATCTTGTCCATGGAAATAAAGTTGCATTTTGCTGATATGTTTAAAGAGGACTTGTTTTACTCCAATTAAAAATTATTAAAAACTGACAATTATGCTCCTCACCCCCTTAACAACACCCCCTCCTCCCTAATCGAAATTTCTTTTCAATTTACATTACTGCTTTTTCCCATTGTATCTAGTTGTATTTAGCGAGTTAGTTTTTACATTTATAATTTAGATTAATGTGAATGGTTGTTTCTATTATTTCACTCGGGTCACTATTAACTGTTCTGAGTTTTTTACTTCTTTGTCAGGCTCCCTATAGCCCGTGAGAATGAATCGGATGTCAAAAGATTTACTGATGTTCTACGTGATGAAATCACAATTCACGCCAAGGAACTTACAGGTGCTAAGGCTTTGATCAACGGAAAATTGGTAAGACCACTAAACTATGCTAAATATCATTCAAGTACTGATTAGGGGATCCCAGAGGATATAATAGAAATACTGATGACTATAGTGGTATTTTGCTATTTTCAACTGTTGTCAAATACTTCTACTCGATATAGTTTTAAGAGCAATGATCACAATCAATAAAATCATGAAACTAAAATTTCTCATTGCAATCTTCTTATGTGCTGAAATTTCGTGAGAGCAACTGCCTTGAGCATGAGGTAGGAGATCTAAGGTTATGGTTCTATGAAGATGTTTTTGGATGTGACACGGGGAATTGGAAATGGCTATTCGTGGGAACAGAGCTTGCTGTTGGCAGTGTAGTAACAATTTAAATCTTCTTAACTGAACATCACTTTGTCCCATGTTCATTTTTAAACAACTTAACCGTGATTTGGAGTGTGACCCTCCAAATAATGGAAATCAGCTAATTATGAATCAGAGGAACTTTATTGGTTTCTTCAATAGACTTTTGTTCGTTGAATAGGCCTTGGTTTAGTTGATGATGATTTGTGGAAGGGTTCCGCGACCAAGTTATTAAAGGAGTTGAAAAATAAAATGAAAAAGGGATTAGCGTAGTTTGCTTTTCTGTTGCTGGAGCATTACTTATTCACTTTTTGGAACATTAATCAGACCTCTGAATACATTATGTGGGATCTTTTATGAATGCCCCTCTTAATATGACCTTGATTGCTAAAGTGAGCACAAAAACACAGATATGTATAACACTCATACACACATAGGATGGAAGAAAATCTTACGTAAAGCATGAGAATACATGAATTATAATTATTGATTACCCCAAGAAAAGGTCCTGTTGCCTACCATCTTTCTATTGTTTATTTTACTAATGCTTGGATTATTCGGACAATATTTTTTTTCAAGCAAATTGAAAAGTTTATCATCTTTGTTCTTCTTTCAATTTTGTCAGCCTGATATACGAGGAATGAACATACGATTGTTTTGTCATAACCAAAATAATTATTAAAAAAAAAGAGGATTCTTAATTACCGAGTTTTCTTAATTGTACATATTTTTCGAAAATACCCTAGACGTCTACTATCTTGTATGTTAGTAAAATTATTGAGATTATTGTTGGAGAAAACAAGAAATTGTCAGGAGTCCAGCTAGTTATAATAGCACTTATGTAATCAAATGCAGTCCGCGTGGACGTCAGTGGTGGTGACAATGACATGTTATTTCAAAGATAAATGTCGACTGTATTATCTTAGATACAGTAAGTGTAAGTAGATCAGGTTATTGCTAGTTCCTGGACTTGGATGCAAGAAATGTGGGAAAGTCAGGTCATTGGTAGTTCTTGGACTGATCTTATATAGTTATTATATAGTAAAAGCTGAAGGCAAATCCAGAATTCATATTTGCTCTTCTCTACCCTTTTAATTCTTCGGTTTGTGTCCATGAACCATGTGGCTAAGCAGCATATTCCCATAGGTGAAGTTAGATGCCCTGCAAAACCTGAGATCTGAATCTTTGGAACGATTCAACATGAGGTACATAAGATGTAGAACCAGACTTAAATTTCTGTAAACAAAGCATGAGATAGTGAAAGAACATGGCATCAGTCCAGTCTATAGTAGACGTGGATAACTTATGGATGCAAAGGGGTTTCTTCATTTATGCTATTGTCTCCATTTTGCCGGATGAATTGGTTGAATGGGCTCCTGGTGTTTAAACTCTATTCCACTGTTAGGTTTGAGTCATTTAAATATATTATTCCCAATATAGCGCTGGTTGAAATCTATGTTGTATGTTGTGTGGTGGAAATCAAGAAGTCCAAGGTAATTAGGATTCTAGAATTAGGATTTCTTTATTTTGGTTGTTATGAGATTAGGGGTTTAGTTTATTTTATTGCTTTATTTAAGAGTTCTAATTGTGCTAGGTTTCTTTTGTTTAGCCTATAAATAGAGGGTTAAGTCTTATGGTTAAACAAGTTTATGAGTTGATGGTTATTAGTATTATTGTTGATTGCAATTTTCCGCTCGTCTGGCCTATGTTCTTTCTCCTAATTCTACTCTTCTCTTAATTCTTCTTTAAATTCTTTCTCTAATTTTCCGTGTTTACGAAAGTCGACCTGACGTCCAAGCGATAATCTAACTGGTTATTGGTGCAATTGGTTCAGCTGGTTCAGTTGTTGGTTCAAGCAGAATGGATGGGTTGAAGATAGATAGATAATACTTAAATATAATACTTAAGAAGTTATATTATATTGATGAAATTTTCAAGTTAGTCTCCAAAATAAAATTAACATGTGAAAATTAATAAATTAGAATAAGTTCTCAAAACAAACACCAATGTAGAAAGCCTCAAAAACTACGAATGCTATCTATTTTAAATACTTAAACTATTCTATAAATCAAAAATTTAAATAGAAATCATGCTATAAAGTCATCTTAACTCATAAAGATCACGTCTTGTAGTTAAATTTTAAATATAAAATTAATTAATATAGAAGAAGAATAAAAGTAAATTAACATTAATGTCGATGTGATAAATAATGTGAGAATATATGTAATTATAAAAGGTATATATGAATTAGTGTTAACAAAAACTAAGTTAAGTAGTACAATGAAGGACTCATTTGTCATAAGACTCATAACAGAAATTCCCGGGGCCCGCATCATTCAGTTCCAAATTTACATTTCCATTTCCAAAATAGAGAGATAAAAAGGGGAAGAAGCCGCATCATTCAATTTCCAATTGATGTCTGCTTATGTACTCAATATATTTAGGTTCAAGCAAAACCGGTGCTCTAAGTTCTTTTTTTCTTTTCTCGTGATTGTGACTCAGGCGATTGAGGATGAACAATGTGTATCGGATGAATTTCATCAAGTTGAATTTCTTCTACCTTTCTTGCAAGATAAATATATGGAAGGTAAATTTTTCTTTTTGATGGAATTTTAGTATCAAGTTGTGATGCATAATCTAAGTGCTTATTTACAAAATTAACTTTTCATATGAAGCATGCAGCCAAAAAGAGATTCTCGGTACTCTTGTCTTTAGCGGCTCTGTTTGTTCTCTTGCATACCTGAATCCGAAGGAATCTGTTGCTCAAGCTTTGGTTGATATAAAGGTAATTCAGTTTAGTTATATTTTGGGAGAGGTAGAGTCCCTTTCCTTTGGTTTGAAACTGGATTCATTTATACAACTTATGTGCATTCTACGATAAACATTACTGGCTTGGGGCATGTATATGAAACTTGACACCAGGTCTTCACTATTTTTATCTAACTTCATAAATTTCATTCTGCATATGCAAGCTATTTCCGAGTAATTATAGAATCAAGATTACGGTAATAGGTGATCTGTTGAATCAAAACCGATTGTTGTTTATGGATTTCATAGCTTGTTAAAAGATGAGATTTATATAATATTGATCTTCTGATTAAAGAATTATTTACCCAAATCTTGTGATCTTGGGTTTCTTGTGATTAGGAAGACATCATAAGGAGTTTGCGTAGTAGGCTGGATATTTTGTGTGATGAGGCTGACACAAGATTGGAATCTGTGGACGGTGGTGGTCAGGAAACAAACAGCCATTTATCAACTGACAAACCTGTTCCCCATTTTGACCTTCAAGTGCAAGGGTATGACAAATTCAACCTAATAGAGAGGTTTCCTCCATTTTGTGCACGTAATACCAGCAAACTAGTGCCAGATCTTTTTATCATTTAGCATATTGCTTCCTGGGGGTGTACTGGGGTATATGCTAACAAAAAGCTGTGATGTTCTTTTACGAGAATTATAATAAAAGCATATTGTGTAGATATTTTCAGGAGTTTATTTAACTTGAATTTCAATTTGTATCCTATATGATTGTTTTTCTTGTCTGAGAGGGTGGGTTTGGCCGAGTTTTCAAGAAAACAGTTTAAAAATAATCGGTTGTATTTAAAGTTATATATGCAACCAATGTTTTTGCTAAAAAAAGATTTTGATTTTTTTTTTGGTTGTTTTGTGAAATTGTGTTTGGCCCAAAGCTACCATCCTTTAGCTTTTAAAAGACACTGATTATTTAGTGTAGACAGCACAAAATGAAACCCGTTTTGGTTGCCAAAAGCCTTCATAAGTTACGGTTAGTTTAGCTGGCAAAATGCATCGACATATCATGATGGAGATTCCAAGTGTTTCTGGAGCTGTAACATGTCAGTTGGATGCCTGAGTCCTGGTTTTGTGTTTGCTTTTCTTTGTTCAACTCTGTCTTCAAGATTATTTTCGTTGTACAATTGTTTTAATTTATGGAGAACATAAAAAAAGGAAAATAAAGGACTAGATTAAAATAAATGATTCATAGACGGTTCTTTAGGCATGTTCTGAGCCAAATGCAAAAGATGTGACAAAGATAAGTGTCTACAAGCAAAATAAAACTTTTGTCATTGTTGCTGGGCCTGTGTGTGTAATATTTGACCAGTGTTTTAGAAATGTAAACTCCTATTAATGCAGCTAGCTGTCCTTATGAAACCTTGTGGTCGTCTTTGTCTTTCAGGCAAGCCAAGCTCTAGCATGAAGTTTTTAAGTAAAGGCACACACACACACACGTTCATATATATATATATATATATGTGTATATATATATATATATATGTATATATATGTATGTATTTCTTTCTTTTTCTGAACTCAAATTATAGCAACCATACTAGCAGTATTGGCTCTGGTGAAAATTCAAGTTCATGAAAGACAGTCTTAGCTACTAGATTTATTAACTAGTTTTTGCCTTGTATTTGGTACGGGGGCAGCTTTTGGGTTCTGTCAACTGACTTGAACTGTTGACTATTGTTTCCCTACAGAAAACAGTGCAACTTATCGTTTCCTCGAAGAGTCTTAGTTCCATGGCTGGATGGTACATACATCTGTGATTATATTCAGTCATCTGAGACAATGGAGGTACAGTGTTTTACCTGATATGCATGTAAAGTTGTTAAGAGTTGTTTAACATGGCCTTGTGATGCAATTTACACCACTCTATATAAATAAGCATCTCGTCTCCCATAAATAGTGGTCTTTTAAGGAAAGTAGAAAATGAGTGACTTCAAAGCTACGTGTACCCTAAACTAATAACGAGTTTGCAACCCAAGTAGGATGTGTTGGGAGTTGTCTCAGTGCTTAGGATGCGATTTAGGCCGCTTTATATGTACAAATTTCTGCTCTTGATTTAGCAGGACCTTCAGTAAGTTGGCTTTTGCTTTTACAAACATAAAGAACTTCTCTTATTTACTGAGAAAGATGATATACTGAATCTCACAAATGTGGAGTAATCTGAACATTATCAGTTGATCAAAGGTCAATATATTATCCTAAAGAAGAGAGAACATTTTTCACTAACACTTTGTTATTATCGCATGTTTTATCATTCATTTTCTGCCATATCTTTCTGCAGAATGGCTGTTGATTACTTGATTAGCAGTTCTAAACCCCGCATTCTTAAGCGCATCTTTATTATTAGGTGGGAAGGGAGGAAGGAAAAAAATTGTGCAACCTCATTTAAAAAAGGCATCTACTCCTCCATGTCGTGTTTGGAATATTGAAATAACAGCCCTTCTCTTTCTTTGCTATGATAAAAGATTAACATGTAGAACATTTTCATTATGAATTCTGTACTCGAACTGCTCCATACTTACTAGGAGGATTTGGAATTTTGTATACGAGAGGTTTCCTGATCCCCTTCTTCTTGCTGTCCCCATCGTTTTTTCCTTGTTACCAAACAGAAAGGGAGCTAAGTTACATAAAGTGGATGCGTGTGCGAGGGCGGGAGCGAGAGCGTGTGCGCCAGTGCGCCAAATTTAAAATTTCATAAATATGAGTGCGCCTTAATGCGTTTATTAAAAATAATTAAAAATATATATTTTTATGAATATAAATGATAATAGTAGTTAATAAGTAGTAATAATGAATTAAATCAAACATATATAATCCATCATTGTCTATTTATCCAGGTAGACGTGAATTTGATTTTTAATGTCAGTAGTTGTATCTTTTTTTTTTTTTTTTTTTTTTCTCATTTTTTTCCCTATCTTTAGTATTATTAGTCAAAGCATGATAACCTTGCCCTTTGATATTATGTTTGCTTTTTCAATCCTTTCATTTCTGTATTGTTGTTATTTTTACTTTAATTTCTTTTAATTTTATCTTCTTATATATTAAGTCACTACCAATATTGTGGAAGTGCTTAAACGACTCTTAGTTCAATCTTTCGTTTCTATAATTTTCTTTAATTTTGAACAATTATTCATTTTGCATCTTGGTTTTATTCACTCTTATTCCAGTTCTCAACTTATTGCAATTATTTCGTTCTCTAGTTTTATTTTGTCTAATTATTCTTTCAATCTAGTCGAAGGATAAGGCATTAGACACATGGAGTAGATTAGATGTGAAGCAAAATGTAGACTTGAATGTGTGTAAAATAAGAATTCTCATTACAAGAACTAAGATTTCTTAGTGCGAGAACTAAGAATTCTTAGTGCGAGAACTAAGGATTCTTAAATCGTCTTAGTTCGAAGCACAGGCACTCAAGTCGCGAGAGCGCGACTAGTGCGAAGTGCGTTGACAAGTGGAGGAGGGTTATGTGACTTAGAAAGGGAGATGTGTATCCATTATCCCAATCTCTATTTCATGTCGTAGTGTTCGTGTCGAGCGGTGAACGGACTTACAATGACCGTCGTGTTCTGTGGATTCTCTGTCAAAGCTATCCAAAAGTTTTTGTTCTATTAAATTCTTAAACATTTGTGCTCAACTTTAAATTCCCTGCGTTCAAAGTCCTATAATTATGGTATAACAGAAGGTTATTTAGTATTATGGGCTGAAATCCAAAAGATAGAATTTATAAGCATTCTATCCCTAACAATATTAGGTTGGCAAGAGTACATACATAGTGGACTATTTTCGGGAAGACCTATTTTTCCTGTTTAAGATAGAAATTTTGTGTGTTGACATAATCTGTCTGCGGCTTCTACCTGCTAAATAAGTGGAAATAGATTTAGCTCTATCTTAGGAAAAAAAAAAAAAAAAAAAAACACAGAAAATGTTTGCTATTTGGTTCATATGTGATAAAAAAGTCTGAAGCTTTGTGACCTGCTACATAGAAACCTATGGCTTTAGTTGTATAGCTATCACTGAGCACCTTGATTATCTGGGAATAAGCAAACTTTAGTTTCAAGGCCACCTCTCACTTTTAACCTTTATCCGTACAATATTTCAGGTTCTCAAAGATCATTGTGTTGAGCTGATGTCCTTAGAGTTTCCAACAGATGAATCAGAAATTCTGGAACCCGAATCTGAAGCCCCCTCTGTGATAGCTTCCACAGCTAAATCCTTTTGGGATGTGGCCACTGATTGTTCGTCTGCAGCTAAGCCTGGCAAGTCTCTCCCAAAGAATGTCACGGAAAACGCGAATGGAAAAAATGCTGATGTTAAACTGATGCTGGCTATTTTGGTTCTGATTCTCGCTATCGGAGTAGGGGGTTTCTATGTTAACCGGGGTTTGTAGTTTATTACGTAAAATCCCTTGGAAGTTCGGAATTTTTGGGAGGAAAGATATAATAGAACTAGAAAGGCTTTTGGTCACAGTTAAATGTTCAATGGAGAAAACTGCTTCAACCTGAGGCAATTTGGAGGTTGAGTCTAAAGTATGATACTTTTCACATTGTCTTTTGTAAATTTGTTTTTGGGTGATAGAAAATCCGAAATATAGAGATGAAGGGAGAGGGTTGTGTTAGCAAACACGTAAACCTTGTCTCATTTAATGATACAAGTCATAACTCGACCCCTTGTATTGCCAAGTCTGGCAGCATGCTTGGGGTGAAGAAAAAGAATTCACTTACATGAATTTTCATTTTGATTTATTTAACATAAGTACGAAGTCATTATATATGCTCATAACGCTGCTGGGAAAACTGTTGCTTTCAGACACATGTGGTCATATCATTACAGATCTCTCATCTTATTTGTCGTTTACTAGGTATTGTTACTTAAAATTTTACTTCCTAATGTGGGGTAAATTGTGAATGTGAAGTTCCAATGACAAATACAATTCTCCTTTGAAATTCCAAATTCAAATATGTTGTCATTCGCCCAAAAATGATAGATTGTGACGTTTATGATACTTTGAAAATAGTTGTAAACAGTAAGGTAAAAGAAAACAATGATCAAATCACGCAGATACAATAGGGATATCACACACTTTTTGTAATACTTTAGCCATTTTTACTCCATTTCACTTAGATCAACTTTTTCTTCATCGTTATGTTCACTATTAACTACAGCTTACCTAACTTTGGCAAGTTGTTGGACAATTTAAACTAAATAAGCATAACATAAGATTAGAGGTTGGTTATACTGTGTTCACATGGCTTTAGTAATTGCACCAAATAGTCATAAAAATGGTACAAGAATATTAACGATTTCCCAATCTTCTATTGAACATTGGGGGAGCATCAAGTGGCACTTGGACCCACTTCTATTAATATTCTATAAGTTGAGTTCCACCTATATTGTGTGTCAAGGGAGAAACTTTATACGAAAATCTCATATACACTCAAGTTCGTTGATATTTAGCTGTCTAGGATATTTAGAGATATGACATAAGCATTCTCTAAATACGTTTAACTGGATCTTCATTTCCTGTAATCCATCTTTGACACATAAGTATAATATATGAAAAATTCATTTAACATGAAATAATTTGGCCTTAAGAATTGGTGTCATTAGGGCAAAGATTTAACGACCTTCAACGGTTACTTGCAATATTAAAAGAGATACTCAAAACTTATCTTTGATTTTCATCCTTGCAATATTAGTTCTTCAGTGTAGGGACAATCTAAGTTGGTTTACAGTTTACTTAATTATTCTCTATCATATAATCCAATTTGAACTTATGCAATGTGTTATGATCACACATATAATAAGCAGAACGCAGCAAGTTTGAAGTTAAAGAAACTCTATCATCTAATGTTACGAATGGTAAACAAAGATTGTTCCTATTCGAGTCGGAACGAAACTCCCAAGAATTGTAGAAGAAGAAAGAAACCTTAATATGCTCAATAATCATAGGAAATTACAGGATTCTGAAAATACATACTAAATACCAACAGTTGTACATTTGTAAAACTGCCCACTAACACCACTACTACTAATTAATCACATAATTTAATAAACATAAATAAAACATAATTAACGCATAAACATAATAAAACTACATAATAAACAACTAAAAAAAGCTGATAACTTCTTAGACCATGACTTCGTATCATTCCACCCCTTGAAAAAGGCCTTGTCCTCAAGGCCTTAATGTTGTTTCTTCAATCTTCCTCAAGGAACGACTTTTTTTTTTTTGTCGTTTCTTCCAATTGAACATGTCTTCCCCAAAATGTTTTGAAATGTTGACACCTTTCACTTGTTGCATAAATGAAGCTTTGAATTCTGCGATTTTCAAATTGGAAGTGTTGGATCGATTCCACCAGAAACGGATCGTCGAAGGAGGACGATTGGCTTTGAGAGGGTGTCTAAGTTTTCTGGATTTTTTGAGACTTCTTTTGTTGCCGAATTTCATGTTGAGCATTGTAGATGTAGATAGCGGTTAGGAGTTTTGGTGGTGGTGGCGATGGAGGCGGAGGCGGAGGTGGCGGCGATAGAAAAAAAAGCCGATAACTTCTTAGACCATGACTTCAAACTTTAGACCATGACTTCGTATCATCTAAACTCTTAAATGTATCATTTAACTCACATATGACATCGAAGCATGTATTTACCATCTATGTAGCAAGTATGTCGATTTTCTGTCCTAAATCTGGGTAGAAAACATTGTTTACCCCTTGTTCAACTGGTGAACTTCTGAATGTTGTTTTTAACAATAAATTGAGATGGATATTTACGCATATGCTATGTATCATACTCCAAGTCGATTTATTTTGCATCTGATTATTGATATCCACTTTGTCGTGGACCGAGTTCATCATTGTTGTGGGCCAATTGATCTTTGTTTAAGTCTATTGAGCTGGAATATGTAGAACTCGTGGCGTGAGAGAGAGAGTTGGGGTTCACAGCTTAGAGTTTGGGTCTATTATTTTAAAAAGAGACCAGGCACCCACGAACCTGGACCAGACATAGGCCCATCTCAACCTAGGTCAAAATGGGGTTTGGGCCTAGGCCCGAAAATGTGAGCCTCTGCCACGTTGAGCTAATTTTGCCCGGGACTGGACCGGCTCAGCCCACTGCCAATCTCAAAGTGAAGTCAACAAATTAGAGGGGTAAGTTTGCCTATTCTAGTTTTTGTTTACTTTTAAGAAAGCGGCTTTTTATTCTGTTGTTTTTCTTTAGAAGCAAGAGCTAATGCATTACTCTTTATTCTGCATCAGAAGTAGCAACAACACCAATAAATATTTCACCTTCAACCCATGGACTTCTCGTCACAGGCTGCAGTGAGGGTGGAAGCAGAAATGAGCTTGAGAGAAGGGCCATTGGGTTGTAGAAAATCACTAGTATTTTTTGGCCAAGAAAATTTTCTTTTAAAAAATTCAAAAATATTTTTTTGGGTGCAAATTACAAAAAAAAAAAAAAAAAAAAAAAAACAAAAACTTGAAAAGATGAGCTTACCTCTCTAACTTGTGAACTTCACCCAAAAATACAAACTTAGTGAGCGGAACGCCAAATAATTGCAATTAGAAGGTGTAAATGCATATATTTGTAATCTGAGGGTGCAAAGTGCCAGAATTACTATATCTAAGGGAACGAAATGCCAATGGCTCATTGAAATCCGATTAACTATATAACAAAATCCAGTTTATGTATGAATGAATTCATTTGCTACAAAATTTGTCTTTGCCTTTTTGAATGTCTAGGAGTTGTATCTCTTTCAACAAAAAACTTGTCACTACTGCACGTGTCGGTAGAGTGTACTATATCTTTTCAGTCATCCTGGTTTTGAGGGATGTAAGGAAGGCAAGGAGAGGATTTTCTCAATCGCTTCTTGCATTGCGTATTCCAGTGAAGGAAATATTGCATCATGTAAGAGTTTATTTCTAGTGAACCATAAAGATTCAATGTACAAAGAGTAGCGAACAAAAGTTCTTCCCTAATATCATCTGATGCAAAAAGGTGCGAGCCTTCAAGGACAATAGCTCGACTTCAAGGACAATAGCTCGAATCCAATCTACCATATTTGAGGTCGAGGAATCGGGATTAAAATGAGAGCATGGAAGTAAGGGGAGGAAAAGAGATGAGAGACATCAAACTAAGTTATAATTATTGTACTATTTTGGTCACATTTATTTTTAAAATGATGGTGATGTTATAATTTTTATTGTATACTTTTAAGGCAGAAATGCAAAATTTGGCAACTATGTTTGCCCATTTTTCATTTTTGCCCAGTATCTTTTCGGGCCAGACTTATGCCCTGTACATTCCACTTTTCGTCGCAAAATATGCCCATTCGGGCTGTAAACGGGTTTTTTGCCACGTGGACTCCCAATGGCAAAATCGTTTGTCCACGTGTAAAAACGCGACGGCACCTGTATATTTTTCACGGTAAAACACGTTTTTACCAAAAGTTATTGAGCATTTTTTGTAATTTTGCTTAAAAACTTAAATAAATTCAAGAAACTAATATTTTTAATGAAAAATTAATTTACATATGATTTATCAATTTCTAAATATATTAAATTTTAAAAAAAATTAAAATCATTTAGATTAATGTTTTGCATCGTATCAATTAAGTTTCATGGACTTAATTAACATTATAATTTTTTATTCTCATTTCAAATTAATGTAAAATTTACAAAATAAAGTAAATGTTAAATGTATTTTTAACAGAATTCTTAATTTCAAAAATTAATAATAACTGAAAAAGAAAATAAAATAGAAAATAATTAAAAAAAATAAAATCGGGGAGACGTCTTCCCCGATTCTCCGCCCAACTCCACCCACCCCTAGCCTCGTCCCTCTTCTGCATCTTCCAACCCACCTTCTCAGCAAACTCCAGCACCTTCTCCTTCTGATTTTGCGTAAATTTTGTACTAAATCTCTTCCTGCTCGAACTCGATCCACCATTGCCCTGATGACTATGAAACAGAGCACTAATCAAAACAGGGGAGGTAGTCCTAACATGTGCGGCGCCGATGGAGGGTAATACGCCGACGAGATAGGCGGCGGCGACGACGAGTTCGAGTGATGATGGTGGGTGGTACAGGGGTTTTTTGGAGAATTTTAGGGTTTGTAATTGAGGTCTTATTTGAGCGAGGGAGGTGGTGTGAAGGAGTATTTGGGGGTGGTGGTTGTGGAGAATTGACGGAGATTGAGAAATTAGGGGTTGCTGGGATGATGATGATGAGGAGGAGGAGGGTGGTTTGAGGTGAGGAGGGGATTGGTGGTGGGGTGGCGCCGGCGAATCGGGGAAGATCGTCTTCTCCGATCATTTGTTTTTTTTTTTTATCTTTTTTTTTTTTTTTTTATTTATAATCTTTTTCTAATTATTATTAAATTAATAAAATAGAAAAATCGTGTTTTGGGTTTAAAAATACAGGTGGCGTCGCGATTTTACACGTGGGATAACGTTTTAACAACTGGAATGCCACGTAGGCAAAAAGCCCGTTTACAGCCCGAATGGGCATATTTTGCGACGAAAAGTGGAATGTACAGGGCACAAGTCCGGCCCGAAAAGCTATTGGGCAAAAATAGAAAATGGGCAAACATAGTGGGCAAATTTTGCATTTCTGCCTACTTTTAATTACTAGAAACTTTTATGAAGATTCTTTAATACCCCTAGCTGTGGAACAATATTTAATAATTTCACTAACTATTGGAACTTCTTAGCTGACTCAAATCAAGGTTTTCATATTCAGCGTCATTTCATAATTCGACTAAGTACCCGCCTTCTATATTTTGAAAGTAGTCGTTAGATGCAGATTTAGTATAAATAGGGACTCTTATGCATTGTTTTCACTTACTTTTTTCCTTCATGTATTCGGTCATCTCTTCTCTGTATTTCTCTTTCAAATGTATTCATGTTACGTTTAGTTCAATAATGAAAATGTTCCAGTTTATTCAATTTGAAGTTCTTCACATAGTATATTCGACTAGATAACAATCCTCCGTTTTTGCAATCTCGATCTTTTTAAGATCAATCGCTTTGATCTATTCCTCGGTCACAAATCTCTGCAAAGATTTTGGTTCGTTGCGAGTTTCTTCTAGAAAATTGCAAATGCTTAGTTTTTGCCGGTTTTATTGAGAATCTGCCAATTTCTCACCGATCATTCTCCTTCATCGCTCTTTTTAGCTGTCCGATCTCAATTTCGTTTAAATTCTTCGATTAAATTCTGATTTGTGACCAGATATGCAGTGATGTTCCTCGTCAAGTGTCTACTAAGAATCTTAGTGAGGATTCATTCTCTATGTTTTTTTTTTTTTGGGAAATCAAGGTCATGCTTAATAGTGAAATGTTTAATAGTTAATCTCGATGTTCAATTATTGGTTATATGTTTAATAGTGAAATTTGCATATGCTGGAGTAAAATAATTCATTATAGAATTTTTTTCTAAACATAGCATGGCAACTCAAAATTAAAATAATTATTCATAAAGCTAGAATATAATCTTATGCAACAAAAATGGCCAAAGCACAATTAGGATAACTCATGATGAACATGACAAGTCACTTGCCCATCAAGTCAGTTATTTTGTTTGTGAGTTAAAGGTATTTTACCCATGTGCTATATGAAATAAGCACATTACTCTCCGTCTTTGATAAATAAATTGCAAAGTTTCTACGTGTGTCATGTTAAATAGACACATCAACCTGTGATGAAAATAGGCATAGCTTCCTCTCTCTAATTTAATAAATACATATCACCCTTTAAAATTTATGAATAATTAGAAGGTATTTTGCAACATATAATTATACGTAGGAGTAATGCGTCTAACTTAATACACGAAAGTAATTTGCCTATCGATTTTTCATAAGGAGGTAATGTACTAATTTTAACTTAACACAACGGTTAATATTCTCATTTAGATTTTACAAGGACATAACGAGCTTATTTCACATAACCCAAGGTGTTGTACCGAAACCTCTTTATTTTTTTCAAAATGAAGACACATGAAAGCATTTTTCTTTTAGAAAATACCCAATCCCACCTTGAGTTCATCTCTCAAGCTTTTGAGTTCAAATTCAGGCAAGATGACATTCACCATCCTCCCATCACCACCACCACCACCATTTGGAAGCACGACCACAGCTCCTCCGTCACCCACCCCCCGTATACTTAAATTTGCAAATACCGGTTTTTTTCCGTTAACTTCCATCCCATACAAATCCACCTCCTCCAAATTAACAAACGTAAGATTCGTGCCCCCGTATACCATAAAGTCCACCTTCCCATCCTCTTCCTCCATTAACTTATCAACCATTTCTGTTTCATCCACAAAATTCTCAACCATCAAAATAGCCAAATCAAGTGAATTAGCCTCAGCAACTGATAAACAATCACTTGCTTCAACTATACCAATCACCTGATTCCTATTGCTTTGATGAATAACTTCATTCTCTCCAGCCTTTTTACACAGAGTGACAACCTTTAGCCCTGAATCAGTCCCTCTCACTTTTGCCAAAGATTTCCATATAACAGCACAGATCAATTCAAAGGGCTTTACATGGCCCTTATGTCCCGCAAATCGCACCAGATATTCACTCAGCAGCTTTTCAGATACGTGAAAAGTATGGTTTTTCATTTTGCGATTGTTGTTGTTGTTGTTGTTGTCGTCGTCCTGGTCTCCCAATAGTTTTACACAACGGGGAAACGACGTTGTTGTCGGAGAATGGATGGTTTCTTGAGTGGTAACGTTGTTGAGATGTCGAGGAGGGGTTCGAGCGTTGGTGATCATGTTCCCCCACATGTTTATGCATTCTGAAGCTGAGAATGCATCTCCAAGGATATGAGCCCAGCTCATTCCTACACTCATTCCCCCACATTTGAACTCTGTAAGCTGTTAATACGAAAGAATTAATAAGCGAACAAAATTATAAGTGACTAATCTTGAATGCGAGTCATTTTGCTTTTGGAATGAATTAATTTAAAGCAAGGAATAGTAAGTGACACACAAATTTCAATTGTTAATCACAGATAAGTTACATGTTTTTGTACTTGCCAATGCAATAGTTAGAGACCATTGTCATGAGTATGGATCAAAGTTCCTAATTATTTCTATTTCAAAACTCTATGGAACTAAAAGATTAAAAAAAGAAAAAAAAACAAGAAATCACGTTCATTGCAACAAGCACTTTTTGAAAATTTTGCACGTTTGAAAGATCACAGAACATTGTAAGAAATTTCTAAAATTTAGTACACCGAAACATACACAAAAATTATAATTTTATTATATGATTACAAGGAAAAACTCCATTTAATTCAGTTAAGTTATGGAGTAGATTTTGAGATATCACCTCCTTCAAGTATATTTATCAATTAGAAGAAGACCTTATTAGATACTCGTCTCCGGATCTGATTTCAGGAGACACAAAGCCACAACTTTCTGTTCTTACAAAATACCAGAAACCGGCTGAATACCGACAATTACCCAAATTCGGAGATATATAATATAACTGAAAAACTAATTATATCAGCTAATGGGAATAAGTACACCCTCTAATTAAAGACGTATTGCATTTTTATTTTTTACAATATATAATAAACAATCACCTATCAAAATAAAAAAGATCAACATTTACTTTCAAACAATTTACGTAAAATGATTAATGTTCGAGCGGAATTTTTTTTTAGATGTTATTCTCATTAGTATAAATACTAATTTATCAATTCATTTTTTATGAAAATCAAAAGTTAGCTCACTACCGAACCAAAATGTTAGTTGCTCTAAACATGATACCTTTATTTTTTTTTTATATATATATAGAATAAAGGAAAAAGAATCAACAAAACAGTTCTTCATTATGTTTCAATGGGAAACAATTTCACAAAGCAGTACTTTTCAATCAAAAAGAAATAAATATTGCCAAAAATAAGTAAACATGAGTACACAGACCTAGAGATAGAATTAAAGAGAAGGTTATCAATCGCAATGAGTTAGGAACGAAGGAAAAAGTTACACCCTTTGTCTTAACTCCTCGCAACTATATTTGTACGCAAATTAATATTGATAACACCCATATATACGTCGCATTTAATGCTAGCATGAATTAGCGGAGTTCTTAAAAAACATAACTTAACGGTACAACCTGTCGACGTAATATAATTTATTTATAATGTTTCACAAAATTTGTTACCAACAGAAAATGTATCTCAGACTAGGGTATATTTTACTTTATACTATTTTTATTTTTCATAACCATACGAAGAATAAAACGCTTTCCTAATTTATCTCGTGTGATGGTGCTAGTAATATTTTTTCCATATCTTACTTTAATTAACAATAAGCTAATGTGACAATAATATCTTCACGTGACATTTAAACTGTTTTTTAATGTTTGTTGCCCTCAAAAAAAAATTATGAACTTGCGAAACTGGTTCTATGCAAAAAAAAAAAAAAAAAAAAGAACTTTTTCTAAAACAATATCATAAACCTATAAAGTCAAAATAGGGATGATGTAACGTCTCTTTTCAAGAAAAAATGTCTTTTAGATTCTTAGAACAATTTTAAAGTCCGAGGATATCTTTTTGGTAGCTTCAATATTATACAAAGTACAAACCCATATAAGAAGCTTTTTCGTCAACTGGCTTTTGTCGTATGGGTACTTTAAAAAGATATTATCAATAATAACTATCACGTGGAAGTAAATTGAGAAAAAAGAGATACAAAACAAAAAAAAAAAAAAACCCAGAAAAAGGTATTAAAATTATTTTCATCACGGAAAAATGCTGCTAACTAGATGTAATTGGAGCAAGTGGCCTCATTAATTTAGCGAATCAAAAGGAATAGCCGTGATCTTTGCAAATGCCGTAAACATAGGGGTGCACTGCAAATTGCAGTTTTATTCCCGAAAATCATGAAGTTTGTACAGCGAAAATTATATTATTTTTAGAAAAATATTTTGATCATAGATGTTGATTGCACCACTTAAGCAATGTAAATGTTCCCTAAAATAATTTTTCGAATATACAAATTTATGCATCTTTTCACATCTTGGCCAAACTTGCATGTTCAACTGTTGCATCATGCATGTTCCTCAAAGGGCTTTGGTTTTTTTTTTTTTTTTTTTTTTTTTTTTTTTTTGTTTCCATGAAAATAAATCATCTATTTTGATATATATATATGGGAAAAGAGCATTTTCATCTAAGCGATGAAAATGCTCTTTTCCCTTTTTTGACAAATTGGGTATGTATTAAATACTTCTAAGAGATAAAATGTTCTTTTCCCCCTTTTGACAAAATGTATATGATTTATAAGAGATAGAACGTTGTTCCTTTTCTCCTTTTGCAAAAATATATGTATTTCTAAGAGGAGAAAAATATTTTGTTTTCCTCTTCTTGACAAAATGTCTTTGTACATCTGAAATATAATATCATCTTTATGTAGCCTTCTTTTATCAAACCTTGCTTGAGAGACAATTGCATTTTCCGCCACAGAACTTATATTTGTGGAGAATAATTTGATTATAATGACACGTAGACATAAGTTGCCGTTTTCCACAGCAAAACACACAATTCTCATATTATTAAAAGAAGGGACCATATATGGACGTGAAAAATGAAAAATATTTTTAGTTTGAGAGGATTTATGCTATATAGATTTGTACAATAAGTGTAATATATATTCGTAACTACTATTATAACATAAGATGGAAGTGTAATATTTCCCAAATTAGCTTCTCATAATTAACGAAACATAATTAATTTGTATGAAATAAAAAACAGTACACACACATACCTGCAAAAACACGAGCGGCGTGAATCCAAAGTCATCAGCTAGTGACTGACTATAAACCAGCTCCCCATCACCATCCATTCCAAGCTGCCGCCACTCAGCCACCGTCTTGACGCATTTGGCCTCGACGATACGAACACCGCTGTCGTTGCACTTAACGTAAGGCCTTCCTCCTTCACCGTCCGATCGTCGGATCCTACCGCAGACAGGATAATAGAGCTGGAGCCACGTAAACATGGGGTTCTTTAGGTCCTGGATGCTCAACCCTCGCACCGCCTCCTTTTCGAAGAAGTGCAACGTGGTTATGTAGTGCATCTTCATAACCAAGTCCATGTTAGTTAGCTCGTAACGCCGCTTCTCCTCCTCCGTTATGCTTGCCGGCACCACCGAGGACAACTTTACGTCGTATATCAGGCAACTAGGTGACAATGACATCGTATATATTGATCTATCAAAACAAATCTAGTAATGCTAAAAGGGATTTAATAGATGAAGATTGTAGGTGTGGATGAGTTGGAGTGTCATGATCCTATTTATAGTGTGCTTGAAAGCTTAGACAATGATAGTGGAAAGAAGAGTATGCATTTAAGTTTTCTTTTTGCTTCCAATCCCAAAACAAGAAGAAAAAAGGACGTTTTCTTTTTCGTGCATGATTGGATTTTTAGTAAAGTAATAAAGTGTTAACTCTTTGCGAACTTCTCGAAATATCGAAACATCAGCATAATAGATTTTGTAAGGAATTAAGCACTATCGTTTATTTTTATTTTTCTTATGGAGGGGATGATAAAATATTTTAGTATTTGGGTGAAGTAGAAGAAAACTTTACCTATTCGAATAGTGACAGATGTTATGGGGTATTTCGATCGGCTCATTGTTTATTTTTTATTTTTATTATTATTGAAGGTTTATCTAGCTTATAACTTCTACACAAACAATGTTCAATCAATATAAAGATAACTACTTATCATTATAGTCATAATAACTAAGATACGTCTCTTGATATACATATGCGTGCGTGAGTTTAGATATAAGCTTGCGCAGGAAACTCGCAATATTTTGATTAAAAAATAAAAATAATTATCTGAGTGTCACCTTTCAATGTAATTTTATATTATAGACATGGATTGAAGTTTCGTTTTTGACTTAGTTTCGATTAATTGAATGAATATGAGAAACATTTCGATGTGCTTCGAAAACGTTTCGAAATGTTTACGAGATGCTTTTGAAGAGGAAAACGTTTCGAAATGCTTCGAAAACGTTTCCACCAGTTCAAAAAGGAAAATTTCAGCAGTTCTGGGCGAAATATTTTGAATTTTTAATCTTGATTAACTTTCTTTTATTATCAGTCTCTACTTCATCAAAGGTGAGAAGAAATTATCAAATTTTAATTTTTTTTTAACTATCTAAATTTCCACATTCTCACCAATTTATGTGTGAAAAACTTCAATTCGAAAACTATATACATCCTTCTAAGAACAATTACAGTGATAAATATTTTATTTGTCGGTCTTGTTGATATACTATGAGGTACTATTTGTTAGAGGTAATCATCATCTCCAGTTAAGGAACTGATTAATTTTTAGTGTAATCTATGATTTTACCTTCGTTCTAAATTTTCTTAATATGTATTTAATAAGTTATTTTTCTATTTGTTGTAAAAAAAACAAGTTAATTTTCTATTTAATTTCAACCGGTACCTTTTGATATATAATCGTATCAAATCACATCGTTTACCAACATTTCAAACTACGCAGATGTGGGAAAAAAATGATGAAAACATTGAGGAGAACTTATATAGAAAAATAATTTTTTTTTCTGTTCTTCTAGCTAGACATCATTTAATTTTTCAACAATGTTGTTTGCATCATTTTAACTTTTTAAAAGACGTGATTATACTTTGAAACTTAAAGCATGCACTAAAATACTTTTATTTCTGATTTTTATTGAAATGGTTCTCGGCCAATCTTGCACGAATCTGAAGTATTAATATAAGAAAAACTATTCTAACTTGAGTTATTTCATTCACGTATCAAAGTTTCTTTTCTTTTCCACGAAAAGTATCCAAATGTTTCTCCTTTTTGCTCAATGAAAAAGAAACATATACAAGTATTTTCTACGTCAATTGCAACAACAGTTTGTAAGGATTTTCCGGAACATGTCCAAAAGATCTCGATACAATGCGAAAAGTTTCTAATATTTAGCATATCGAAACATACCATGGAAACTAAACTTTGGTCCGTGATTCCATGTTTCAAGTGTTATCAATAAATTAAAGGATAATATCAGTGACATCCCCTGAGGTTTGATCAAGTATCAGTAACACCTCCTGATGTTTTGATAATATCAGTGACACCCCTACTACCATGAATTCTTGTTAAAGAACTATTTTAGCCTTCTAATAAATTTAAGAAAACAAAACTTAAAAATCACATTTAGTTTTTACAATTCTACCCTTTCATTTTGTCTTTCTCTCTCCTATCTCATCTATCTTCAGTATTTCTCTTTCCTCTCTTCTTGTTCTTTATTTCTCTTTCCTCTCCCCATCTCCATTACCATTTTCACTCTTTCTCAACCATAATCTGTTCAAAGCACGTCCCCATGAGTATGGAGAAATTACGATTTACAGACAACAATTATTAACAATTAGAGACCCATCACTACTAAAATTTTTAGCTATTGCATGGCCCAAAAGCATTGCAATAGGCTGAAAATCCCTTGTTATTGATATATTGCAAGGGAATTAAACGTTCCTAGCCTCCCTTGCAATAGGTGGCGTTGCTGAAAGTTCTTTGCGGGTTGTAAGGGAAACAGAGCTTGCCACCTATGTCTGACACATATTTTCTGCAAGCGAAAAGGCCCTTGCTGTTGCCCATCTGACACACACTATATATTGCAACGTCAAAGGACGTTGCTATATATTCTGACACAAATAGCAATTGCAACGTCCTCAGACGTTGCAATTGCTTTGCACATGTTTTTTTTAACTAACAACAACGTCCCATGACGTTGTTGTTGCTTTATTTAATTATTTTTTTTAGATTCACAGAAACTACTGCGACTTCCATGGACGTTGCTGTAGTTTCTGACACACTATTCACAACAACGTCCAAAGATATTACTGTGTAAAACATTTTTTTTTTAAATATAAAGCAATGTCCATTGACGTTGCTGTACTTTTTTTTTTTTTAAAGCATTGGCGGTAAAAACCGCCATAATTTTAATAAAAACATTTTGTAATATATATATATATATATATACATCCACATTATATATTTGTGGAAACCTCAATATTATATATACATAAAAATATATATATATATATATATATATATATATATATATATATATATATATATATATATATATATATATATATATATATATATATATATATATATATATATATATATATATATATTACACACACTAAACTTTACAATGTAGTAATTATAAAACAATCTCATTAACTATACAATATATATCACTAAAACTTATAATATAGAATCCTAGCCTGCTCTGTCCCTCGGGACCAACAAGGAGTTTGAGTGACATCATTCAGCTTATAGAGATTTCGACAAAAAGATGAGAGTAAGGCTGCTTCCATTTCCTCTCTTTTTTGTTTTTGAAAGAGTATAGAGTAACATATAACTATTCTATATTCTATATATATATATGTGTGTGTGTATATTTTATAAGATGCATGGATGTACAATATAAGTTGATGATGCAAAATAAATTCAGAAAAGAAAAAAAGAAAGTAAAGGAGAAGAGGAGAAGAAGATGATATGAGAGGGAGAATTGTAGTGGGAGGGTGGGTGAATTTAGTGTGGTATTTATAGGAAGGGTTGGAAAATTTTGGGAAAATTTGAAATTTCGCCAAAAATTTCATTTTGAAATTAGCAGCAAGGAAATTGGGCCTTGCAACCATTTAATTGTCTGAAATCCTGTTGTTCCAAGGGAATTGAGGCGTTGCCGTAGATAAAAAAGCTATTGCAACACCCTTTTCTCTTGTTGTTGTGTCAGAAAAGCTGCTTTGTCAGCAGCAGCAAGGGATTCGGGTGTTGCAATAGGTTTTATATCACCTCCCCCACACATTTCAAATCTAAAACTTGCGTTTCTTCCCCAAAATCTCCTGCATTTTATTCCCCCTCTCCCCCATTTCTCATCAAGATTTCATTTCTTCTCTGTGATTTTTCGCAGTGTAATTCTCAGCAAATCTCACTTCACGAGAGGTATGTTTTTTTGTATAGTATTCTAATTCATTGCTTAATTTAATAATTTTGGTAATGTTAGTAGATTAATTAATCATCATATTTAGAATAACTGAGATCTAAACGTCGTTTAATTACGAGTATGTTGTGTGTGTATATATATATATGTATATATATATATATATATATATATATGTATATGTGTGTGTGTGTGTGTGTGTGTGTGCAATTAATTATTCATCTTGTTAAATATGATTGATGATTTTGTTGCTAAATTTAGTGATTTTTGTACTTTTAGTAGTATCGCTATTACTTAATTTATCATCATATTTAGAATAAATGAGAGCTAAGCGTGATTTAATTAGTAATATGTTGTATATGTATGTAATTATTTGTTCATCTTGTTAGTATTTGATGATTAGTTCTAATTAGCCTTACTTTCGTAATTAAATAGTCAGTTTTTGTGCTAATGCATTGTTAATTTGATTTTAATTAGATAAAAAAATGCATAACAACCAAGATTGAAGTTGGATGTATGATTGAGGCAATGTTGATGAGGGGTATATCAATCCTTATTTCATGGATGGCGTCAACAGATTCCTAGATTTTGCATTTTTCTCAAGGTCAATTAGCACACCATTGAAGAGTTAAGTGTTCGTGCACTCGTGTAGTCTTAGCAAAAGCAAAAAGAGGAATGTGATTCAGGGAACACCTATTGAAGTACGGTTTTATTCCTCATTATTACGTATGGGAGGCACATGGAGAAAGGAACAACAACTATTTCGGCAATTACGCATACGCAGGATAGTCGTCTACTAATACTGATAATGTCGAAAGCGGTTACGTAGATATAGGCAATGATGCATACAGAGGTCAGTTTGAAGGCACACATTATAATTAAAATATAGAAGAAGAGCCAAACCAATAGGCACGTGACTTTTTTGAAATGCTACGGGAAGCCAAAGTGCCGATACATATAGGAGTAGAAACAACACCATTGCAGTGGTTAACTGGATTTATCGCCGACAAGGTTCGTCATGGTACAACGAATGCCTCTGCTGACAATCAATTAGAAGCGGCCCACAGATTCATAAGTCCTATAGATCATCATTGATTGCCTGAAAGTTGGTACGGGGTGAAAAGATTTATTAAAAGTTTAGGACTCGGGTATGTAACATATGATGTGTGTGTTAATATTTGTATCCTTTATTACGGGGAATATGAAAGTGCCAATTGGACCGAGTGCCCCTATTGTGGAGAAGCATGGTACGAGGAAAACATCAATAAGATGAAGCTTGTTCCACATAAGAAGTTGTGGTATTTACCAGTGACACCTCGATTGCAGAGGCTTTACACATCACGCAAAATATTCGAGCATGTGACATGGAACTTGAAGTGTCAGGAAGATAATGATCAAATGATTAATCCTGCTTCTAGTTTGGCTTGGAAAACTATCGACAAGATTTTTTCAGATTTTGCTGTCGATCCACAAAAAGTCAAACTTGGATTTTGCACCGATGGTTTTAATCATTTCGGGAACTCATCAGCTCCTTACTCGGGTTGGCCAGTATTTGTGACCCCCTATAACCTTCCTCCTGACCTATGCATGTTGCAAGAATATATTTTCTTAAGTTTAACGATATCCAGCCTGAAGAGTCCCGGCAAGAAAATTGACGTATTACTGAGACCCCTAATTGATGAACTTAAGTCACTGTGGGATTCATAGGATAGTTTTTGAAAACAGAACTTTCAAATGCAAGCATCATTTTTATGGACGATTAGTGACTATCCAGGGCATGACATGTTATCCCAATGGAGTACACATGGTCGGTTATCTTGCCCGTACTATATGGAAGCAACCAAAGGTTTTTAACTGAAACACGGTCAAAAAACTTCTTTCTTTGACTGTCATCGTCAATTCTTGCCTCTTGACCATCCTTGGAGACTCAACACAACTGTTTTAATGAAAGGTAGAAGAGAGACTGATAACCTCTACCGAGAAGATCAGGGAGTGACATGGTGAGACACGATCAACGTCTTCCACCAGTCGGCTTTCGTGTTTGCGGGGAATTTGTGGAGGGCTTTGGTTTGGATCACAATTGGTGTCATAGAAGTATATTTTGGGAAATTTCGTATTGGAAGCACAATCCGATCCGCCACAACCTAGATGTCATGCATTGTGAAAAGAACTTCTTTGACAATATTAAGAACATTGTGATGGATGACCCGGAGAAAACCAATGACAATATGAATTCTCGCAAAGACTTACAATTACTCACGGGAAGAAGATCTTTATTTCTGCAAACCGGGCCGGGAGGTAGGCTATATAAACGTAAAGCATCATATTGTCTAAGTAAGGACAAAAAGGTTAAAGTGTGTGAGTGGTTACACAATCTTAAATTTCCAGATAAATACGCTTCAAACATTGTGCGGTGTGTTCAAATGCCGCAATTGCGTCTCGTGGGAATGAAAATTCATGATTGTCATTTTTTTTTTGCAAAGGTTGGTCCCGATAGCGTTTCGGACCTTCTTGCCAGATAGTGCCTGGGATCCGCTAGTGGAGATCAACAATTTTTTTAGAGCTTTCTCAGCATTTGAAATTCGAAGAAGTGACATGGAGTTATTAGAACGTTCCATTGTGGTGACTATGTGCAAACTGGAAAATTCTTCCCTCCATCATTTTTTGATTCCATGGAGCATTTAGCAATACACCTTCCATGGGAGGCAAAAGTTGGTGGGACTGTACAATACAGTTGGATGTACCCATTTGAGAGGTAAACACCAGTTAGTATAATATTAATTACTTTACAGTGGTCATACTCTAACTAGTGGTTTTGTTTTGTTTTTGTTTTTTTTTTTTTTTGATTCTTTGGTAGACGGATGTTTGATTTTAAGAGAACAAGGGGGAATAAGGCACACATAGAAGGGTCAATTGTTGAGGCGTACATCTATGCAGAAATTGCAAGTTTCTCTCTACTCTACTTTGACACGAGTATTGAAACTAGAGCAAACCGATTGAAGCAGAATGAAGTTCCAATATCTATTGACCCCAACGACCAATTATCCGTATTCCAGAAAAAGGGGAAAGCAATGGGTCTTTGTGTCATTTATAGAAATCTAACTCTCTCATAGCACAAAGCGGCTCATCTATATGTCTTGTTGAATTTCCCAGAGGTTTAGTGTTGGTTGAGGTATGATTAATTAAGATCACAAATTTTTCTGGCCAATTTAGCAGTGAATTTTTCAAATGGCTTCTTTTTGTAACAGGATGTTTGATGAACAAATGTGCGCAGGATATCCGCAAGATCAGAAAGATCAATTACGTAACACTTATTTTGGCGGCTGGTTCAAACAAGTTGTGTCATCTGGTGGATACGGTGTAGATCCTAGACTGCATGGTCTTGCTCGGGGTCCTGTTTTGAAAGCTGAAACATACAATGATTGCAAGGTTAACGGATTTAAATTTTATACAATAACATATGGGCGGGTAGGCAAACAATGAACACTAGCGTTTATGTGAAGGGAGATAATGGCGACTCAGATGCACGTAATTTCTATGGAATGCTTCAAGAGATTTTACAACTTGATTATTGGGGTAGTGGAAACTTAGAACAAATTGTCATGTTCAAATGTGACTGGTACTACATGTATAATGGAATAACAACTCATCCGACTTATGGGCTTGTTGATATTAATCCAACAATGCGACTCGAGAGAATAGCGTCCGAACCATCATAATTGATACAGGCCCGGTGTGGAGATTCGTGTACATATTCTGTGTTGCCTGAAAAAAGGCTTCAGGCATGTTGTTGAACTGTTGTTGTTCTTGGTGCTGCTGCCGAAAGAATTCCTTGGGCACCTGCACATTAAGCTTTCCCACCACGTACGCCAGAACCTTCTTAACAGTTGAGAGTTCGTTCGCTTGAACCGCGAACCTTGCATCTCTTTCGGCCAGCTGCCTTTGATACTCTGCGCGATGCGGGTCCAAGCTGCTGGAGCCAATCTCAAAGAACCTAGAACGCTTTCGGGCCTTTATTCCTATACACTCAGGCTCACCATAAGTCGCCAAGCCCGACACCCTTTTTTTTATCGTCCGACAATCTCCACCCACTGCTGTACGGCCCAGGGCAGCCACTTATTCTTATCTTGCCCAAATTCTTTGCGGCAGTATGCCAAATATTCATCCTACACAACCAAATATTATGATTTAAAGATCATAGGTAAAAAATAGTAGTATTATGACTATCAACAACAATGTGAAGGTTACACAACTGCACTGAAATTATACTCACATGATATTGATTAACCTCAGGGTTTAACCACTCAATCGTTTCGTCATCATGTGTCTTTGCACGAGTCCTCATAAAGACTTCATGAAACGGAATGTCCTTGGGGGCTAAACTATGTGCCTCACCCCGTCATAATTTTCAATTCATTAAAGAAAATATAGATTACATTATTAAATTAATCATCATATTTGGAAAATAACCATTATATTGTTCTACTTACCAACTCCTTCCTATCTTTGTTCATGCTGCGAGAGCCACCCCTGTAGTTAACCCTTTTTCCACAATCTCGATTTTCTGCGTTCTGGTTTGATCTATTATCTGTGGCAACAGGCTTTCAATAAACAAAAAGGGCATGTCGGAACTCTTCGTGAATCCAACAATTGTGCTTTAGACTGTAGGCGGGGTCTTTCTCGCACTTCTTCCACCACTTCTTAGCGTTGTTTTGACCAGTTCAAGGTGAAAAATGGGGTTGCTCCCTTGCTTACTGAACCCGCGAATCTCGCGGTAGCGACCCTATTGTACCATCGACATACTAGTCCTTCTATTCTCGGATCCCACTGGAATGTGCGTTGCATTTAATAAAGACATAAAATTAAGTTGATAACATAAGTGAATAATGAATAACAAATATTTATACATATTTAATATTAATAGATGTTAAGCTAAGTGCGTACCTTTAATCTGTTCCAACACATTTCCTTATCTGCCTCTTACCACATGCCGTACGTGAAGTACAACCCTTGCATGATGTTCCTCAAATTGGTAGCAATTGTGGTCACAACCCGAGAGTTCTCTATCGAACCATTAAAGAACATGTGAAGTACCTCCCTGTCATCCAGATTTGCCGGGGTTCACGAGGTCTAGATTATCCTCGTACTGCAACCATATTAATACTACCATCGTCTTTTGAGTCACTGTTATCCCTGTTATCCTCGTCTAACTCCCCAGCCGCCTGAGCACATGAGCTTGAACCCCGTGAGCCTGATGATGATGGCACAACAGGACTACCCGTCGTATGAACCTGTGGAGTTGTCATGGCCACACCAAACCCAGGCCCAGATGCTGATAAACTCGGCTACATCATGCCGTCTCCAGTGTCTCCCATAAACTGTTGCGAAGCCATTTGTGCGGTCGGCACATCAAATTCAGCCTCACTCCCAGATCCAGCCCCACCAAATCCAGCCCAAATCTAGACCCACCAAATCCAGCCCCACCAAATCCACCGCCCATTGCCACTCTTGCACTCATCAACTAAGTAGTAAACTGTCCACTGGGGCGGCCTCCTCTGTCATACTGCAAAAATGACCCAGTGGAAAACGGCGGCATTAGCGCTGAAAGTGATCCCATCGAACCAAAATCAGGTTGCGATGAGAAAGCTACTCGAGGTACCCCTTCCGGGTATGGCAACTGGTTCCTTGCCTTTCCTTTCCCCTTACCCTTACCCTGATCTGACGAGCCACCCATATAATAAATAAATATTTAGCATGGTCAAATTAATATAAAACGCATACACGACAATATATACTATCTATTCATTTACTAAATCGACTAATTAAGTATATATATATATATATATATATATATATATATATATATATATATACATTTTTTACGTCTAAATAATACAAATTTTTGCTACTTTTTCTAATCAATGTGTTGCAATTACGTAAAAGCTCAATACTTATATTACAAATATATTTTCACATCACAATGCTAATAACATTTTGAGCATATCTAATTAACATAAATACGTTATATCATAAACCCAACTATATGCTATATAATACTAAGTTAATCGATTAAATTCTAAAAAATAAATATACGTAGCTAGATTGTAAAAATCACAAATCTAATATTAATTAATTAAGCATATATATATATATATATATATATATATATATATATATATTAACAAAGATACACTCGAATAAACAAATACATCACAATTATACTACAGTATTACACAAATCTAACCAATTAATATTGAAAGAAAAAAACATAATATACGTCTATCGTTATATAATTACCTATTTACCTATAATACCTTAATTAAGAATACATAATTAACACAAATACACTATCAAATCAACAAAAACATCACAAATAATATAATACCACAAATCTAGCCACTAATTTCAAATAAAAAACATAATACATGTAGATTGTCAAAATTACTTCTAATATCTTAATTAATAATACATAATTAACACAAATACACAAAATCAAATCAACAAAAACATCATATTTATGCTATATAATGAAAATCTAACTGACCAAATTTAAACAATATGTAAAAACATAATTTGAAAGATATTGAACACATACCTTCAATAAATTGCAACTCTTGCAATGGAGAAATTCGCAGCAGAAAATGATGCGAATTTCTCCATATAAATATGGCAGCAACGTCTTTGGAAGTTGTTGTCATATTAATTATTAAAGTAAAAATAATAAAACAAAAAAACATACAGCAACGTCCTTGGATGTTGTTGTCCGAATTGTGCAGCTTTCAGGCCGACACAAAGCTGCACAATACCTACAGCAACGTCCTTGGACATTGCTATAGGTCCTTTTTATTTTATTTTTTCCTGACAACGTCCCAAGACAGCAACGTCTATGGACGTTGCTACATAAAATTACTGCAACAGATTTAAATCCGTTGCAGTATTTGACGTTGTATTTGGACTTGTTTCTTGTAGTGAATATATTGCAATTAAGTAAAAGCTCAATACTTATATTACAAATTTATCTACACAATGCTAATAACATTTTTAGCATATCTAATTAACATAAATACGTTATAACATAAACACAACTATATATGCTATATAATACTAAGTTAATCGTTTAAATTACAAAAACATAAATATACGTAGCTAGATTGCCAAAATCACAAATCTAATATTTATTAATTAAACATACATACATATTATTAACACAAAAACACTTCAATCAACAAATAAATCACAATTATGCTATAATATTACACAAATCTAACCGATTAATTTTTTTTTTAAAAAAAAACACACAATATACGTAGGTCGTCATATAATTATCTCTAATACCTATATTAAGCATACATAATCAACACAAATACACTACCAAATCAACAAATACATCACAAATAACATAATTACAAAAACCTAACCATTAATTTAAAACAAAAAAAATACATGTAGATCGGCAAAATTACTTCTAATATCTTAACTAATCATACATAATTAACACAAATACACAATCAAATCAACAAAAACATCATATTTATGCCATATAATAAAAATCTAACCTAGTAAATTGAAAAACAATATGTAAAAACGTAATTTTAAAGACATAAAACATATACCTGCAATAACAATGAGATTTGGAGCTCAAATGGTTGGAATTAATAGGTAATTAGTGACGGAAAAAAATCGCAACTCTTGCAATGGAGAAATTCGCAACTCTTGCAAGGGAGAAATTTGTAGCAGAAACTGATGCAAATTTCTCCATATAAATATGGCAACAACGTCCAAAGACGTTGCTGCCATATTAATTATAAAAGTAAAAAACAAAAAAAAAAAAAAAAAAAAAAAACCTACAGCAACGTCCAAAGCCGTTGCTGTAGGTATGGTACAACTTTGAGTCTGCGGAAGCAGACACAAAGCTGGACAACAACTCGGGCGTTGCTATCCGAATTGTGCAGCTTTCTGGCCGACACAAAGCTGCACAATACCAATAGCAACGTCTTTGGACGTTGCTATAGGTCCTTTTTATTTTATTTTTCCTGACAACGTCCCAAGGCGTTGCCAGATGTTGTTTTTTATTTTTTTTACTTTGATGTAGCTTACTGCGACGGATTGAAATCCATTGCAGTATTCCTTGTTTCTTGTAGTGAATGTATTGCAATTAAGTGAAAGCTCAATACTTATATTACAAATATATTTTCACAATGCTAATAAAGTTTTCAGCATATCTAATTAACATAAATACGTTATAACATAAACACAACTATATATGCTGTATATATAATACAAATTTAATCGATTAAATTCTAAAAAAATAAATATACGTAGCTAGATTGTAAAAATAAAAAATCTAATATAATTAATTAAGTATACATAGATATAATTAACACAAATACACTTGAATCAACAAATACATCAAAATTATGCTATAATATTACAAAAATCTAACCAATTAATTTTTAACAAGAAAAACATAATATACGTAGATCGTCATATAATTACCTCTAATACCTTAATTAAGCATACATAATTAAAACACATACACTATCAAATCAACAAATACATCACAAATAATATAATTACACAAATCTAACCATTAATTTCAAAAACAATAAACATAATACATGTAGATTGTCAAAATTACTTCTAATATCTTAACTAATTGTACATAATTAAAACAAATACACAATAAAATCAACAAAAAATCATATTTATGCTATATAACAACAATCTAACCCATTAAATTAAAATATTTTGTAACAACGTAATTTTAAAGACATAGAACACATACCTTCAATAAAAATGAGATTTGGAGCTCAAATGGTTGGAATTAATAGGTAATTAGTGAAGAAAAAAAATTCGCAACAATTGCAATGGAGATATTCACTGCAGAAACTGCTGCAAATTTCTCCATTTACATATAGCAGCAACGTCTTTGGACGTTGCTACCAAATTAATTGTAAAAAAAAAAAAAAAAAAAACCTACATCAAAGTCTTTGGGCGTTGCTGTACCAACGTCCTTGGACGTACTATAGGTCTTTTTCATTTTATTTTTTCTAGCAATGCCCAAAGACATAGCCAGATGTTTTTTTTTTTTTTTTTTTTTTTTTTTTTTTTTTTTTTTTTTTTTAAAAAAATTTTTTTTGATATAGCAGCGTCTATGCATCAAATTACTGCAACGAACTTAAATCCATTGCAGCATTTGACGTTTCATTTGGCCTTGTTTCTTGTAGTGGATGTATTGCAATTAAGTAAAAGCGCAATACTTATATTACAAATATATTTTCGCAATGCTAATAAAATTTTAAGAATATCTAATTAACATAAATACGTTATAACATAAACACAACTATATAGGCTATATAACACAAAGTTAATCGATTAACTTCTTAAAAAATAAATATACGTAGCTTGATTGTCAAAATCACAAATCTAATATTAATTAATAAAGTATACATATATATTATTAACACAAAAACACTCGAATCAACAAATACATCACAATTATTCTATAATATTGCACAAATCTAACCGATTATTTTTTTTTTAAAAAAACACAATATACGTAGGTCGTCATATAATTATCTCTAATACCTTTATTAAGCATATATAATCAACAAAAATACGCTACCAAATCAACAAATACATCACAAATAATATAATTACACAAATCTAACCATTAATTTCAAACAAAAACAAAATACATGTAGATCGTTAAAATTACTTCTAATATCTTAACTAATCATACATAATTAACACAAATACACAATCAAATCAACAAAAACATCATATCTATGCCATATGATAAAAATCTAACCGATTAAATTGAAAAACAATATGTAAAAGCGTAATTTTAAAGACATAAAACACATACCTCCAATAAAAATGAGATTTGGAGCTCAAATGGTTGGACTTAAAAGGTAATTAGTGAAGAAAAATAAATTCGCAACTCTTGCAATGGAGAAATTCGCAGGAGAAACTGCTGCGAATTTCTCCATATATATATGGCAGCAACGTTCCAAGATGTTGCTGCCATATTAATTATAAAAATAAAAATAAAAAAAACCTACAACAACGTCCAAAGACGTTGCTCTAGGTATGGTACAACTTTGTGTCTGCGAAAGCAGACACAAAGCTGGACTGTCCGAATTGTGCAGCTTTGTGTCAGTTTATTTTATTTTTTCTGAAAACGTCCCACTTTTTTTTTTGTTTTTTTGATGTAGCAACGTTTATGGACGTGGCTGCATCAAATTACTGCAACGAACTTAAATTTATTGCAATATTTGACGTTTCATTTGTCCTTATTTCTTGTAGTGAATGTATTGCAATTAAGTGAACTAAAAGCTCAATACGTATATTATAAATATATTTTCGCAATGCTAATAACATTTTTAGCATATCTAATTAACCTAAATACGTTGTAACATAAACACAACTATATATGCTATATAATACAAAGTTAATCGATTAAATTCTAAAAAAATACATATACGTAGCTAGATTGTCAAAATTACAAATCTAATATTAATTGATTAAGCATACATATATATTATTAACACAAAAACACTCGAATCAACAAATACATCACAATTATTCTATAATATTACAAATATCTAACCGATTAATTTAAAAAACAAAAAACACAATATACGTAGATCGTCATATAATTATCTCTAATATCTGTATTAAGCATACATAATCAACACAAATACACTATCAAATGAACATATAATAGTAAAATTACACAAATCTTACCACTAATTCCAAACAAAAACAAAATACATGTAGATCGTCAAAATTACTTCTAATATCTTAACTAATCATACATAATTAACACAAATACACAATTAAATCAACAAAAACATCATATTTATGCCATATAATAAAAATATAACCGGTTAAATTGAAAAAATATGTAAAAATGTAATTTTAAAAGACATAAAACACATACCTTCAAGAAAAATGAGGTTTGTAGCTCAAATGGTTCTAATTAATAGGTAATTAGTGAAGAAAAAAAAATTCGCAACTCTTGCAATGGAGAAATTCGCAGAAGAAACCACTGCAAATTTCTCCATATATATATATGGCAGCAACGTCCAAAGATGTTGCTGCCATATTAATCATAACAAGAAAAATAAAAAAAACCACATCAACGTCCAAAGACGTTGCTCTAGTATGGTTTCGTAGACACAAAGCTTGGACGTTGCTGTCTTGTGTCAGTTTATTTTATTTTTTCTCTCAACGTCCCAGTTGTTTTTTTTTTTTTTTTTTTTTTTTTACTTTTGATGTAGCAACGTCAATGGACGTTGCTGCATCAAATTACTGCAGTGAACTTAAATTTATTGCAGTATTTGACGTTTCATTTTTCCTTGTTCCTTGTAGTGAATGTATTGCAATTAAGTGACAGCTCAATACTTATATTACAAATATATTTTCGCAATGCTAATAACATTTTTAGCATATCTAATTAACATAAATACGTTATAACATAAACACAACTACATATGCTATATAATACAAAGTTAATCGATTAAATTCTAAAAAAATAAATATACGTAGCTGGATTGTCAAAATCACAAATCTAATATTAATTAATTAAGCATAAATATATATTATTAACACAAATACACTCGAATCAACAAATACATCACAATTATGCTATAATATTACACAAATCTAACCGATTAATTTTTTTAAAAAAAAAACATAATATACGTAGATCGTCATATAACTACCTCTAATACCTTAATTAAGAATACATAATTAACACAAATACACTATCGAATCAAAAACTACATCACAAATAACATAATTACACAAATCTAACCATTAATTTCAAAAAAGAAATAGTAATATACGTAGATCGTCATATAACTACCTCTAATACCTTAATTAAGCATGCATAATTAACACAAATACACTATCAAATCAAAAAATACATCAAAAATAATATAATTACACAAATCTAACCTTTAATTTCAATAAAGAAATATACATGTAGATCGTCAAAATTACTTCTAATATCTTAATTTATCATACATAATTAACACAAATACACAATCAAATCAACAAAAAACATCATATTTATGCTATATAATAGAAATCTAACCAATTAAATTCGAAACAAAACATGTAAAAACGTAATTTTAAAGACATAGAACACATACCTTCAATAAAAATGAGTTTTGGAGTTCAAATGGTTGGAACTAATAGGTAATTAGTGAAGGAAAAAAATTCGCAACTCTTGCAATGGAGAAATTCGGAGCAGAAACACCTGCGAATTTCTCCAAATACATATGGTTGCAACGTCCAAAGATGTTGCTGCCATATCATTTATAAAAATAAAAATAAAAAAAGCCTACAGCAACGTCCAAAGACGTTGCTCTAGGTATGGTGAAACTTTGTGTCTGCGACACAAAGCTGGACAGCAACGTCCTTGGACGTTGCTGTCCGAATTGTGCAGCTTTGTGGCTGACACAAAGCTGCACAATACATATAGCAACTTCCTTCGACGTTGCTATAGGGCCATCTTTTTTTTTCTGGCAACGTCCCAGTTCTTTTTTTTTTTTTTTTTTTTTTTTTTTTTTTTACTTTTGATGTAGCAACATCTGTGGACGTTGCCATCAAATTACTGCAACGGACTTAAATCTATTGCAGTATTTGACATTTCATTTGGCCTTGTTTCTTGTAGTGAATGTATTGCAATTAAAGCTCAATACTTATATTACAAATAAATCTTCGCAACGCTACTAACATTTTAAGCATATCTAGTTAACATAAATACGTTATAACATAAACACAACTATATATGCTATATAATACAAAGTTAATCGATTAAATTCTAAAAAAATAAATATACGTAGTTGGATTGTCAAAATCACAAATTTAATATGAATTAATTAAGCATACATATATATTATTAACACAAATACACTTGAATCAACAAATACATCACAATTATGCTATAATATTACACAAATCTAACCGATTAATTTTAAAAAAAACATAATATACGTAGATCGTCATATAACTACCTCTAATACTTAATTAAGCATACATAATTAACAAAAATACACTATCAAATCAAAAAATACATCACAAATAATATAATTACACAAATCTAACCATTAATTTCAAAAACAAAACATAATATGCGTAGGTCATCATATAACTACCTCTAATACCTTAATTAAGCATACATAATTAACACAAATACATTATCAATCAAAAAATACATCACAAATAATGAACTTGTCAAACTCTTCTAATGACAAGTACTCAATTGATCGAGATGAGACCTTAAGATATAAAGGTCGAGTATGTGTACCAAGTATTAGGGAGATTAAGCAAGAGATTTTGGAAGAAGCTCACAAATCCAAGTATGCAGTTCACCTAGGCGATAACAAGATGTATCAAGATCTGAGGAGACACTATTGGTGGAATAATATGAAGAGAGACGTTGCTGACTTTGTACGAAGGTTCTTACATGTCAACAAGTTAAAGCAGAAGATCAACGACCGTCTGATCTACTTCAACCACTTGAGATACCTAGATGGAAGTGGGAAAGGATAACTATGGATTTTGTCACTGGGTTACCAAAGGCTAGGGGAGGCTATGACAACATTTGGGTAATAGTTGACCGGTTGACTAAGTCAGCTCATTTTCTACAAGACAAAACAACTTACACGGTGGAGACATTAGCTCAAGTTTATCAAGATCAGATTGTGCGGTTGCATGGAGTTCCAATCAATATAGTATCCGATCGAGATCTTAAGTTTGTCTCTAGATTATGGAGGCAGATACAAGAGAGTATGGGGACAAAGCTAAATTTTAGCACGACAGCTCATCCCCAGACAGATAGACAATCAGAGCGAACTATTCAGCTGTTGGAGGACATGCTTAGAGCATGTGTGCTAGATCATGGAGATCAATGGATTACACACCTATCATTGATCGAATTTGCTTATAATAATAGCTATCAAGCTACTATTCAGATGGCACCATATGAAGCTTTGTATGGCCGAAAATGTCGATCACCTTTGCATTGGGACTTGGATGAGAACCAAACGATAGAGTTTCAAGGAAGTGGTGGAGTGATCAAGCCGGAATTCATACAAGATACCGTAGACAAGATTCATCTAATTAAGCAAATAATGCGAGCAGCTCAAAGCAGACAAAAGAGTTATGCTGATAACAGGAGGAAGGATTTGGAATTCCAAGTTGGAGATAAAGTGTTTCTAAAAGTGAACCCAAGAAAGGGGTTTGCAAGGATCGGAAAAGGAGAAAAATTGAGTCCTTGATTCGTGGGACCTTTTGACATATTGGAAAGGATCGGAGGGTGGCTTACAAACTACACATACCGCAGAATCTTGGGAGAGTCCATAATGTGTTTCACGTGTGTCAATTGAAGAAGTACCATCCAGACCCTTCGCACGTTATCCAATACAAAGAGCTATCTTTCCAAGAGGACTTATCTTATGTAGAACGTCCCATTCAAATCTTGGATCGGAAGATGAAACAACTTCGTACGAAACAAATACCCTTAGTAAAGGTGCTATGGAGAAACCACAACCTTGAAGAGGCGACTTGGGAGTGTAAAGATGACATGCGCAATCATTATCCCGAATTATTCGCTAACCAAGGTTAGAATTTGGGGACCAAATTCTTTTAAGGGGGTTAGATTGTAATATCCTAATATTTTATTTATTTATATATTATTTATTAGTATTATTTTTAGACATTATTTAATTTGCATACATGTTTCTTTAATTATTTGTAATTGAGTTTACAGACTTCTATTACTAAGTTATAGTGATATTAGTTAATATTTTTTGTAGAGAACCTTAATAAGGAATTATTATTCTATTTGGGTAATTATATTACTATCAACAGAATTTCAAAAGCCATGTTTGCTTATATTAATTAGAATAGACAGCTTTTACTTTAGACTTTATTCTTCCTAATTAAGAGTTTCTGTTTCAACTCAAATCCAATTCTTCCTCATTTCCTTTTTGTCATTCTCCCAGCCGTACCCACCTTCTTCCTTTTCTCCATTGATTGGTAAATTCTCTATTTCTGTGTATTCTTTGCCAATTCTCCTTTTAATTTTTGTTCTTTTCCCCTGTTTTAGTATTATATGCATATTTTACAGTAGGATTCATAATCATGTTATCTTTGAAGCTAGATGTTTATCAGACTTATATAAGAGTTGTAATTTATATGGGTTTTTGCTCTGGTTATATTGAACTCGTTTATGATTATGACGGTCTCATTAGTTTGCATTTTTATCAAAGGAATCTGATTCTTGTTATTTTAAAACTAAGATTAATGAGTTTTCTTATAATATTGTTTGTGTGTTCACGAGGTGTGTATCTGTTATGAACATTACAAGTTTGCCGGTAATATTTATGGAGTTGACAGGGTTCCATCTTTCAAGAACTTTCTACTGCCAAATATTATTAAGATTGCAAATTTGATTTTTACTCTCTACATTATCGTATTGTAGGTACTTGTGTTTATCTTTATTTTAATATTAGTGTAGAATGTAGTAAGTGGATCAAATCTTGTTGTATTCCTTCGACAGAAACTGATGGTGACCAAACCTCTTTAGATATCATAATAACTCTTATAGAAATTAAATAGTCATTAGGCCTATGATTTATTTTGTTTCAAAACCTCTGTTCCATATTAGAATTGTATAGGAAAGTAATATTGTGTGTGTGTTTTGCACTCCGTATGCTTATATGGTTAGTAATATAATACATACATATATATATATATATATATATATATATATATATATATATATATATATATATATATATATGTATATATTGTTATAGTGGGTATATATTATTAGCAGGGGTATAGTTATAAATAAATGTAGTTCTGGAGGAGCTTTAGTGTAGTTAATTGGTATTAGATATCATTCAAATGCTTATGGATATTGTACTTTGTTAATAGGTGTTTCCCGCTAGTCTACTTCGTACTTTGTTTCCTCTCCATATTGTCATCAGGTGAGTGCTCCAACTCTAACTCTATTATTTTCAAAACTGGAAGGAATACATGTATCTATTAGTAGTTTTAAAATAAAAGTATTGTATCCATGAAATGTTTTATTAGAAAGACATTCCATTTGTGATGATCATTTGATATTATCTAATTCACTTTGATTCGTTAGTTGGATCCTTGGCGTTGGCGTGCAAGGGGGTACCACTGGACAACAAAGGGCTGTCGGTTGGTCCTCTTGCCCCCTAGCCCCTCTCCCTCAGACATAGCGGGAGGATCATTGTGTTTGTGCGGGGTCATTTGTTATGTATATACCATGGCATACAGTTAGTTTTCAAGGTAGCTCCTTGAACGAGGAGATAAGAATTGATCGTGGTGGTGATATACGGTTGTCGGCTTGGGCAAATGTCTTTCTTTTAAATACATCAGTATCATGTTCTTACTAACTGCAAAATTACATGGGTTATTTTTAAAGTTCTGTTATATCTCTGTGGGTCTTCTTATAAATGTTTTCAATTTCTAGAACGTATTAAAGTATTTTGAGCACCACTGAGATTTTTATCTCGTTCTTTTTAAAATCTTCCTTCCTTTCAGATTTAGAAAGTGACTTGTTTGAGCCAACAGGGGAGCCGTCTGCAGAAGAATAAATTTCTTTTATTTAATTGTTGCTCTTCAGACATGCATGTTTAGAGATTCCCAGTACTTTCGGCATTATGGCCTTTTATTTAGCATTTATGTTTAACAGTCAAATATTGGGTTGGTATTGTCCATGAATGTTGAACTTAGATTGAGGATTACCTTTAGTTTTCTCCAACGCATGCGTGCGAGTTAGCTTTATTTCTTCGTTGCCTTAGTTTTCACGTTCCAGTGTTTGAACTTAAGTTTGATTTATTTTGGGGCGTGACAAATAGAGCACCAGTCAACTTATGGAACCACTGTCTGGATGCTTGTTTAAGTCCATAGAGGCTCTTCTTTAATAAGCGCACCCTATTGTCTCCAGCTTTGTAATATCCAGGTGGCGGGTTTCATGTAGATTTGCTCATCTAGATCACCATGAAGAAAGGCGTTATTTACATCTAATTGATGTAAATGCCAGTTGTGAGAAGCAGCCAAAGCCAATAAAGTTCTTACTGTAGTTAGCTTGGCTACAGGAGAAAAGTGTCAAAATAGTCAAATCCCTCTTCCTATGTATATCCTTTTGCCACCGACATCGCTTTATATCTTTCAACACTCCCATCAGGCTTGTATTTTATCTTGTATACCACTTACATCCAATGCAATGGTAAGATGAAGGCAAGTCTGTAAGTTCCCAAGTCTTGGTTTTCTCCAAGGCTTCTAACTCTTTTTGCATAGCTACTTGCAATTCATGAACCTTATTTGCTTGATTAAAAGACTTTGGTTCAGTGATCAAGGAGATCTTAGCTGTAAATACCTTGTGATGATCACTTAGTTTTGCAGTAGACAAATAATCAGAGATAGGATATTTCTTTCCTTTATCCTGATTTTGCAGAATAGTGAGATTGGCTTTGTGCAGTGAATCATGTAAGGAATAATTTTATACTTGCAAATAAGAAGGAGAAGTTGTGGATCGAGTGGATCTTCTAAGAGGAACATCAATGTTAGGTTCAGAAGTATGCTGAACAATAGGAACAACATGAACTAAGGAATCAACATTCTCTGCTTGTGTTGGATCCTGAATATTTGGTTGAACTCCAGAATCAATAGTGAGTGAAGCATCTCATTGCATATTATAGGACATATCTGGTGTAGAAGGGGTTTGATAATTACTACCAGCTTCAGAATCAGAATAATCATTTTCAGAAACAGCAGGATCAATATGAGGTGGATGAATGATTATCTGATTTTGAGGCAAAATAAAGGAATCTGTACAAATTACTCTTGATTGAATATTTTCAGCAGATTGAGTAACAGAATGAGAAGTATCAGACTTGAAAGGAAAGATGTTTTCATAGAATATAACATTTCTAGAGAAAAACACCTTCTTAGTAGTAGCATCAAGCAATAAATACCCTTTAGTACCATGAGGATATCCCAGAAAAACACTTTTCACAGCCCTGGAATCAAACTTATGCCTGTGAGCACTGAGAGTTGATGCATAAGCTAAGAAACCAAAGACCTTTAACATATTCAATCAGGAGATTTACCAAACAACATTTCATAAGGAGTCTTGTTGTGTAAAGTAACAGATGGTAATCTATTGATGAGGAAAGAAGCTATGGTAATACAATGGCCCCAATATTTCAAAGGTAAATTAGATTGAAATCTCAAAGACCTGGCAACTTGCAGTAGGTGTTGATGTTTGCGCTCAACAATCCCATTTTGCTGAGAAGTTTCGACACAACTTGTTTAATGAATAATACCTAAGTTATCATAAAAGTCTTTCATGAAAAATTCAGTACCATTGTCAGACTTGATAACCTTGATCTTGACAGAAAATTGGGACGTTAGAACAAGCTGATAAAATCTCTGTAAATGAAACTTGACATCTGACTTATTTCTTAAAAGAAATATCCAAGTACAACGACTGAAATCATCAACAAAAGCTAGAAAATATTTAGAACCATCATAGGAAGGGGTGGAGAAAGGCCCCCAAACATCAGCATGCAAAATTACAAAAATGCAAGTAGTAACAGAAGTTCTAGTAGGAAAAGGTAATCTCTTCTGTTTAGAGAAATGACAAGTATCACATTGTAAATCTTTATTACATTGTTCAACATGAATGCTAGGTACAACAGCAAGCTTAGAATGAGAAGGGTGGCCTAGTCTTAGATGCCATACAAAATTTGAACTTTGAACATTATTACAATGAGAATTACAGATAAAATGTTTCTCAGTTGTCAAAATGTAAAGACTATTAAACAATCTAACAGAACCAATCATCTTCCGAGTGAGTTGATCCTGCAACATACACAATGATGCAGAAAAGAAAAGAGAAGAAAAGAGATAAGGGTGATGAGGTTAAAAGCTTAGACACAGAAAGAAGATTATGAGTAAGTGAAGGCACATAAAGTACATCATGTAAAATAATGTCAAAGTACATCATGTAAAATAATGTCAGGATAGAGTTGAACACTGCCTTTGAAAGTAGAAATAGTATAACTATCATTTGTGAATGTATCATAGGGGTTTCATAAACATGTCAGAAGAACATATCATATGATCAGTCGCTCCAGTATCAAGAATCCATTCAACATGCTTAGATGAATCAGATACTTTTACATGAAAAAACATAGAGTTAGAAATACCAGCTATTGCAGAAGCAGTTGCAACAAAGTGAGAAGGTTCTGGAGCAGCAGATGGAGGATTAATGTATCCTTGAGACCGAGAGAAAGCCATGAATCTCTGGAATAATTCCTATTGAGAAAGAACTGCAGAAGAGTTATCAGAAACAGGTTCTTTAACAGATTCAGGTGCAGCAACAACATTATTAGCAGAAGGGTCATTATTCACCCTCTTTCCAGTAGGTCCATCCCAATCTGGGGGATACCCAATCAGCTGAAAACACTTATCTATGGTGTGGCCATTATAGCCACAGTGAGTACACCTGAGTTTCTTCTTTTCTTGTTTGGACAACTTGTTGAAGTTAGTTGCTGTACCCTATGTCTGAAAAGAAGGCTTTTGAGACTGTTCTTAAAATTTTTTGTTCCTGGTAAACATAGCAGATGCCTCAGTGATGACAGGAGCACAAAATCCTCTCTGGTTTTCCTCTTGCAACAACATAAAGTAAATCTTAGACAGACTAGGTAATGGAGAAACCAACTAAATTTGACTCCTCACAACAAAATAAGACTCATTAAGACCAATCAAGAATTTTAAAACACAATCATGCTGTTGAAGAGTCATCATAGTTCCATTCACATGACAAGTGCACTTGCCACAAGAACATGCCACTGACAATAAATTCATCCCACAAGGCACTAAACTTGTTATAATACTCAGTAATACGCAAAGTTCCTTGAGAGATCGTAGACAGGGACTTTTGAAGTTGATAAACCTTGGATCACTTTCCACAATTCAAATGCAGATGTGAAATACAACAAACTGTGACGCAACTCTTTAGAAACAGAGTTCAACAACCAAGATAATACACGAAAATTAGCCCTAGTCCAACAAGTACTCAAGATAGGATCAGTTTCAGGAGGACAAGGCAAAGTTACATCAATGAACTTGATCTTGTTCTTAATGTCAAGCGCCATCTCAATGCCTTTGCACCAAGAGATGTAGTTATTTCCTGTGAATATGTCACCCACAATAGATGATCCAGTATGATCATGTATCCCAATAAAATAGACTGAATTTGAATCCTCACTAGGATTTTTCTGAATAGGAGCATTAGACATGATCGATCAAAAGATACAACGATCCGATCAAAAATCACCAAAAATAGAGAAATCAACCGATCAAAACGTGATCAATTGCAGAATCAACAGATCAAAAGTGACCGATTGCAGATGTTAGATTTAGTTTCCAAATAATAAATCTTGTGAGAGGTATCCCACACTGGCTATGTGTTGAAATGTGTGAATGCAAAGTACAATAAGAGCTTTAGCTCTTATGGGCCAACTTTACTAACGTAGCTCAAGTGTCCCACATAGAAAAAGTAAAAGCCTTTTTCGGGTTTATATATGTTTGCACTATATTACTTGGGTAATAAAGTGTGCAAGACATAGGTGGTGCACAAGCACACACGCGCGCCGAGCCGAGCCGCGCCCGTCCGCGCGTGCGACGGGGTGTGGGCTCGTGGCGCTTACGTAACACTTTAGTTAGACGTACTTAGCACTTTGCACGCTTGCATCGCGCATCGATCTAGACCGTAGATTTTATTTTAGTTAATTAAATAAAATGGATTGCTAGGATTTAATCTGGATATTAAATTAATACAAATTAAATTGGATGGTGTGGATTTAATCTTACTTAAGTTTTAAATCCAACGGCTCAGATTAATCCGGGAAAATATGGAGGGAATATTTAAAACTCTTCAGTTTAAATATTAAGAGTCACATGTTTTGGTGCAGAAGAGTTGTCCTTTTCTGTGAAAGAATGCCTATGGAAAAGTTGTGACTTTTTCGTACAACTCTTCACTGTCTATAAAACCCAGGATTATCAGATGCAAAACATATCAAAAAAATTTGGATCTCTCATATACAATACAAAATAATTACTGCAGAAATTATTTCTGTATTTTTGCATACTTGTTCTTTTTCTGTTTTACTAATTTCGTCAGTCCAAAACGCAGTTAGTGTTTTTATTTTTCTAGGCTTAAATTTTATCCTGGGAAGCGATTCGCTGCAACCCTTTTAGCACACGAGGTGGGGACGAATTACGCTTTAAGGAGAACGTCTTTTATTTGCGACTTTCAAGTTCCAGATTGTGGCATTTTCGCAAACTCACCAACAAACTTAAAGCGTAATTCTACGTTTTCCGAAAATGTCTGGAGGAGGATCGTTGAAGGAGTTCGCTACCAACATTGTGAAATTGGAGAAGTTCGATGGAGACAACTTCAGGCGCTGGCAGAAAAAGTTGCACTACCTTCTGGCGCAACTCGGAGTGGTGTACGTGCTGACAACTCCAAAACCAGAGGCGAAGGAGGACGAGACCGTTGCTGAAACCAGAACCAGGCTGAAATGGGAACAAGACGACTACTGTTGCAAGGGACACATTTGCAACTCACTATCCGACACGCTGTTCGACATGTACCATGAAAAATCAACCTCTAAAGAAGTCTGGGACAATCTGGAGAAAACCAATCTGGTGGAGGACGCTATTAGTAAGAAATTTATCACTAGTAAGTTTTTTCGTTATTTCATGGTGGATGGCAGAAAGGTACTTGAGCAGTTTTACGAGTTACGGCAAATAGTTAATCAGTTTAAACAGCATGCTTTGCATATGGATGAACAAATAATTGTTTCTGCTGTTATAGACAAACTTCCTCCTTCCTGGAAAAACTTTAGGAAGGAACTTAAGCACAGGAAAGAGGATATTTCTCTTGCAGATCTTGAGAGCCATCTTAAAATTGAAGGAGAAGACATAAACTGAGATGGTGGAGATGGTTCCAAGGTCATGGTGCTTGAAGGAGGAAGTAGTAGCAGGCAGAACAATCATCCGGGCAAAGGAAATGTTAAGAAGAACTCCAACCAGAATCAGAATCCCAAAAAGAGAAAAGCGAAGACCAACAATGCTTGCTGGCAGTGTGGAAAAGAGGGTCATCTGAAGAAAGATTGTCGGGAAAACTCTAAGAAACAGAAAACAGAAAACAATACAAACAAGCAGAAGTTTGTGGCAATGATTTCTGAGATGTTTGCTGAGATCAATCTTGTCGGGAATGACCGGTCATGGTGGATCGACTTTGGAGCAGCAAGACACGTCTGCAAGGACATGACCATGTTTGTGGAGTATACACCGGTAAATGATTATTGTGTCTACATGGGAAATGGTGCAAGCATTGCTGTCAAGGAAAAAGGGAAAGTGCTGAGTTTACTTCGGGGCATGAACTGGAACTCACTGATGTTTACCATGTTCCAGAAATTAAGAAAAACCTTGTATCTGGAGGCCTTCTTAACAAATTTGGTTTCAAATTTGTATTTGAGTCGGATAAGTTTATTCTGACTAAGGGAGGATTCTTTGTAGGCAAAGGATACCTGAGTGAGGGAATGCTCAAACTCAATGTAACCGAGAATGCTATTAATAAAGTATCTTATTATGCTTATATGCTTGATTCTTGTTCTTTATGGCACGATAGACTTGGGCATGTTAATTTTAGAAAATTACATCATATGTCTAATATGAATTTAATTCCTAATATTGATAAAGATGTGAATAAATGTAATACATGCATGCTTACAAAAATAACCAGAATGCCTTTTCCTAAAGTCGAGAGAACATCAGAAATATTAAACTTAATACATAGTGATTTATGTGATTTTCATAGCACTCCTACTAGAGGTGGAAAACGTTATTATGTAACTTTTATCGATGATTACTCTCGATTTTGTTATGTTTATCTTTTGAATCACAAGCATGAAACATTAGATAAATTTAAAATATTTAAGCTGAAGTTGAAAATTCATGTGGAACCACCATAAAACGTTTAAGAACTGATAGAGGTGGTGAATATTATGATCCTACGTTTTTTGAAAATGTTGGAATGGTTCATGAAGTAACTGCGCCCTATACTCCACAACAAAATGGAATTGCTGAAAGAAAAAATAGGACTTTAACTGAAATGATTAATGCTATGTTGTCCAAATCTGGACTTAGCAAAGGATTTTGGGGTGAAACACTTTTAACAGCGTGTCATGTTTTGAATATAGTGCCTACTAAGAAAAATTCTACAACTCCATATGAATTATGGAAGAAAAGAAAACCAAACTTAAAGTATTTACGAGTTTGGGGTTGTAGAGCTATAGTTAGAGTTCGTGATCCAAAAAGAAAGAAGTTGGGAGAATAGGGTGTAGAATGTATTTTTCTTGGTTATGCACTAAACAGTAAAGCTTACAAATTTATGGTTATTGAGAAAAATTACTCGATTGAAGTAAATACAATAGTTGAATCAAGAGATGCCATATTTGATGAAACCATGTTTTCTTCTATTCCTAGAATTTCAGAAAATAATAATAATGAATCTTTAAATATAAGGAATTCTGAAATAGAGAAAGAAGAACATAGGAGAAGTAAAAGACCTAGAGTACAAAAAGACTTTGGACCTGATTTTCACATGTATCTTGTTGAGGGTACACGAGAAAAAGAAACAAATCAAGTACTGTTATCTTTAAATGTTGAATCTGATCCAAAAACCTATGTAGAGGCTATGAAATCTCAAGATGCTAGTTTTCGGAAAGAGGCTATACAAGATGAGATGGATTCCATCATGGGAAATGACACCTGGAAATTGGTGGACTTACCTCCTGGTTTTAAAACTATAGGATATAAGTGGATTTTCAAAAGGAAAATGAAAGTTGATGGAACCGTTGAGAAGTTTAAAGCAAGATTAGTTGCAAAAGGCTTCACTCAAAAAGAAGGACTTGATTATTTCGACACTTATGCTCCAGTAGCTAGAATTGCTACAATTAGGATTTTAATATCCTTGCCTCCATATATAAATTCGAAATTCACCAAATGGATGTCAAAACTGCATTCTTGAATGGTGAATTAAAAGAAGAAATTTATATGCAACAACCTGAAGGTTTTGTTGTGAAAGGACAAGAGCATAAAGTGTGCAAGCTTGTTAAGTCTTTGTACGGACTTAAACAAGCACCGAAACAATGGCATGAAAGGTTTGACCAGGCTGTTTTGTCAAACGGATTCAAAATTCATGAATCTGATAAGTGTGTTTATAGTAAATTTAAAAATAATAAAGGTGTTATTATTTGTTTATATGTTAATGACATGCTTATCTTTGGTTCTGATCTAGATCAAATCAATAATACTAAGAAATTTCTATGTGAAACATTTGATATGAAAGATCTAGGTCAAGTTGATGTTATTTTAGGGGTTAAAATAATTAGAAGTAATGAAGGTATCATGTTATCACAGTCTCATTACGTTGAAAAAGTATTGAGAAAATTTAATCATTTTGATTGTACACCTGTTAGTACTCCATTTTACCCTAGTACTAAATTAATGCCAATGGAGAGCATTTTCTCAAAACCAGTATGCTAGTGCAATAGGAAGCTTAATGTACTGCATGACTTGTACTAGGCCTGATATAGCGTTTGCAGTTGGTAAATTGAGTCGGTATACAAGTAATCCTAGTAGAGAACAATGGAAAGCAATATTTAGAGTCTTCAAGTATCTTAAGAAGACTATTGATTATGTCTTATGCTATAGTGGCTATCCAAATGTTTTGGAAGGATATACTGATGCTAGCTGGATTACTGAGAGTGATGACCACGCATCAACTAGTGGTTGGATATTCACTATTGGGGGAGCTGCAATATCATGGGGTTCTAAGAAGCAAACATGCTTGGCTGATTCAACCATGGCATCTGAGTTTATAGCATTAAACTCTGCAAGTAAACAAGCAGAATGGTTGAGAAACTTGGTATTAGAAATACCAATATGGCCTAAACCAATGCCTCATGTGTTAATACACTGCGACAGTCAGTCGACTTTGTCTAGAGCTTATAGTCATGTCTATAACGCAAAATCTAGACATATTGGTTTAAGGCATAGCTATGTGAGACAGTTAATTAGTGATGGTATTATCACAATTAACTATGTAAGGCCAGGAAGTAACTTGGCTGATCCTCTGACTAAAGGTCTTGCCAGAGATATGGTGCGTAAGACCTCTAGAGCGATGGGACTGAAAGCCCATACACAATAATCATAACATGAGGGAAACTCAACTCAACACTTGAAATATCAAACTTGGGTTCAACGAGTAAAGTACTTCATTGTTGTGGTTGTCAAGCACTTAGTATTTAAATTAATAATTCAATTATTAATTGGTTCCATCTAACTATAGTGCTTGGTACCTGTAATGTCATAGGTATAGGTTGAGTTTAATACTCTTATTAGACTTGTAACAGTGAATGTTGGGATGCCATAATTACAGGGACATCCTTGACAAGTCTACCTAAGTGAGTAATAGAAGTGAGGCCGCTTCATTAGAGTTTAGGGCTTTAACTCTAAAAATTACTCATGATACCAGGATATAGACACAGGGCCGTTAACGTGTCGGCTTGTTAGACTAAAGAACAAGTAGAGGAACTGTGTGTGGTACTTATCCAGTTGGTCAATATAGAATTGCTAGTTCAAAGACTTGTCTACTACGCTTTTCTGATTAACTTTGATAGGTATCCACTAAGTGAAGGTTCAAGTCGAAAGACACCTTTATTTATGCATAGAACTTCTTGAGGTACAAACTAAGATTTACCATTCGGAAATGGTGGAGATTGTTAGATTTAGTTTCCAAATAATAAATCTTGTGAGAGGTATCCCACATTGGTTATGTGTTGAAATGTGTGAATGCAAAGTACAATAAGAGCTTTAGCTCTTATGGGCCAACTTTACTAAAGTAGCTCAAGTGTCCCACATAGAAAAAGTAAAAGCCTTTTGTGGGTGTATATATGTTTGCACTATATTACTTGGGTAATAAAGTGTGGAAGACATAGGTGGTGCACAAGCACACACGCGCGCCGAGCCGAGCCGCGCCCGCCCGCGCGCGCGACGGGGTGTGGGCTCGTGACGCTTTAGTTAGACGCACTTAGCACTTTGCACGCTTGCATCGCGCATCGATCTAGACCGTAGATTTTATTTTAGTTAATTAAATAAAATGGATGGCTAGGATTTAATCTGGATATTAAATTAATACAGATTAAATTGGATGGTGTGGATTTAATCTTACTTAAGTTTTAAATCCAACGGCTCAGATTAATCCGGAAAAATATGGAGGGAATATTTAAAACTCTTCAGTTTAAATATTAAGAGTCACATGTTTTTGTGCAGAAGAGTTGTGCTTTTCTGTGAAAGAATGCCTATGGAAAAGTTGTGACTATTCCGTACAACTCTTCACTGTCTATAAAACCCAGGATTATCAGATGCAAAACATATCAAAAAAATTCGGATCTCTCATATACAATACAAAATAATTACTGCAGAAATTATTTCTGTATTTTTGCATACTTGTTCTTTTTCTGTTTTACTAATTTCGTCAGTCCAAAACGCAGTTAGTGTTTTTATTTTTCTGGGCTTAAATTGTATCCTGGGAAGCGATTCGCTGCAACCCTTTTGGCACACGAGATGGGGGCGAATTACGCTTTAAGGAGAGCGTCTTTTATTCGCAACTTTCAAGTTCCAGATTGTGGCATTTTCGTCAAACTCACCAACAGCAGAATCAACCGATAAAAAACGATCGATTGCAGATTAAAACCAGAAAAACCTAAAATCGCAGTGGAAAAAGGAATCGGTAACCTAAAATTTGAATGATACCATATTAAATTTCACAATTTTTGAAACAAAACAACAAACAACAATCTATATAAACGAATCAAAATCCACAGATTGTATATAATCGAACGATTAAGTTACAATTGAGAGTTGAATGATTGAAAGTGTTTGAGAGAATTTCTCAACTAATCTGAAAATATGAAAACTTAATTAATGAACGTGTGTGATGGTGAGGCCTATTTATAGGAAATAAATGAACTAAACCGAACTTTCCAGAAGAGGAAATTCGGCCTTCAACGGCTATAACAAATTTATGAAAATCTACAAAAATTAGAAACTTTCGGCTGTTTTGTATATTTAATAAAAATATTGTATCATCCGCAAACTGAAGATGTGAAACCTCGACTTTATCCCTCCCGATATCAACTGCCTTTAGAAGATGCATCTCCTTGGTTTTTCTCACTAAACCACTGAGACCTTCGGCTGCAATCAAAAATAAGAACGGCGAGAGTGGATCCCTCAACCCTCGGGAAACTGTGAATTCTTCAGTCGGACTCCCATTTACGAGGATAGAAACGGTGGCTGATCGGAGGCACTCCCAAATCCACTGCCCCAATTTACAATTGAAACCCAAATGCTCCATCATACAATCCAGAAAATTCCAATTAACGCAATCGAATGCTTTTTCAAAATCTGCCATAAAAATTAAGCAAGATTTTTCGTTTCTCCTAATCTCATAGATGGTTTCATTGGCAGTCAGTACACAATCAGTGATTTGCCTCTTCCCTATAGATGCAGATTGCTCCCCTGAGATGATTGAGTCGAGGACCTTACTCAATCTATTGGCGAGTAATTTAGCGAGCATTTTGTACATGCTTCCAATAAGCGAAATAGGTCGAAACTCGTTGATGCTCAAGGGTTCTGATTTTTTCGGTATGAGGATGATCAATGATGGATTTCCTCCCCTAATCATTTTCCCGTTACTGTGAAAATCACTAAAAAAAAGTGAGAATGTCAGCCTTTAAAACCTCCCAAAAAAGTTTAATGAAATTAAAGTTGAACCCATCAAGGCCCGGGCTCTTTGTGCCTTCGCAGCTCCAAATTGCTGCCTAATCTCCTCTTCCGTAAATGGCTCGGCCAACATCGAATTATCAGCTGCAGAGATTTGCTTGAATCCTAAATTCCCCATTCTTGGTCTGTTCCACGCATCTTCCTTGAAAAGGTTGGAGAAGTGAACTTTGAGTTCACGTTTGAGCTCATTTGGTTCCTCACGCCATTTTTCACCAATATAGACGCCTTTTATAGATTTTGCCTCCCTTCATTTTTTTAAGCTTCTTGTTTTATAGTTATTATCAATTCTCTAGTTTTAGCTAATTATATTTTTGATTTTTTTTAATTGTTGTGAATTGTCATAAAATTAAGTTTTTAATTTCCCGGAGTTATATAATTTTTACATTTACCTTTTTACTGATTTTTGTTTATATTTTCATTGTTTTTCACTTTCCAATTCTCAAATTTTAAATTGATCAAGGTCTGAGTTTGAAATCTGGATGGATTGTATCATTATTTTGGAATCTGAATCCTGGAATGGTGATTAGGAGGCATAGGAATAATCCAATATAGTAGTTTTACCGATGCTTTTATTGAACGCATGGGAATAATCAAATAGTAGTATTTACCGACGCTTTTATTCAAGGCATGGGCAAATGTTACTTCGTATGGATTTCTTAGTCGCTAATTTCCCGATACTTACCGACGCAAAGATTTTTACCACCGCTCAAAAACGTCGGTACAAATGCCAAAAAGCGGTGGGAATACTGTATATCCCTGTGGATCAAAATTTCTTTTCAACATGAATCTCGATTCATTAAATAATGTAAAGGTTTTGGAAAGGCCGTAGAAAAATTTCTGAATAAAAAGCTAAGTGAAAATCATGGAAAAGAAAAATAGTTCATCATACTTCTATAAATAACTTCTTAACTTTTATCTGTTACCTACTAGATAATATGTTTGATAATATTGAAAAAGATTACGAAATCACAGGTCATAAGCTATTAAAAATACACGATGTTTATGATTTTATAATAACTTCAAGTATTATGATACTTCCATTTTTTATCCCATATTTTATTTTATACATAATTTGTATTTTCTCTTGAATGTGGTGTAAATGATAGTGGTGATTCCATTATCTATATTTCGTACTACTCTCTTTATTAACTCCTTTTTTTAAATGATAGTGAGCGGTTGCCTACTATTCAATTTCCTAAGCAGAAACTGAAAAGGATGACAGAAGACAAAAAAAGGATGACAGAAAAGAAAAGGAACAAAATCTATCTCTCAGTCTGTTATGGAAATTGTCAACCAAATTCAATCAGATTTTTCAATCCATCGCCCAACAATTCGACCCCTCAAAAAGTTACATCTGATAATACGTCACCCCATGTCCATCAACCGAGACATGATAGATCATTCCTCTATGAACAAAAACCTGGTACTTTTTGAAGCAACTGCACTCGAACACATGGCTAGGAACGTAATTACCCTGGAGATTCCAAAGCCAATAAAGTTAATGTTTCATATAATTCAATAATGAATTTAAAATATATACTATAAAATATATGAGAAATCAAATTGCACAAGCAGCCTCTAAAAGTTTCTTATAAATTCTTTTCGAAAAGGAAATAATAAACCTGAAAGACTTTCTCCAGAAAACTAGAGACAGAATCATGCATTTTTAATCAAGTCCAAGGGCTAGTCTACGTCAAATATTTAAATATTAATTAACAATCATCATGCAATAAGAAGTGAGTAAACATCTTTTTACCTGAGAGTTTAAACCAGCATTAGTATTCAGCTTGTCATCCACTTTGATAGTGTCTGCATATGCACGTAAAAATAAGCAATCTAAAATTCACTACTAATTGACGCATCTAATCTCCACAAATATCAATTACAAATTTACACAACTTTTAGTTGAATCTCCTATCGTATCAAATTGGCTAATTCAGAAACACAACCTAATTTTATCTAAAACACAAACTCATAAATCAAATTAATAGCTAATTAAGAATTATAATAAACTCGCAATCAGAAACTTCCAGTTGAATCTCCGATCATATCACATTTGCAAATTCAAACACACAAATTATCTTAAGCTATAACAGAAATTCATACATCAAAATAAGATCAAATTAAGAATTATATAAACTCACAATCAGAAACTTCCAGTGGAATCTCATATCATATCACATTTGCGAATTCAAAAACACAAATTATCTTAACCTAAAACAGAAATTCATATATCAAAATAAGATCAAATTAAGAGTTATATAAACTCACAATCAGAAACTTCCAGTTGAATCTCCTATCATATCACATTTGCGAATACAAAAACACAAATTATCCTAACCTAAAACAGAAATTCATAAATCAAATTAATATCAAATTAAGAATTATATAGACTCACATTGAGAATCAGTTCTTTCTGCTTCCGTGCTCTTTTAGAGCGAGAAGTCTTTACAGCTTTTTTAGAGTGCGGCACCATTGTTCTGAGTGTGTTCTTCAACTGTAAATGAGAATTTATGAGAGTGGTGCTATAAAAAAAAAAACAAAAAAAAAGTGAACATATAGAATGAAAAATCACAGAACTCACATGCAGACTCAAATTGCTCAGACTTCGTGCTCTCTTAGAGCGAGAAACGTTTACGGTTCTAAGAGAATCATAATACCTCTTCCTTTTTACGATCGGAGAGCGCCGCACCATTGTTGTGAGTGTGTTCTTCAAAGAAATTGTTATGACTAATGAGAGTTCTGCTAAAAGAACAGAGTGAGCTGCATTTATACCAAATTGAAATATATATATATATACATACACATTAACTAACTAAACAGTTTTGATAACTGTGACCGGTATTGCTTCAGGTCCGAAGGTTCCAGAACCGATTTACCAAAATCAGGTGAAACGGCTGCAAAACGGTTAAACCGCCAGATGAAGAGATTAAGGAGATTCATCTTATTTCCCCTTTTGCTCTTCGAATTCATAATTCCCGCTGCCTCTTTTGTCGCCGTCGCTGGGAAGGTAAGATCAGTTGTCGCCGTCGCCTTTTCATTTTATTTACCGAACATGAGTATTTATTTTTTGGGGTTAGGTATTGTTTGAAACTTGGGCTGAGCAAAACTTAACAACATTGGGCCGCAAGATAAGCCTAGTAAGTTTACGATTTTACCAACTTTTTTTAATGGCATAATATCACTCACACCCCCTTAGGTTTGGCGTTATATCAAAAAGCCTCCCCTGAGGTTTCAGGAATAAAGTATAAACGTTTTTTACAAATTTTTATTTATAAAATTATTCTTGTCAAACTATTTATCGTGTACTGAGTACCGCGTTTCCACAACTTTGAGCATGTGACTTTCAAAGGCCACAGGGTGCCCATCATACCCCAACACTCCCCCAAGAGCATAGTCTGACGCATCCGTCTGCACTTCACAGGGTTTTGACATGTCTGGGAGAGCTAGTATGAGTCTTGTAGTGATAGCTCTCTTCAGTTTCTCAAATGCATCATGGCATAAAGACTACCACTCCCACGCCTCTGATTTTCTTCAACAAATACGTGAGACATATGCCACGTGCTAAAACTTTACTCCCCGAAAGTTAGACGTGCGGCCTTACTAGCACCCCGTGTGCCTAGCAAGTCAGCCTTTGATTCACTCAACTAAAGGTTGCTAAAGGATAAAGAAAGCAGAGAGATAGTGGGCAAAGTTTGTTTGTATTGCTAAAAATTCACTCTTGTTGTTTACAATGAGGCCAAAAAGCCCCTTTATATACATGTCCACCTCCTCAACGAACGGTGGTGATCAATTTGATCGGACAGCTATTAATTTGCCTTCTACAAGGTTCTACACTTCTCTACACTACTCTAAACCGACTTAGTGTGTTCAAGGCCTTTCTAGGCCATTCTAAAGTGTTATAAACCGTCCTAGACACTTCTAGAAACAATATTTACAAGATTGTCCCTGGAATGTACAAAATAGCAAAACTGCCCTAGACAGCTTCCGTGTGCAGCCTGTGCGCTCACTGGGCGCGCGGAATGTGCGTGCCGTGCGCTGATGTGCGCAGCTGGGCGCTCCATGTGCGCAAGGTGTGCGCCTGATGTGCCTTCCTGCTCTTCTTGCGCGCGCGGGGCTTGGCAGCCCGTGTGCCTTGCTCTTGTGCGCGCCGTTTGTCGCCCGGTACGCCTTCGTGTGCCGCAGATTGGCCTAGAGACGCTCGGGACGTCTCACATAGCTCTATACTCAGCTTCATCGCTTTACCGGGTCAGCACCTCCCAGCGTCAAATAACTTTTCATCTTCTAGGAAGTTCCCTGCCAAACCTCCGGTTCTTCATGGAAGTACGCTTGACACGGCCCCCTATCTTTTCTTTTCAACTTGCCCTCTGTACTTTGGATAAATAAGCACTTTGCCCCTGGTCAAATTTTCGGTGAGTTTTCTCTGGAATTTAAAACATGAATATGGGGGTTTATCGCGATTGAACCTCAATTTCAATAAAATACTTTTTTTTCCTTTATTCTTTTGTACATTTTCTTAATTTTCAAACCCTAGTTTGATTATCAAAATTTAGGATTTGAAAATTAAGAAAATATAATAAAAATTAAACTGTAAATAGGGCATTTTATTGTATGTGAGGTTGTTTCGAATTTTGGCAAAAAATTGCCGAAAATTTGATAAGGGCGCAAATTGTTTTTACCAGGCAATAGATCAGTGGGCAAAGTGCTTATTTATCAATAGAACAGGGGGCAAGTAAAAAAAACGATAGGGGCCAAAGTACAACAATGGGTATAGTATAGGGGTTTGATGTTTTTATCTTTATTAAAGTTATTTTGCTATCTTGACACTACTCAAGAATCAACCTTTGTCATTTACAAATACTTCAAGAAAGAAAAAGCTCTACAAAACCAAGAAAATGTGAAGGCAACAACATTGTTGGTTTTGAAATATGAGTTAGATAAATGTTGTATCAAACCATGGCAGAAAAATTACACTGCTGCACTTGAAAAATCTCTTCTTATAACTTTGTCGTCTCTCGGAATTGCAGCTCGGCCAAGACTATATATATTCAAAAAATTGCTTCTCAAGTTCTTAGTTACTCATGTGATTAACCTTGTATAAAGACATCATCTGTATATGCATGTTTTTCCCTGAGCTTTTAAATGACGAGGGCCATATTTGTCGAATATATTGGTGACTTTCTGCAGAATATAGTACCAATTTATCAGTGTAACCCTCCATCTAATCAGGAAGAACTTCTTCTATTTCTGGCTGCTCAAATTTCAAGAGAAAACTGTATCTTTTCTATCAGGCAATACTCTCCCTTGACTATCATCTTTTTCCGCAATTTTCTGTTTCTGATAAATCTTGTCCATCTTCTGAGAACAGTTCATCAATCACTTCACCATCATATTTTCCTGTATTCTTATCTACTTCATTTTTACTGCTGAGGGTAGCTTCAGAGTCTTTCTGGCATATGCAAGCCCTCGGGTTTTCATGGAATTCACCCCTGCCAAGTTTAACTTCATTTGGCTCTCCCATGAAACCAACTTGGAAAGTTCACACTTGTGAGGCAAATTCTTCCCATGTAGTGTTATCTCGATTGAGGAACAACCGGTAGAGCTTTTTAACATTTGGACGGATTGTGGGTTTGTGGCCAAAGTATCTCCTGCAATAAGAAACAAGTTACTTTAGCTACAAAGATTTTGGAGCTCAACTCCTTACAAGTGATCAGTCACTGTAAGATTTCTTTCATGGGCATATGTTAACATAAGTAAGTGAATCTAACATCCCATAATTGTTTAGTTGTTTTCCTCAAAGGATGCTATTTGAACATGTACCATCTGGATATCTTCAAAAAACATATCATCCTAACTAGAAAATATGTTGCAGTCAAAAAAAGGACAGTTACATATCCATGAGGCTTAGTCTCATTACAAAACATCCTATACTCCTTGAAGTTTGAATGGCTACAAAAACACCCTTTTGAAAATTGAGGAGCATTTGATAGACTCTATTTAGATTCTAAAAATAACAGAGACACGCTCTAAAATTTGGATAGCATTATAGGTAGACCCCCTATTTTTCATGTTTTAGAGTTTTGAGGGGCTGTGTAATTATTCAAACTTTAGAGAATGTTTTTGAAATTAGACCAAATATTAGTGTTATAATATAATTATCTCGAGAAAAAAATCATACCAGACCAACATATAGAGTAACATACCTTCTTCCGGCAAGTATTTTTGCCATGTTTCCATTGTTATTGGTGACAAAGACATCACTATCATCACAAACAATAAAGTCTAGTGCTGCCATACGAGCTGAATATGATGAAAATTCCGCTAACTCTTCCTTCCTAGCAATAGTCTCTTTAGTGTAAAAATTTGGGAAAAGAGCTCTGGGAGTGTTTCTTCACCTCCATATACACTACAAGAAATGTGGCCTATAGCAAGGTCCAAAAACCTTGCTATAGGGCCAAATTCCCTTGCTATTGATCTATTGCAAGGGATGTGGACGTTGGTAGCATCCCTTGCTATAGGTGGCGTGGGTGCAGGTAATTTGCATGCTGCAAGGAAAAAGGACCTTGCTATTGCTGTTCTGACACACACCTGTAGCAAGGTCCCATTTCCCTTGCTATAGTGTGCTGACACACACAATTAACAGCAACGTCCACAGACGTTGCTATTTGTTCTGACACAAAGGTCAATTGCAACGTCTAAGGACGTTGCTATGCATTCTGACACAAGCTCAATTGCAACGTCTTTTGACGTTGCAATTGATTTAAGCACGTTTTTTTTTTTAATTTCATTTTTGTTCATTTTTGGTTTCGATAAAACACAGCAACGTCTACGGACGTTGCTATAGTTTTTTTTTTAATTTCATTTTTGTCCGGACATTTAATTGCAGCAACGTCCAAGGACGTTGCTATAGTGCCCGGAGGATTTTTTTTAAAAATATGGCAGCAACGTCCGGGGACGTTGCTATAGTAGCCCGATTTTTTTTTTTTCAAATTTGGCAGCAACGTCCACGGACGTTGCTGTACATAAATATTTTTTTTAAAAAAAAAGTCGCGGTAAATACCGCCTCTTTTAATAAAATGTTTTTTAATATATATATACATATATATATATATATACACACACTCACATTATACATTAATTGAAACCTCAATATTATATATATGTATAGTATGTTAAAAAATATAATACTAATAACTAAATTATACACACACACACACACACACAAACACACGCACATATATATATATATATATATATATATATATATATATATATATATATATATATATATATATATATATATATAGATATATGTATATATATATAATATTAAGAAATGTTAGATAACATTTTAAAAATATAATGATATATATATACATACACACACTAAACTTTACAATGTATAATTATAAAATAATCTCACTAATTATAATTATACAATATATATGTATATATATATATATATATAGTATAAGATGCATGCATATATAATATATATATAAGTTGATGATGATGCAAAATAAATTAAGGAAAAAAATAAAGTGTAGGAGAGAAGGGGAGAGAAGAAGATGATAATAATATGAGAGGGAGAAGTGGGATGGATGAGTGATATAGTGGGGTATTTATAGTAGTATAGTGGAAGGGAGAGGGAGGGAAATGAAATTTTTTGGGAAATTTGAAGTTTCCGCCAAAAATTTTCTGAAATTTTGTAGCAAGGTCCAAATCCCTTGCAACAGGTTATAGTCAGAAAGCTGTTGCAAGGGAAGTTGGAATCCCTTGCTGCTGTGTCAGAAAAGTAGCAATAGCAAGGGATTTGGACCTTGCAATAGCTTTATTAGAAAAATGTTTTAATTATATATATTTCCTCATTCAATCATTTAATTATATCCATATATAATTATGGCTTGTAAATCATAATTAAATGAGACTTGAGCTAAATATATAGAACTAATCTTGATCTTGGTTAAATTAATTAATTAATAAAACTTATTTGATTGAATAATTATTAATTACATAAGAAAATAGAACTAATCTTGATATTTATAGCTATATATATATGTGAACTTATTTGAATGAATAAGATCCTAATAACATATATGAGAACTGGACTAATTAGAATTAATCTTGTATTGTAAAATTAATTAAAGTTATTAGAATCAATAACTTCTCATTAAATAATAATAACCAAACTAAACATACGATTCTTGATTTTCATTAAATAAACTGAATTTATATGAATGAATAATATTTATACTACATAAGAATTGATGATCAACTACGTTCAGGAAAACTTACTGTTTATTTTTGTTGAATTAATTAAGAATATGATTGATAACTCAACATTACATTAGAATTGAACTAATTAAACAAAACTAATCTTAATTAAATTTTAATAAATGAATTGAACTTGTTTGAATGGACAACTCCTAATTAACTACAAATATATAAGCATCAACTAAATATAACTAACATTGACTTTTGTCAAATTAGTTTAATTACTCAATTGAACAAATATTAAATAAGAACTAAATTAATTAGATTTAATAGCATTGATTTTATTATGAATAGTGTTATTACATAAGAATTGTACTACGTACAAGGAATACAACTCTTTTTGAAAATATGATTTTGACCCCAAAAGATTTGAAAAGTTACAATTTAGTCCTTTCCCTTTTGAAAAATTTATGATTGACCGCAAATACGATTCTTGATTTTCATTAAATAAACTGAATTTATATGAATGAATAATATTTAAACTACATAAGAATTGATGATCAACTACGTACAGGAAAACTTACTGTTTATTTTTGTTGAATTAATTAAGAATATGATTGATAACTCAACATTACATTAGAATTGAACTAATTAAACAAAACTAATCTTAATTAAATTTTAATAAATGAATTGAACTTGTTGAAATAAGAACTAAATTAATTAGATTTAATAGCATTGATTTTATTATTAATATATAGTGTTATTACATAAGAATTGAACTACGCACTAGGAATACAACTCTTTTTGAAAATATGATTTTGACCCCAAAAAGATTTGAAAAGTTACAATTTAGTCCTTCCCTTTTGAAAAATTTATAATTGACCGCAAATACGATTCTTGAGTTTCATTAAATAAACTGAAATTATATGAATGAATAATATTTATACTACATACGAATTGATCAACTACGTACAGGAAAACTTACTGTTTATTTTTGTTGAATTAATTAAGAATATAATTGATAACTCAACATTACATTAGAATTGAACTAATTAAACAAAACTAATCTTAATTAAATTTTAATAAATGAATTGAACTTGTTGAAATAAGAACTAAATTAATTAGATTTAATAGCATTGATTTTATTATGAATATATAGTGTTATTACATAAGAATTGAACTACGCACTAGGAATACAACTCTTTTTGAAAATATGATTTTGACCCCAAAAAGATTTGAAAAGTTACAATTTAGTCCTTCCCTTTTGAAAAATTTATGATTGACCGCAAATACGATTCTTGAGTTTCATTAAATAAACTGAAATTATATGAATGAATAATATTTATACTACATACGAATTGATCAACTACGTATAGGAAAACTTACTGTTTATTTTTGTTGAATTAATTAAGAATATAATTGATAACTCAACATTACATTAGAATTGAACTACTCTTTATTTTTATTAAATAAATAAATATATATATATATATAAAGAATGAAGAATGCAGCTTTATTATATTAAAAAATAAGTAAAATAAAACCTGCAAGGGAAGAGGAGGTTGCTGAAGCTGAAAGGCTACTGCAAGGGCCTTTTTCCCATGCAACTGTGTCAGAAAAGCTGTTTTTACAGCAGCAAGGGATTTGGACCTTGCAATAGATTTATCAGCTTCATATCCTCTCCTCCACACATTTCATTATCCATACCTTCGTTTCACAACCCCAAAATCTACTGCATAACCTGCATTTCATTATCCAAAATCTACTGCATTTCTTCCCCTTCTCTTCTCTATTTTTCAGCAAAATTTCATTTCTTGCTTGTGATTTTTTTGCAAAGCGTACGTAATTCTCAGCAAAGCTCACTCCACGAGAGGTATCAATTTCAGTATTATCGTTATTCGTTGATTAATTTTATATATATATTGTTGATGTTGTTGCTTAATTTAGTGATTTTTGTAATATTAATACCTGTTATTCATCATATTTAGAGTAACTGAGATCTAAGCGTGATTTGATTAGTAGTATGCTATATATATGCATGTGTGTAATTAGTTGCTTACACTGTTAGTATATGATGATAAGTTTTAATTAGCCTTACTTTCGTGATTAAATAGTCAGTTCTCGTGCTGATGCATTGTTAATTTGATTTTAATTAGATAAAAAATGTATAACAACGAAGATCGGAGTTGGATGTACGATCGAGGCAACGTTGATGAGGGGTATATCAATCCATATTTCATAGATGGCGTAAACAGATTCCTAGAATTTGCATTTTCTCAAGGTCAACGAAGAGTTAAGTGTCCGTGCACTCGGTGTGGGTTTAGCAAAAGCAAAAAGAGGGATGTGATTCAGGGACACCTATTGACGTACGGTTTTGTTCCTCATTATTACGTATGGGAGGCACACGGAGAAAGGAACTTTTCTGGCAATTACACATACGCAGGAGAGTCATCTACTCGTAATGATAATGTCGAAAGTGGTTACGTAGATATGGTCAATGATGCATACGGAGGTCAGTATGAAGGCACGCACTATAATCAAAATACAGAAGAAGAGCCAAACCGTGAGGCCCGGGACTTTTTTGATATGCTACGGGAAGCCGAGGTGCCAATACGCGTTGATGTGGAAACAACACCATTGCAGTGGTTAACATCATTTATTGCCGACAAGGTTCGTCATGGCACAACAAACGCCTCTGCTGACAATCAATTACAAGCGGCCCGCAGATTAATGAGTCCGGCAGATCGTCATAGATTGCCTGAAAATTGGTACGGAGTCAAGAAATTCATCAAAGGTTTAGGACTTGGGTACAAAACATACGATGTGTGTGTTAATACTTGTATCCTTTATTATGGGGAGTATGAAAGTAAGAGCTGGACCGAGTGCCCCCATTGTGGCGAAGCTAGGTACGAGGAATGCACCAATAAGAATAAGCTCGTTCCACGTAAGAAGCTGTGGTACTTGCCTGTGACGGATCGATTGCAGAGGCTTTACACATCACGCAAAATATCGGAGCACATGACATGGCACTTGAAGTGTCAGGCAGATACCGATCAAATGATTCACCCTGCTTCAAGTTTGGCCTGGAAATCTTTCGACAGGACATTTCCAGATTTTGCTGCCGAACCGAGAAACGTTAGACTTGGACTTTGCACCGATGGTTTTAATCCTTTCGGGAGCTCCTCAGCTCCTTACTCGTGTTGGCCAGTATTTGTGACCCCTTATAACCTCCCTCCCGACCTGTGCATGCGGCAAGAATATATTTTCCTAAGTTTAATGATATCTGGTCCGAAGAGTCCTGGCAAGAACATTGACGTATTACTCAGACCCCTTATTGATGAACTTAAGTCACTGTGGGATTCGGGTGTGCCAACATACGATAGTTTTCGGAAACAAAATTTCCAAATGCGAGCTTCATTGCTATGGACGATTAGTGACTATCCAGGGTATGGCATGCTATCACAGTGGAGCACACATGGTCGTTTTTCTTGCCCGTACTGTATGGAAGAAACCAAGAGTTTCCAACTTAAGCACGGTCGAAAGACTTCTTTCTTTGACTGTCATCGTCGATTCTTGCCTCCGGACCATCCATGGAGACTAAACACAACTGACTTCACGAAAGGTAGAATAGAGACTGATGAACCTCTACCAAGAAGATCAGGGATGGACATGTGGAGACACGTTGAACGTCTTCCACCGGTCGGATTTGGTATATGCGGAGAATTTGTTCAGGGCTTTGGGTTGTATCACAATTGGTGTCGTAGAAGTATATTTTGGGAACTTCCGTATTGGAAGCACAATCTGATCCGCCACAACCTAGATGTCATGCATTGTGAAAAGAACTTCTTCGACAATATCAAGAACACTGTGATGGATGACCCGGAGAAAACCAAGGACAATATGAACTCTCGCAAAGATTTACAATTACTGACGGGCAGAAGATCTTTGTTTCTACAGACTGGACCGGGAGGGAGGTTATACAAACGTAGAGCATCGTACTGTCTCAGTAAGGACGAAAAGGCTAAAGTGTGTGAGTGGTTGTGCAATCTCAAATTTCCAGATGGATACGCGTCAAACATTTCGCGTTGTGTTCAAATGCCACAGCTGCGTCTAGTGGGAATGAAAAGTCACGATTGTCACGTTTTTTTGCAAAGGTTGGTTCCGATTGCATTTCTTGACTTCTTGCCAGATAATGTCTGGGGGCCGCTAGTGGAGATCAGTAATTTTTTCAGAGCTTTGACAGCTCCTGACATCCGATATAGTGACATGGATTTATTAGAACGTTCGATTGTGGTGACTATGTGCAAGCTCGAAAAATTCTTTCCTCCATCGTTCTTTGATTCCATGGAGCATTTGGCGATACACCTTCCCTGGGAGGCAAAGGTCGGTGGGCCCGTACAGTACAGGTGGATGTACCCATTTGAGAGGTAAATATCAGTTACTGTTATATTCATAACTATACGATGTTCAAAATATGACTAGTTAATCTTTTTTTGTCTTTGTTAGACGGATGTTTGATTTTAAGAGACCAAGGGGTAACAAGGCACACATAGAAGGGTCGATTGTTGAGGCGTACATTTACGCAGAAATTGCAAATTTCTCCTCACTCTACTTTGACAGCAACATTGAAACTAGAGCAACCCGTTTGAACAGGAACGAAGTTCCAATATCTATTGACCCCAACGACCAATTATCAGTATTCCAGAGTAAAGGGAAAACAATGGGGCGTTGTGTCAATTACAGAAATTTGTCTCTCGCAGAGTGCAAAGCGGCTCATCTATATGTCTTGTTGAATTGCCCAGAGGTCGAGTGTTGGTTAAGGTAAGATTACTAATTGCCATACGATGTATTCTTGCTAATATATCAATTGATGTTTTAAACGGCTTCTTTCTGCGACAGTGTGTTTGATGAACAGATGTGCGCAGGATATCCGCAAGCTAATAAAGATCAGATACGTAAAGCTTATTTTATCGACTGGTTCAAACAAGTTGTTGTGTCTGGTAGTTACAGTGTGGATCCTAGATTACGCGGTCTTGCTCGGGGTCCTGTTTTGAAAGCAAAAACTTATAATGGTTATACGGTTAACGGATTCAAGTTTCATACAGAAGCATATGGGGCTGGTGGGCAAACAATGAACAGTGGCGTTTATGTGAAGGGCGACACTGGCGACCCAGACGCACGTAATTTCTATGGAATGCTTCAAGAGATTATACAGCTTGATTACTGGGGCAGTGGAAACTTGGAACAAATTGTTATGTTCAAATGTGATTGGTACGACGTGTATAATGGAATAACAACTCATCCGACTTATGGCCTTGTTGACATTAATCCAACAATGCGACTCGGGACAGGAGCGTCTGAACCGTTTATCTTAGCAAGTCAGGCGCAACAAGTCTATTACAGTCTGTATCCGTCACAAAAAAATACGAGTAGGAGAGGATGGTGGGCGGTTTGCACGACAAGAGCGAGGTACCTCGTTGACACAACTGCAGTGGCTAATCTCGACATTTACCAAGATAGCACCGCACCTCAGCTAAGATTGGATGACATCAACAATATCGACAATACACCTATCAGGCTTGCAGACGATGATATTGTGGAAGTCGATGATAACGACACGTTCGCCGACGATGACGTGGATGAAGATCATGATGATGGTGACGACGACGACCCTGATTATGCGTAATGTGTGTTCTAAGCAATATGTTTGCCTATGTAGTAAGAATTCGTGAACTTAAACAGTGGTTTATTTGCAATATGTAAGCTTGCGTTGTAATATTTGAGTTATTTGAATTGTAACGTTTATATATATATATATATATATATATATATATATATATATATATATATATATATATATATACAACTAGTGTAAATTATAAATATAAATAAAAACATAAATAAAAACAAAAATATATATAAGGTGCAAACATAAATAAAAACAAACTAAAACAAACCACGTTTGTTCATAATTATACAAATACAAATAAAAGCAGCAAATAACAGACTAAATTACACTATCCTCTTCAGATTACATATCACCCAAGCCAGTAGTGTCGTCATCACCGCCACCCGAACTTCTTTCCTGGTCTCCTTCGTCCTCCTGACCGAAAGAATGTGACTGTGGTCGATAGAATGAACCCCCTGATGCCCGCCCGCTGCCGACACTCGTGTTCGTCGGTTGCAATGGTTGGTGGAAAACTGCCGGGAAGTTGTTAAACTGTTGTGGTTGCCCCTGTTGTTGTTGACCCTGTTGTTGCGCTGACCCCCACAACTCCTCGGGCACCGGCACATTCATCTGTGACATAAAGTATTTGAGCACATTCTTTAAACCGGCGATTTCCTCATTTTGAGAAACTGTTACGGCCTCCAGTTGCTCACATTTTGAGCGAAGCGGCTCCAAGCTACTAGATCCAGTCTCAACGAACCTAGAATGTCTTCGAGCCTTGAATCCTACGCGCTCGGGCTCACCATAACTCGCCAGACCCACCACCCTATTCTTCTTTACACGTCCGGCTGCGGCAATTTCCACCCACGGTCTCACGTCCCAGACCGGCCACTGGCTCATATCGGGCCCATGTTCTCGTAGGCAGTGTTCCACGTAGGCATCCTACATATGACATATTATGATTCAAAATATTTTTTGTAACAAACATAAGTATAATTACGACAACAACAATTATTGACGATTACACAACTTTAATGAAAGAAAATATTATACTCACGTAATTAGCCTTGTCCTCAGGGTTTGGCCACTCAACCGTTCCGTCGTCGTGTTTCTTTGCACGAGTCTTTACAAAGACATCCTGAAACGGCACCTTGTCGGGCGTTGTATTCATTTCCTTTGCCTGTCATAATATGAAAATTCATTAAAGCAAATATAGATCACATTATTAAATCAATGATGATATTTGAAAAATAACCAATCATATTTTTCTACTTACCAGGTCTATCCTATGCTTGTTCGTGCTGCGCGACCCACCCCTATAGTTTACTGTTTTCCCCTTATCTCGATTTTTGGCGTTCTGCTCCGAACGACCCTTCGTGGGCTCAAGCTCCCAGTAATCATAAAATGCCTGCCGAAAATCTTCGTGAATCCAACAGCTGTGAGTCAAACTATAGGTGGGGTCAATTTTGCAGCGCAACCACCATTTCTTGACGTGGTTTACCGAACTGCAAATCTCGCAGTGGCGACCTTATCATACCATTCCCTGACTGCATTTTCAATGGCAGGATCCCACTGGTAAGTGTGCTGCATTTAATACAGACATAAAGAAAAGTTGGTCACATAAATGAATAAAAATGAACAAATATTTATAAATATTTAATAAATATAGAAGCCAAGCTAATTCCTTACCTTAAATCTGTTCCAACACATTTCCTTCTCCTCTTCTGGCCACATGCCGTACGTGAAGTATGGCCCTTGCATCATGTTCCTCAAATTTGTACCAATCGTCGTCACGGCGGAAGGGTTCTCTATTGAGCCGTCAAAGAATAATTCCAGTACCTCCCTGTCATCCGGATTTGCCGGGGGCTCGCGAGGTTTAGATTGTCCTCGCACTGCAACCCTAGCAATACCACCATCGTCTCCTGAATCATTGTTACCCCCCTCATCCTCGGCTAACTCCTCAGAAACGCCATGAGCATGTGAGCCTGAAGCTCGTGTGCCCGAAGCACGTGTGCCTGAACCACGTGAGCCTGAACCCCGTGAGCCCGATGATGACGGCCCAACAGTACTTCCCGTCCCCTGAATCTGCAGTTGTGGCCTCGTTAGCGGTGTTTGTGGCACACCAAATCCAGATCCACTCCCAAACCCAGGCCCACCAAACCCAGGCCCACCAAATCCAGGCCCACCAAATCCAGGCCCACCAAATCCAGGCCCACCCAATCCAGGCCCACCAAATCCAGGCCCACCATAACCAACCCCGCCGTAACCAGCCCCACCAAATCCACCACCCCAAACATATACACCCCCCATTGTCGATCCTACACCCATCAATTGATTGGTAAACGGCCCACTAGCGCGGGCTCCTGCCTCATTTGATCCTCCGGGAAACATCGGCATCATCGCTGAAAGTGATCCCATCGAACCAAGATCAGGCTGCGAAGAGAATGATCCTCGAGGTACCCCTTCCGGGTATGGCACCTGGTTCTTCGACACCTTCTTTTTTCCTTTCCCCCTACCCTGATCTGACGAGCCGGCCATCTGATAAATAAATATTTTGAATGGTCAAATTAATAATTTCTAAACGCTACTAACCTTAATTTTTAGCATATCTAATTATAACATAAATACGTTCTAACATAAACACAATTATATATGTTATATAATACAAAGTTAATCGATTAAATTCTACAAAAATCATAAGAAAATACGTAGCTATATTGGTCACATAATCACAAATCTAATATTAATTAATTAAGCATACATATATATATATATATATATATATATATATATATATATATATATATATATATATATATATATATATATATATATATATATATATATATATATATATAATTAACAGTACTAATACACTCGAATCAACAAATACATCACTATTATGCGATAATATTACACAAATCTTACCGATTAATTAAATTAAACCTTAATATACATATATAGATCGTCACATAATTACACAAATCTAACAAATACAACACTATGATGTTATAATATTACACAAATTTAACAAATTAATTAAAAATAAACATTAATATACGTAGATCGTCACATAATTACCTCTAATTAATTAATACCTTAATTAAGCATAAATAATTAACACAAATATGCCTAAAATCAACAATTATATCACAAATAATCTAATTACACAAATCTAACCTTTAACTTAAAAAAACAAACATAATACACATATATAGATCGTCACATAATTACCTCTAATTAATTAATACCTTAATTAAGAATAATTAATTAACACTAATATGCCTAAAATCAACAATTATATCACAAATAATCTAATTACACAAATCTAACCTTTAACTTAAAAAAACAAACATAATACACATAGATCGTCACATAATTACCTCTAATTAATTAATACCTTAATTAAGAATAATTAATTAACACTAATATGCCTAAAATCAACAATTATATCACAAATAATCTAATTACACAAATCTAACCTTTAATTTAAAAAAACAAACATAATACACATAGATCGTCACATAATTACCTCTAATACCTTAATTAAGAATAATTAATTAACACTAATATGCCTAAAATCAACAATTACATCACAAATAATCTAATTACACAAATCTAACCATTAATTTAAAAAAAAAAACATAATACACATAGATCGTCAAAATTACTTCATCAAATCGACTAATATCTTAATTAATCATACATAATTAACACAAATACATCAAATCAACTAAAAAAATCATATTTATGCAAAATAATAAAAATTTAACCGATTAAACTAAAAAAAAAATATGTAAAATCGTAATTTTGAAGACATTGAACACATACCTTAAAGAAAGAAGAGATTTGGAGCTGAAATGGTGTAAAATGGAATTAAAACGAGCAAAAAAATGGCAAGGTTTTTTTTTTTTTTCGAAGGAATGCAGCAATGGCAAATTCGCAGCAGAAAACTGCTGCGAATTTGCCATATATATATGGCACCAACGTCCTGGAGACGTTGGTGCCATATCGGCCAGCTGCTGCTGCAGCTTTGTGTCTGCAGCTGCAGCAGCAGCGCATGAGCTGGCAGCAACGTCTATACAGATGTTGCTGCACTCAAACTGTTACCAACGTCCTTTTCGGACGTTGGTAACATTTAAAAAATAAAAAAAAAATACATAAAACTGGCAGCAGCAACGTTCGTAGGACGTTGCTGCACTGCACAAGACCTGCCAACGTCCACGGACGTTGGCAGGTCTTTTTTTTTTTTGAATTTTGTTGTACCAACGTCAGTAGACGTTGGTACGTTAAAATACTGCAACGGATTGTAAATCCGTTGCAGTATTGGCGTTGCATTAGCGCCAAATTCTTGTAGTGATATTTCACCTGATGCAACATATATGTGCACGTCATTCCCAAAACCCGATGCTCTCAACATCAGGCCAACTTCCTCAGGGCTTAACGGGCAGCTGCCATGTCTTCGTTCCTTCTCAGAATTTTTCGTCTGCAAATGATGCAATGCAGTTATATGTTGATTAGACTAAGCACAATGGAATTCCATCTTCCCCTCACGCAAAAAATATATATATATCTTGCATGAGCGAGGTCTCTAGTAGACATTGTGGCCACAATTTTCATCAGTGGCTACAATTATTTCATGTATTTAACATCACAACCTTTTTATATTGTGCTAAATCATGGGCACAAGGTCTATAGACCCGACCTAGGTAAAAATCAGGTCTTTCACATTTATTCTGGGGTATAGAAAGACTGACTGACATGTAAAGTCTTCCATCTCTTCCGTATTGCACCTAGTTCTTTGATTTTGTTTTCGCTTCCACCATAATAGCATCCAGAGAATGCTAGCATGTCAGGCTCAAATCTGTTAATTTGAATTTTAGTCAGCAAGAATACGCCATATGAGATCAGTTATCTCAAAAATAAAAAATAAAAAGTTTTGTTTACTACAGACGAAGCTTCAGAGGTTAACATACTGTTCACAGCTCTATTGTCTTTTCATTATTTCTCCAAGCCAAGTATTAACATGAAGAAATTCTTAGGGGCTCGGCTTCTTAAAGAAGAAATTATGTATCAGTAAAAATAGTTCAAGAAAGACATCAAATTTATAGTCTTTGTACCTTAAATGCAATGCCACAAAATACTTGCTTTTCATTCGCATCCTTTGGACCAATTTCTGACCCATCTTAAGAATAGGATCAGTAAACCTCAAAGCATGGAAGTTAACTCTACACCTCAGTTTCTGTAAATCCATGTCTAGCCGATTCGAGAGCCTGTAATCAAACTTTGTGAGCTGAACAGCCTGCACCTGATGAAGGCCAATATCTCTTTACTTCAGTTTTTTATTAAGTTGTAGGTAAATCGTTGCAAAAGTTCTATCATTATAAAGCAAGCCCACACACTTACTAAAACATTACTTGAGAAATACATATTTATTTCAGTGGTTGAATACTATAATGTATCAGAGCAACAATAAATTTGATTGCAAAAAACTTACACGCTTCTTGCTAAAGATGGGCAATATACGAGTCTGATAGCATTTCTCGTTGTATTTCCTTGGAACACGAGTAGCTATGACTTTTCCAGCGTTTTGTAGAAGCTGTTTAATAATTTTGACATCTTTTGTCAAAGACATAATAAACCAGTCGACATCAAAGATCTCGGAAAAGTTGCTGAAAGTGAACGTCGTTGAGTTAATACTTAATAGCTACAAGAAATACAGAAAGGTTTAAGGAACAAGATTTGTAAAAAGATAAATAACCTGGCATCCTTCCAGAAAGAATTTTGGTCCAGCTTAGGAACAACCAGTGTAGCATTCAAGATATGGGCTGCAACAACAGCATCAGTTATCTGTGAGTGTGACCATGAGAGGCAGAAAAGAATAAATAATTATTACATCTCTGTTTACATATTTAAAGAAAAATACAGCAAGTAGCGAATTTGAATCTTTAGTTGAGTATTCATATAACATGAATATAAAACAACTTTTATACTCCCTTGTTTTCTCTGTCAATAGTATCTAAGGAACGGTGGTACGTACACGTACGATATCCTTGAGTATTTTCATTCCCTGCAACTTAAACTATTTGGAGCTCATGGATTTTTAGGACCAATTCTTAACAGGCGTTCAAAGCGTTTGCAGATAAGCAAGAACAAACAAACAATGCACTTTTCAAGTTAGCATCAATTTCAGATTTCATGCATATAATCTTGAACACAAGTCTCACCCCTGTTCTCTGTTGATTTAATCCTCCACTAGTTGCAATCAGCAAATATCTATAAGGTATCGTATTCATTTCCGCAGCTGCAATTCACAGTTGATAGACAAATGAGGTAAATGCAGAAATATAGAAAAAGAGTTCCAAGTAAACAAAAGTTAGCATTGAAAGGCAAGTGAGATGAATGATGTGATGCCAAAACTAGAATAGAAATAGTAAACATCTTGGATATATAATTGATTGTCGTCTTACCCATTTCATAATTCATTCATCTCCCACCATATTCTACATATTTATCCCTATATCTTTTTAGGATGATGTTGTGAGTACGTAGTTATAATGATAGATGTCTTCACATTAAATATTTGACTTATTATTCTCAAATGTAAATGAAGTCAAACAAATATTTCTAATAAAGCTAAAGAAACTCACAAAGTTTCCCTATGTTTCGGTCATAACTGTTGGAAACCTGTAGAGATTTTGTAAGTTTGCGCGAAAATGAGTAATAATTTTGTTTCCCTCAGTTCAGAAAGGAAACATTTCAGCAGTTTTGGGAGAATAACGATTATACTTTTTTTATTATCAATCTTCACTTCATCAAAGGTGAGAAGAAATTATCAAATTTTAGATTTTTTTTAACTATCTAAATTTCCACGTGAGATTCTCACCAATTTATGGGTGAAAAACTTCAATTAGAAAACTATATACATAGTTCCTAGAACAAATTACAGTGATGAATGTTTTATTTGTGAGTCTTGTTGATCTACTATTAGGTAATATTTGTTAGAGGTAATCATCATCTCCAGCTAAGGAACTAATTTTTAGTGTAATCTATGCTTTTACCTTTGTTCTAATTTTCTTAATATATATTTAATAAGTTATTTTTCTATTTGTTGTGAAAAAACAAGTTAATTTTCTTTTTAATTTCAACCGGTACCTTTTGATATATAATCGTATCAAATCACAATGTTAACCAATATTTCAAACTACGCAGATGTGGGAAAAAATTGATGAAAACATTGAGGATAAATTATACAGAAAATAATTTTTTCCCTTTTTTTTAGCTAGACATCATTTTAATTATCAACAATGTTGTGTATTTGCATCATTTTTACTTTTTAAAAAACGTGATTATACTTTGAAATTTAAAGCATGCACTAAAATACTTTTATACCTGATTTTTGTTGAAATGTTTTTTGGTCAATCTTGTACGACACTGAAGTATTAATATAAGAAAAACTATTCTAACTTGAGTTATTTCAATCATGTATCAAAGTTTCTTTTCTTTTCCAAGAAAGATATCGAAATGTTTCTCTTTTTGGCTCAATGAAAACGAAACATATACAAGTATTTTCTACGTCTATTGTAACAACAGTTTGTAAGAATTTTCCGGAACATGTCCAAAAGATCTCGAAACAATTCGAAAAGTTTATAATATTTAGCATATCGAAACATACCATGGAAACGAAACTTTGGTCCACGATTTCATGTTTCAAGTGTTATCAATAAATTAAGGGATAATATCAGTGACAACCCCTGAGGTTTGATCAAATATCAGTAACGCCTCCTGAAGTAGGTTTGATCAAATATCAGTAACACCTCCTGAAGTTTTGATAATATCAGTGACACCCCTACTATACCATGAATTCTTGTTAAAGAACTATTTTACCCTTCTAATAAATTTAAGAAAACAAAAGTTAAAAAGCACATTAAGTTTTTACGCTCCTACCCTTTCATTTGGTCTTTCTTGCTCCTATCTCATCTGTCTTCAGTCAGCAATTATTAACAATTAGAGACTCATATCTTATATTTTACGGACAAAAGTCCCCGACGATTTTCACTTGAACCTTTATTTTTGCATTATGTTAAACAAGGCTCTACAATATTGACTGCACACAAGTGTAAAACTATGTCACGCTAAAATCGGAACAAAAAAGCTAACAATATTGAATTAGATATCTATCTCTTTTTATATAAAGTAGAAAAACTTAAGATGGGTCTTGAATTTCATGTAATGATTTATCAGCTTTTGCGTTCTATTAGTTTTACAGGAAGCATTTTTTTCTTGTGTTTGAAAACTTTTTTGATAAACATTTACTTTTTTAAAGTTTTAATTACTTGTTCAGGTTATCTAATAATAACCAATATATTCTGAATTTAATTATTTAAGCTATTTTGTTATCTAAAAATGACTAAAAGCGTGCTTATTTATATAAACTAATTAACTTAAAATAGTATGATTCAACTTTTGTTCATTAATTATCAATTATTAGGATAGTACTAGAGAGAATAGTTAGAAGTTTTTAATGAATCTGAATAGCAAAAATAATTATTTCAGTTATTGTTTTTATTACAAAGACCACTACAATATGTCATGTATATCAACACGACAATTAAACCATTTCTTTCCATGCAAAGAAAAATAAAAAGTAACAGACATTTGTCGAAATATATTATCTAAAAATGTTGACTTTGTCATTAAATATTGTAAATTTATAATATGTTAATAATTAACAGAATTGAGTATATCAAGACAACCCTTGATAATAGCATAATGTACCAATAAAACGTCCTATTATAATTTCATTACAAAAGGGTAGTTTGGTCCCTAAAAAGTTGTCAACTTTAACCCTAATATTGACCAGGGGAACTTCATAAGAAAACTATTAATTTTTTTAAGTAAATTGACTTATGTGATGATATGTCACTCTAAAACTCAGGGGTGTCACTGATATTATCCAAATCTTAGAGGGTGTCAATGATATTATTCCATAAATTAATGCAGAATCAATCAATATAAGAGTAAAATCAAAATACTTATGTATAATACTAACAGAATACAAATAAGAACAAACTATTTTCTGCATTGAATTCTCTACTCCAAAATAAAATAAAAATAAAAAACCACTCACATATGTATTCAGAATCTCACACGTTCATATTCAAGTTGAAATTTCTGCAATCAATATTGTACCTCTATGGTGTTTAAAACAGAGGTGATATTGTGATCTAACAAAATTTGATATCAATTTGAGATTGAAACAGAAAAGTAACTTATTAGAGACCAAGAAAAACTAGAACAAAAAGTGAACCTTATTTGAATACCTAAACACTAAATCAAACTAAAAATAAATATAGTATTGTGTTTTAGTTTAGGAAGTTTTATGGATAGAATATTTATAAAACTTATTGTTCTTAGTTGTACACATATAGTGTTTTCGAATTGAAGTCTTATTCGATAGGAAGATGAGAACCAAGAATATACTAAAATTGGATAAAAATATTTACATATTGTGGAGGAGGGACCAAAATTTTGATAATTAGAAATATCTAGAAACTTTATAAATTTTTCGTACATATTATATATGTACGAGGAATATAATATAAATTTTTCTACCAATTATATATGTACGAGGACTATAATTTTTGTGACAATGAAACACATTTTGAAGTTTGTTCGATTTTTCCACACCTATTGTGTAGTTGTGAATACCTGAATATGGTTCTGAAGATTTCATGATATTTTATTATTTTTTACTTTTTCTATCGTAGAAAAAACATTTGGGAATCCTTCATCTCTTGCAAGAAATTCTATAAACAATTGGGAAGAAAATAAAGAAAAAGAATTCCTATTATATTATCCTTTCGCGTTCTTTTTTCATAACCAACATTGAGCACAAAGGTGAGAAATAATCTCTCTTGGATAAGAATTAAAAAAAAAAATGTAGTGCTGAATTATTAATGAGAGATTTAAGGAAATTAAACTCCGATTTCCGACACACGCCACACACCGTATTCTCGTAAACTTTAGATATATGACACATCCAATGCATAAAATTTAATGCATACTATAGATTCTGGTTTTGGCCGTGTTCCAAATAGCCAGTTGAATTTTAATCTGGAATGTGGTTTTAGTAACCACATAATTTTTATTTTTTTTTTGTTATTCTCCAGCCATCTACAAAACAATTTAGTTTTACAGGTTCCCCAAAATGTTAATGATGAATTGGGGTATCAAGAAAAATAATCTAAAATTTTAAACCTCTTAATTTAAAGCCCTTTAACTACTAAAGTAGTTTGATCAGGTTTTATGAGTTCTCTATTCAATTCTTAGACTGCTAAGAAGTGTCTCACTTTGCTCGAAAAATAACCCGGTCTATTGTCTATAAATAAAAATTTCATTTCTACTTATTAAGGCCTTTAAGGGAGATTCAGTTTTTTCCATACGCGTAATCGGAACACTTTGGTTTGCATGTGAGCAACTTGATGCCACTGGATGTCAAAATCTACAGTTTGTTAGTATTTATGGATTTATATATTCTGACATATTTGAAGGGACGAGAGGCTGCGAGCAAGAGGTGAACGTCTTCCAAATGGACAAATCTCACTTGAACGGCATGAATTTACGGTTGCGATTACTGGAGTTGCTGTTCTTTTAGGCTCACTTTTCCTCCACATGACCTAGCTATGTTTTATTCTGGGATTATTATGCTATGATTATGAAGATCCAATTGATGCATGTAGGTTGCAGGTTTCATTTTCTTAATTAGTATGTAACTATGTGTGTTGTAGTTAAGAGTTGAATTCTTCTAGCACTACTATGCTTTGCATGGCGTTAATGGATGGATCATAGTGTTTCCTGCCAATTAAGATGTTTGTAAAATGTGATGTGTAGATTAATGCTAGCTGTTTCTTTGTTGTGCTTGTTTTCCATTGTCATGTATTATTTACTTATTTTTCCTTACCTCTTAGAAAAGTTTATTTCTCAATATTCTATGGCCATTTAGAGAGTTCCCGAATATTCTGTTAGTTTCTTTGAATTTGATAAAACTTGCAAGAAGATAAAATGTTGATTCGTTTTCTTATATCTCAATACAAAGTATACATGGGTTTATATAGATGTGATATGAAGCCTATACTAGGAAAGCAAATAATTGGCAGAATATAATTCTGCATAATTGATGCGAATCAGCCCTTTAAGGAAGTTAATCCCTACGAATGGGTTAATCACTGTGATTAGTCACTGTGATCAGGAAAGTCACTATAAAGTATAAACCACTGCAATAATGCAATCTATTTGATTTGATTATGTCCAAACAAAATTTGATCAGTCTTTCTAGTCTATTTTGCCGAGTCAAATTATAGATATTAAGTTTTTCTAAAAAAAAATTTATAGATACGATTATATACTTAGGTGGTGTTAAGCTGGTTATCCCTACTTATATAGCGCATGGTTCTAATGATTAGTTTTTTCGGGCTTTTGCCAAACATGGTATAATTGCTATTGTAGCACATTATTTCTTGGATGATAATCTCAGCTCCCCTAAGATTAAGTTATCTCAGTTTTGTGAGATTAGCTTACCAGTTGAAATTCCAGATTTGCCCCTCAATTTTAAACAAATTGGTTGCACTTTTTAACCTTAACTTTAAAGTGTTATATAATAATAATAATAATGATAATAATAATATTCATAATAATAATAATAAGTTTTATTGTATAATATATATATATATATATATATATATATATATATATATATATATATATATATATATATATATATATATATATATATATATTTTGTTACTGTGTTACATTTATTACATATACCTTATATATGTATATATTTTCTACAAACATATAATATATATCATATAATATATTTTACACTCTATAATATTTATTGTATATAGCTTATTATATGCATATATCATATATATTATATATAACATTGTATTTATGTTGTATAAAATATTTTATACTATATAATATTACATATATATATATATATATATATATATATATATATATATATATGTATAAGTAGCATAACGTATTGTATATAGTATATAATTATTTTATAATATATTATATTTATTATACTATATGATTCTTATATATATACCACATATATGTGTAATATAATATATTATTTATGTTATATAATATATTTTATAATGTATAATATTTATTATACCACATATACTTAATATAACAATATGCGTATTATATAAAATATTTTGTACTATGTAATATTGATCAGATATACCATATATATGTTATATAATTTAATATAACAATATGCATATTATACAAAAAACTAATTGTACCATATAATGGTGACTATACTATATCATATTATTATACTATACGATTTCATATATATATACATATATATATATATATATATATATATATACATATATATATATATATATATATATATATATATATATATATATAACATATATGTGAAATATAATATACTTTATGTTATACAATATATCTTCTAATGTATAATACTATTATATTTTATATATGTAATATATCATATATTATAAAATATTAGTTGTACTATGTAATATTATTATATATACCATATATATGTTGTATAATCTAATTCTGAATTTCATTATACATCTTACATAATATAATACTTATTATTATTATTATTATTATTATTATTATTATTATTATTATTATTATTATTACTATTATTATATTCATTAGTAACATAACATAACATTTATATTCTATAATATATCTTATAATATATATATATATATATAATATTTAATACAACATTATATATATTATTTAACATATTTTATATATATATATTTATATTTATTTATTTATTTATTTATACATGCATGTAATCTACAATAATATTTGTATGATATAATCTTAATTAGACTATATAATTTATATGTATATCGTTAATATAGTTTTCTATAATTTGAAATTTTTACAATCAATTGTTTATATAATATTCATATATATATATATATATATATATATATATATAAATTAGTTCTAAATAACGTCTCATAATGGTGGATTTATGTTTTTCTTTCTCTTGAGGGATACTAATCAAGGGGTAGAAAGAAGCAAGGGTTTTCTTAAAAAAAATAATATTGGACCTAATAAATATCAACAAGGACATAATAGTAAATTTGGTATAAATCATTACTTTGTTACACAAACCAAACAACATGAATATTTGATATATGTATTTATCCTCTATTCTAGCATTGGAAGCAAATAAAAGTATTATACATCAGATTACTATTGTCCAGCTTTTAGTCACAATCGGGCTATCCTTATGATTATTTCATATAGGAAACCAAACACCACCCTTAATTGTGTACTCATTTACTATTTCTTGATATAATCTATACCTTGTACAAATGTAACGTATCACTTCTTGATGGTGAGCTCCAACCAAATCTAAGTTTTTCTCCTAATAATAATATCCTTAGAAGGATTCGCTTCATTCTTATTTTTCCCAGTGAGAAGTTTTTCTAGAATTTCCATAAATTAGTTTTCGCCATGAGCCATTAATATTCATTTTTTTTTTGATAAACACACATAATATATAAATATCAAATCAAACAAACTGTTTTGGTACAAGGAAACGGGGATGGGGAAATACGTGAAACAACAGAAATAGAGTCATAACACAAAAGAGGAGTCATCCAGTGAGGGCAAACATCCCAAAAGTGGAACGCATAGTGTAACTGCGTCTCCGTGGTCCCAAGCGGTCCGTGCTGCATCATCTGCGCCTCCGCACCTCGCTTTGCCAACCTGTCTGCCACCATGTTCAGCTCCCGATAACAAAACATCCCCGTAACAGCTGTGAAACTCGTGATCAACGCCCTAATCTCTCCAATGAGTCCCTCCAGGTGGGCGGGTGTGTGCTGGGTCCTGGCCAGACAATGAATTAAAAATAAGGAGTCGGATCTAACAATGAGATGCGTGATATGTAAGTGTAAAGCCCGTGTAAGTCCCTGCCTAAGAGCTATGAATTCAGCATGGTTATTGGTGGTAATTCCTACGCTTCCAGAGTAGGCCGTGACAAACGTTCCTTCAGAGTCTCTTATGATGCCTTCAATTCCTGCTGGGCCCGGATTGCCTAATGCGGATCCATCCGTATGTAAGATATGAAAACCAGGCGGCGATGGTTCCCAGAAGAGTGTGTGCGTATACCGGCAATCAGAAGACTGACCTTGATCGGGGCTTCTAATAAGATTCTGTTGTTGTTGCCCTTGAAAGGCTGTAATGATACTTCCTGACGTTATTTGTTCTCCCTGAAAGATGAACTTGTTCCTTGCCTGCCAAATTGTCCACCAGAGGTTTGCATACATCGCTTGATTACGCTTCGACTGGTTTGTTAGGAACAGTAAGGGGTTAAGCAGAGATATGCTACCAAGGTTCGGAAACAGAGGGGATATTAAGTTTGTGATTTTTTCACATCGAGTGAAAAGATGTTCTTGAGTTTCGGGAAGTAAGTTGCAGAGAGGGCACATGTTTGACGGGATGACGAATTGGTTGTAGAGTCTGGCATTAGTTGGTAAGGTTCCATGGCACATGATCCACAAGAAGAAACGTACTCTTGGAGCCACTTTTATCTGCCAAATCTTTTCCCATGGTTGTTCGGGGCCGGTGATTTGCTGCGCGCGATTTAGTAGGTAAGTGTAAGCAGATTTTACTGAGAATATGCCATTGTCGCTCCAGGCCCATAACCTGACATCCTCCCCAACGTCTTTTCTCGGTGTGGTTCCCAAATACGCCCCAGAATGAATTCCGGAAGTAGATGGGCTATGGGTTGAGGTATCCATTGTTTCGTTTCTTGGTTCAAAATATCTGCAATGGTCATTGATTCTAATTCCGGCGGGACTTCCTTAATATATTCTGCGATTGTGAAGTTGCCCAACCATTTTGTGTGCCAGATATTTAGCTGGTTGCCCCCGTTTACTTGCCACTTAATGGCACCCGCCAGGTGTGGTATAATTGTGGCGATTGATTTCCAGGCCCAGCTGCTGTTGGGTTTGCTTCGTGCATGTAGGATATCAGTTTGCGGGAAGTATTTCTCCTGAGTAACCTGAGCCCAGAGCGAGCCTGGTTCCGTGAGTAATCTCTACCCAAGCTTTAACATGAATGCTTCATTAAGTGTGGCAAGCCGTCTCAACCCTAGACCTCCCATTTCTTTTGGTAACGTAGATGTAGACCAACCTACTTTTGCCCTTGCTCTACCTTGAGGTGATGCACTCCATAGGAAGCGTTTCGTATTTTGCTCTAGTTGTTGTAGAGTCGTGGTTGGTAGTTTGAAGACAGACATTGCGTAAGTTGGGAGAGCTGTGATGGTAGACTTGATGAGTACCTTGCGTCCTGCATATGACAAATATTGGTTGTACCACTGGGAGATACGAGTTGTTGAGTTTGTCAGGATTTTTTGCATCTTGGCTCTTTTTTTCCTGCCCGCCCAAACAGGTAACCCCAGGTATTGATCGTCATCTGACATTTCTTGTAATTGAAGTTCCTCCAGTAAGCGCATTTTATCCTGAGGGCCAACATTCTTTGAGAACATAGCTTTTGATTTCTGCCAGTTAATATGTTGTCCTGCGCCTGCCCGTATATCTCAAGATTCCTTCCCAGGGAGGTGATAGATTTGGGGGATGTGTCACAGAACAGAAAACAGTCATCTGCAAACCCCAAGATTGGGATACGAGGTCCGCTTCTGCTGGCTCTTAGGGCGCCCAGGTCGCCGTTATGCGCATCTCAACACATAAGACGTATAAACATATCCATGCAGAGAATGAACAGGTACGGAGAGAGTGGATCTCCCTGGCGTAATCCTTTATTAGGCAACCATTGTGACGATTTGTGCCCGTTTGCTACGACAGAAAATTTGACCGACGTGACACATTGCATGATGAGTCTTCGTAGTTTGACTGGGAAGTGGTAAGCTCTCATTGTACTCTCAAGGAACTCCCAAGAGAGATTGTCATATGCCTTTTCAATGTCGAGCTTGATTTGCCATCATACCTTTGATCCCCTTTCGTTTTGCTTTGATAGTGTGTATGAGCTCGTGGGCCATCAGGATGGTATCCGTGATCTGTCGCCCTGGCACAAATGCATTCTGGAATGGAGATATGAATTTATCCATGAAAGGACGGATGCGATTGACAATGATTTTTGAGATAAACTTGTAGCTGACATTACAGAGGCTGATCGGGCAGAAGTGTGTCAGTTCTGTCGGATTATCCTTCTTGGCAATGAGGATTATATTTGTCTCGTTCAGTTCTGTTGGGAGATAACTAGATTCAAAAGTTTGGGTGAGCATGGCGGTCACTGATTCTTTTACCTGCGGCCAGTACTTTCGGTAGAAGTGCCCATTGAGGCCGTCAGGTCCTGGTGCTTTCATGGGTCCTATCTGTGTAACTGCGTGCCAGATTTCTGTCTGAGTGGGAATGCTGCAGTGGTTGTCCTCGGATAATCTATCGAGATGTGGCAGCATAAGTTGGTCAAACGGGAATCCGCTCGAGTTTGCCGATTCAGCAGGTGAGTTGAAATGTCCCTTGAAATTTTCCACTATCTGTTGAGCATCTGTTATCCAATGATTGTTTTGTGTTTGGATTCCTTGAATAAAGTTCCGGCGGCGTCGCATGCTAGCGTAGGCATGGTAATATTTTGTGTTGTCATCACCATCTTTTATCCATTGCGTTTTAGCTCGCTGCGCCCAGTAAAACTGCTTTTGGATCAGTAGGCGGGATAGGAGAATCCTTAAACGAGTGTCTTCTTGGAACAAGCTCAGAGGCGCCGTTTGATGCAAATTTTGCATTACTTGTGCCAGTTCCCGCTGGTTTTGGGCAATTTGGTTGTCCAATTGCCTGAAACACGTGGCATGCCAGTGCCTTGCTGCATCCGCAAATTTGGAGCAGGTTTCCTGAAAGGAGTTCGATACCTGTTGAGCTGATTGACGGTACCAGATACTTTCGACTAGTGGGGGAAAGCTGGGATGAAGGTCCCAAGCGATCTCGTATCGAAAAGGTCTATACCTGCGTGGTTGTTGGTTCTCCGTCGAGAGCAGGATGGGGGAGTGATCAGACTTAGCAGCGACTAAGTGATTGACTCATGTTTGCGGGTACTGCTTTATCCATTGATTATTACCAAAAAAGCGGTCGAGCCGTTCAGTGATAAAGTGCCTACCATATCTTTTATTAGTCCAGGTAAAATAGTGTCCTATATACCCTAGGTCATGTAAACCACAATCAGTCATGCAATTTGAGAATCTATTCATAGCGGCATTCGATTTAGGTCTACCTCCTGACTTCTCATGCGATACTAAGATATTATTAAAATCTCCAAGAACAAGCCAACTCAAAGTAATACGAGGCGCAAGATTTAATAATTCATCCCATACCTGTGCTTGCAGCGGCGGCTGTGGTGGATTATAGACAGCGGTCAGGACAAAAGAGTGATCTGGTGGGCTAACCACCGCTTCCATATGTATGGTCCGCGAAGTGCCTTCAAAGGCATGCAGCATAACATTGTTCCGCCTCCACAGAATCCAAATGCCTCCCGAGAGCCCTATAGCTTCCACAACACAACGTCCATCGAATCCAAAGCGTCCAATGATCCTGTCTTAGGTCGTCTGGCGCAGCCTGGTTTCAACTATCACGACAATGACTGGCTGGTGTCGAGCAATCAGCGCCGTCAGTTCTGGGACGAACTCTCTTCTATCTGCTCCCCGACAGTTTCATGCTAATATCTTCATCATTGGTTGTAGTAGTGTCGAGATGTGTGACGGCGGCTCGCTCCGCATCCGATTCTCGTTGTCGTTTCGGTTCTGGGGATTTTCTATTCTGTATGCATGGGCGTTTACCGCTAGTTGGATATGTAAGCGGTACACTGAGTCTCGATTTCGAAGCAAGGGTGCGAACTCCTGACTTATGGCTATGTATGCCGTGGTGAAATATGGTGGCATCATTATCAACCGCACGGTCTGCGTCTCTCGGGGAATTAGGAGATCTTGCATGGCTATATGCATGATTATTGCTTCGATTGGCGCGACGACGGGGTTGTGAATTTGGAGTTGAAACAGTGGTGGTGGTGACAGGCGGCGTGGCGGTGGCGGTGGCGGCGAAGCAGAAGGTTGTTGGTGGGTCGGCTCCGGGAATAGGTTGAGCAATGTCATTGAGTTTGCCCTGACAGGGCGAGGTCTGATCGGTGGTGGTTGTACTGACTGATGTGGCGGCAATGGTGATCGGCGACGGCGTATCGGCAGGCGTTGAGTTGGAGTTCCCAACAGAATTTGTGGGATCGTCGGTGCTGGTGACTGCATGGCATGGAATCTGGATGGACCCGCTACGTCTTGTGCCGAAAAAGGTGCTTCCGTGGTGGGCTGCGGCGGCGCTCGGCGACCGAACAATTGGTGCGGCATCAGACAGTGTTCGGGCAGCGTCGGTTGGAATTGAATCATGTTCGCGTACGGATTGCTTGCCGTCGACGATAGTGATCGTCTTTGCCGTGGTTGGCGTGGCGGCGATGGTGCTTTTGGGTGGCGATCCATCTCCGGCAAAATTTTAGGTGTGTGAACAGTGTGTGTTAAGTGCGTTTAGAGTGAGTGTGCATGTGTGAGTGGTGTTGCTCTTAAGATCGATTTTTTGAAGCTGAGTCATGGTGGAGAGTGCTTGAGGAGGCGGCACGTCAGCAGCTGAGACAGCAGAGGTGGTCGGTGGGGAATGATGGACTGTGTGACGGGACAGCTCGTCGGGCAGAGGGAATTTGCATGGGGGTGGTGTGTTGGTATTATCCCATGTGACGGGTGTATGGACCATGGGAAGGGAAGGGGCTGGGATGCGACACATGGCCTGGGTGTGGTGGGTCACGGTTGGGTGAGGGGTGGCCACACGGCAGCTGACGTTAGTGGGGTCTACTCGCACGTGGGGCTTAGCTTTTGTCTGGCTGGCGTTTGACTTTGGGGGTGGGGGGTGTTGTTGGGTGTGTGCGGTGTATGCACTCGCGATAATGGTGGGCTAGTGGGTGGGCAACTTGGGTTGTTGGCTAGTGGGTTGACAGAAGGTGCGGGTGGGCCTTCTTCCGGATTGTGTAGGGAATGGGCCTGCTTTTGCAGAGAATTATTCAGCCCACTTTTAGGAGATGACGGCTTGGGTGTGGGGCGATCAGGTGTAGCTGGTTTAGGTGGACCGAGAATTTTCTGACTGGATAGGGTCGTGTTTGGTTGCAAATTTTTGGGGTTTCTTTGAAGAATAGTTCTCTCTTGAGCCTTCCTTGGGTCACTTGACTGATTATCACGCACGATGGGCTTACGCGGGCGACGTGAGACGATTTGCCATGGTTGTAAGTTACTTTTTGCGGGGGCACCTTTGGAGGTGGATGCTATATCGGTAGGGTTTTCTGTCGTCGTTGCTTTGTCGGTTTTTGCGCATGAAGCCACAAAATGCCCGACTGAACTACAACTGAAACAGAATGTCGTTTTTAATTCGTAGATTACCTTCTGTTTGTGCTTCCCGATCTAGATAAATGATTGCAGTGGTTTTGTAGAATCCATGTTGATAAAGATTCTAGCGTATCTGGCACGTTCCATGCGGGTCGTATGAATATCCATTTTAATTGGTCGTCCTAGAAGTGCTGCGATACGCCCTAATGCCTGTGAATCATAGTATTCAATAGGTAGATCCAGCAGTTGTACCCAGACGCACAGATTGTTTAGTTCTTGAGGTTGGGGCGAGAAGTTCGGTTCCCATTGAGTGATTGCGAGGTAATGATTGAACAGGAACCAGGGTCCTCCTGCCAGCGCCAAAAAGTAATCTTCTTTGTTTGCAAAACGAGCTATGTAAAAACCATTTCCAATATCCGTTGTGTGTATTGAACTCGGAATTATCCAAATTCTTTTCAGGTGCATGGCCACGTCTTTGATCGGCCGCGTTAAACCGACTGTGTGGATAATCAGTGCTTGTCTCCAAGGATTGCGTAGAGAGTCTAGTTCTTCAGGGGTGAAGGGTGATGAAGCAATGGTATCGGTTTGGCTTTTTTTATTAGTAAGGATGTTAAGGTTTTCAAGGCTTTCGATCCAGGTGGGGAAGTATATGTGAGGTGAGGCTTGTTGTAAGATGTCTTTGTAGGATGTGGAACTACGAGTTGAGGGGTTAGGGGAGGGAGATGTATTGGATGAATTGTTCTTGGATGGAGTAGGGTTTTGCATGTTCAGATTTACGTCGTTATCAATATGCATGGGGGTTGAGGGGGACTTTGGTGGTGTTAGGGGGGGAGGTGGCAGTTCCGGGGCGACGGGAAGAGAGTTAGGGACTCGATCTTGAGAGAGCATTTTTCACCTACTCTAATTCCATGAGCCATTAATATCCATTCTCTCTTTCTTTCACCAAACAGAAAGTAGAAACCCTAACACATTGATCCTTGTCTCAGTTTTCATTCGATTTAGTCATACATACATACATATATTCTTCACTGACAGGGATGAAGAATCCATTTGTTTTAAGGGAAGCAGACGATAAGGTTTACGCGGAAGCCAAGGAGTTTCATGAAGAACTTAAGAAGGAGTTAGAGAAATTCAGGACAAAAGAGTGCTCGTATTGGGATTATGGTTGGTTTTACTTTTTTGATGTGTGTGAAATTGTGAGTTTATTTATGTCATAGAAGAAGATCAAGATATTAATTAATTGTTCTTATGAATAGGCTTTAATATCACTTCTGTTCTTTGGGGGGGGGGTCTTAATATTATTATTGCATGGTTGGGCTGAGTGATTCACTATCACAGCGGATCGAGGTTTTTTCGAGACTATAAGCATTTTATGAATCTTGCTACTAATTTGTCCTTCTCAACTATAGGCTTTGTATTTAGTATGTTGAAATAGATATTTTTCTGTCTCCAAATAGAGGTATGACTTGCGAAAAAGGGTGGAGAGAAGATAGAGATTAGTTCTTTTTTTCAATCGGCCAAAAATAGAATTTCTATGATAGGTTTTGATCCTCGAAGATCCAACTCCTAAGAAATTAAGAAGAGAAGAGAATTTTTCTGAAAATATTTGTTCATATTGCCAAATACTGCAGATAGTGCTTTTTACAATGGAAATTACAGAATAAACTGACTTGACCCACTACTAGATAACTGCCAACCACTAATAAACTGACTCAAACTCCTAATTATTATATTTACACAAATCAGAATAAATAAACATTAAAACGTACTGGACTCTTACTAAATAAAATAAATACTGAACATAGACTTAATAAAAGAAATCTTTAGCCCAAACTGGTGCTGATTTGAGTCTGTTGGGCCTCGGCTGTGCATTAGGCCCATGCGCTGCTTGGGCCGTATCAATACCCCCCGCTTCAAAAGCTGCCTTGTCCTCAAGGCCAGCAGGAAAGCCCACGTCGCTGGAAGCTTCTGGAAAGCCCAACCCATCTGTTGCCCTAGCCCGCGACATAAAAGGCAAAATGTCCCTCTGTGCAGCTTCTCTCTCGAGCTGCTAGGGTTTGAAGCCTTCAACCCTGAATCATTCGCCACCCTCTGATTTTCGATCCAATCTGGATATTCAACCTCAAAATCCTGTAGATCCACCCATGTTGCTTCCTCAATCGAAGCTCCTCGCCATGAAACCAGAATCTATTCTACTTTTTCTCCACTTCAAACCACCAAACGACGATCCAACACCTCGCCGGGTAAAGAAATCAACTCACCATCACCATTCAAGTGTGGCAACGAAACGACTGAGGACGGCGGAGCTCCGACGCACGGTCGCAACAGAGACACATGGAAGACTTGGTGAATCTTGGAGTCCTCAGGCAGATCGAGTTCATACGCCACTAACCCGATTCGGCGAACCACCTTGAACGGGCCAAAAAACCGAGGTGCTAACTTGTGGGAAGCTGTGCCACGCACCGAGATCTGACGGTAACTCCTGAGTTTAAGGTAAACATAATCTCCCTCCTTAAACTTTATATCCGTGCGATGTTTGTTAGCTTGTGCCTGCATGCGTTGTTGAGCCTTGTGCATGATAGATTTGATTTTCTGCAAAACTTGCTGTCTGTGTGAAAAAGTAGAGTTGATAGTTGCATTGTTGGAAGGACCTGTGATGTAAAGTGGTATAGTGGTAGGTTGTCTTCCAAATAGAACCTCATAAGGAGATAATCCGATAGCCGAATGTTTGCATGTGTTGTACCAAAACTGAGCCAACGGATGAAATCTCGTCCAATGCTTCGATTCACTCATAGTGAAGCATCTGAGATAGCATTCCACATATCTGTTCACCACTTCAGTTTGGCCATCTGATTCCTCCGAACTGTAATTAAGCTTAGTGCCCATTAGCTTAAATAACTCACGCCACAATTTACTTAAAAAAATTGAATCTCTGTCGGATACAATTGATTTAGGTAAACCATGAATACTATATATCTCATTCAGAAAAATTTAAGCAAGAGAAGCCGCTGTATAACTTGTTGGTAAAGCGATAAAGTGACTGAACTTGCTCAATCGATCTACAATAACCCAAATGGCAGGTTTTCCATTTGAACTTGGTAGATGTGTGATAAAATCCATTGAAATATTTGTCCAAACCTGTTCGGAATAGGTGATGGGTTAAGTAGACCAAAAGGCTTTGTGGTGAGATATTTTTGTTGTTGACAGACTGCACAAGCTTGTATGAATTTCTGAACTGATTGTCGCATGTGAGGCCAAAAAAAATCAGCTGATATTCTGGCCAAAGTCCCTTTAATCCCCGAATGACCTCCTATAGGTGACGAATGCAGTTCCTAAAAAATTAATTCATGTACTCCACTTTCTGCGGGAACATACAAACGATTCTGGAAAAATAACAAACCATCTTTAAATACATATTTGATATCTGTTGTTTGAAATTTTTGCACATCTTTCACCAAATCCTTTCCTGCTTGCGAGGTTGCATAATAACGACGCAAGGACTGCAACAACTGATGGGAATGGACCGAAACAGCCAAATAAAAGGGATGATCAACTCGAGACAGTGCATCCGCTACAACGTTCTCCTTGCCAGGTTTGTAACGAACCTCAAAATCAAACCCCAAAAGTTTAATTATCCATTTCTGCTGATTGGGAGTGTGTATATGTTGAGTAAGCAGATGCTTTAAACTGTGATGATCAGTATACACAATGAACTTTCTGCCCAATAAATAATGTCTCCATTTTTGCACGGCTGTTGTTAACCCAAACAGTTCTTTATTGTATGCAGATTCCTGTTGCATACGGCCCGACATCTTTTTACTAAAGAAAGCTATTAGATGGTGATTCTGGGACAAAACGGCACCAACAGCAACTGAAGATGCATCAGTAGTCAATTCAAATTCTTTAGTAAAATCAGGAAGTATTAGCATATGTAGCTTAGACATTTCATTTTTGAGCTCTCCAAAAGCCAACTGGGCTGCTGTACTCCATGTAAAACCATCAAGTTTTAGTAAATCAGTGAGGGGAGCGGCGATAGTAGCATAGAGACGCACAAAGCGTCAGTAATACCCCATTAACCCCAAAAATCCCCTTAGGGTCGTCTGTGAGTTAGGCACTGGCCATTTAGCAATGGCGTCAACTTTATCTGCATCAACCGACACACCTTCTGCACAAATAATATGCCCCAAGTAATGCACTCGCCTGGCTGCAAACACACATTTTTGCAGCTTCGCATAAAACTGGTTAGTAGCCAACAATTGAAAAACGATTCTCAAATGCACATAATGATCATCTAAACTCCCACTGTAAATGAGAATGTCATTAAAGAATACCGACACAAAAACCCGTAACTGATCTCGGAAAAGATCATTCATAGCTGCTTGAAAGTGGACGGTGCATTAGCCAAGTCAAAAGGCATGACAACAAATTCATAATGTCCATCAACTGTGCGAAAAGCAGTCTTATGAATGTCTTTGGGGGCCACACGAATCTGGTGATATCCCGAACGTAAATCCAGCTTCGTAAAAATCGTTGCACTCTTCAACTCATCTAACAATTCGTCAACAGTAGGGATAGGAAACTTATCCTTGATTGTGATTGCATTCAAACCACGATAATTAGCACAAAAACGCCAAGTGCCATCCTTTTTACTAACCAACAGGTAGGGCTGTACACAACCTGCCCGACCCGCCCGCAACCCGCCCGCCGAACCCGAACCCGACAGAATTTCTTTTTTATAAAAAAACTAACAGTTCTAAAAATTGGTAACTGATAGATCTTAGAGTCTAATACTTTACGTTTTAGCAATAGTTGCGGTACCTAGTCTCGACAGATAAGTAAGACAGGTAAGTAAGACAGTAAAGTAAGACAGCAGATTTTAACGTGGTTCGGACTATGTCCTACATCCACGAGGCTTTCGCCTGAATCAAACTTCTTTCAACGGAAAAAAGTTATTACACCAAATGGTTTTACTCTAACACCGAATCCCTCTAATGTTGATACCACCGGAACCTTTTTCGCGTCTACTCCGTTTGACCCGTAAGACCAAGACTCCCGTAGTGATCTTCTTATGAGAATGCTTCCAAGCGAACTGCACGTACGTATAGATCCCTCTAACTGGCGCAATCCTTTCCCGTTGAACTCCCTTCAACTCTTGTCGGCTTCTCACGTTCTTGATGTAACTCAAGAGGGCGAAAACTAAGAAATCAAAATAAAAGAGAACACCTAAAGATGTATATTTTGTTACACGAGTGTTCTACATTGATTCCTAGGATTTCTACTATTTATAGGATAGCTCTCCTGAAAGATATCCTTGATTCTCGGCCAGTCTCCATATCCAGTCGAGACAGGATCTTTCCAAAGTATATCTGAATCTTTCCATGATAAGGCGATTCTTCCTTTTGCAACGTCTTTATTTCCGATTGATAAGATCTTCATGATCTTCATATATTGTGCACATCAAAGACAAAGAAGAACTCCACAAGGAATAGATTACTAAAGGATATAGGAAATAGTTTGATAAAGATTAACTTTCCATAAGATAAGATACTATAAGATCAAGTTAAATCTTTCCAAACACACCTAAATATTCACGCGTCTAATAACAGGATAAATACCATAAAACCGTGTGAATAAGTAAGTAAATAAATCAAAGTAAATAAAATCGAATTTTCCTTTAAAATAATTTTGCAAACAAGGAAATAAAATCTAGTTGGACCTGGCAGTCCTGACTGTTCAACCGAGTTCGAAACCTGTCGGACTTTGCGGTCCTAACAATCTCCCCCAATTGACTTGTTTGGCAAAAATACTTTTAAATCCCAAGGAAAATGTAGACATGCTGAAATAAAACAAGTTAGTAAGAGATAGGCACATAAATCAACTAACGAGTCTCGACAGCAATAAAAATGTGTTGCAACAGCGGTGCAACACTCCGCAAAACAACTTAATAATGTAAGCAGTTAAAACATTGTTCTTAAGCGGAATAAAAACAAAACAAAGTAAAATAAATAACAAGATAGATCAGCAGCAGCCGGAAGAAATCTCCCCCATTCTTCAAGACTCCCCCATTCTACATATTCTGTTTACTCCCCCATTTTGCCAGAACTAGTCAAGGCTTTGCCGCTAATTGGGCAAGGGACTCGTTCATGGACTGCAACAGTGTAATGACCTGGGCAAGTTGCGACTGAAGGGTGTCGAGACTGCCCTGGGGAACAGACGGTCCAGCTTCGTTATCCCTGGCAGTTGGGACAGAGCGCCGGATCGGAGAACCAAGTAGAGCTTGAACAAGGTGACTCGGGGCATGATAAGGCCTAGGGCGGCTCGTCATCTTGTCCTTAGAGACCCAGATATCCATTTGAGATATGAGCAAGCGGTAGACCAATGATGGATAGCCTAAGGTCATCTTTACCTTGTGGTCGAATGCTTCAAGTTGTAAACGCTCAAAGACCAGTTTCCCAAGATTAATGGGAGCATTTGAACCAATACGGAATAAGATAGAAGCAGTTAATGGACTAACAGTAGAAGTATGGAACATAGGGTACCAATTTCTTACCATTATGCCGTAGATCAGACCATACCATGGAAGAAGGGAACCTCGCTGTAGATTTCCATTCTTTGGCCACTTCATGGGTTGGCCGGTTATGGTTGACGCGACTGCATCCATGTCTGCTTCCAGTTCCAACTCGGAGTCGCGACCGGTTTGTACGTCAGGAGAACCCAACTGCATGTTCAGAATTTGAGGACTGATCTTGAAGATGAACTTCCGGACAAATATTGAATGTTCTTTGGCTGAGCCTGGAACGCCTAGTTGAGTATCCAGATTGGCGTAAAACTCATGCACAATCTGGGTTACAAACGGTTGTACCCTGCGAGTGGATTCAAGAAACCCTCTCCCTTCCAAAAACTCAATAACCCCCGTACCCTCATAAGAATCATCATGAAGTTGAACTTCACGAACAGGAATGCGATCAGTGAGACGAGTATACCTGAGTTTGGCTTGAGATGTGTAGAACCTGTCGAAAAATGCCTTTTTCACCCTGAAAGGCTCATCGGACGGTGGAACACGGGGAGGGACTGCAAAATCTCCTTCAGCTTCTTCTTCAGCCTGGTCGTGACTGCCTTCCTCAGAGGCCGACTGGTCGCCTGACTGGTTGTCCTTATCAGACAAGGACTGAGCTGAGCGTTTCTGCTGTTTGCGGACAGGGCTGGAATCTGAGTTAGAGACCTCGATTGGAGCAGAGTCCGAGTCAGCAGGAGCAGATCGGGGACGTTTGGATACAGGAACTTTCTTGCGTGTCCCGACTCGGCTCGCGACACCCTCTGCGACAGGTTTTGACTTTTGGCGAGCAGATGGAGTGCGCTTAGGAGGTTGAGCCTTCTGCTTCCCTTTAGCCGCGGCGGTGTGGCGGCGAGAGGATGTAGGAACAGGTGCAGGTGACGGCGACGCGTCGTCCGGCATGGGAACAGAGTGCGAGTCGTCCAAAGGAGGAGAGAACTCGCGTGCTTGAGGAGCAGTGGCACGGGGTGGTGACTCTGTTGCCGGTGGTAGTGGTGTGGTGTCTTGCGGTGGTGCCGTGGAAGACGTCGGTGGAATAAAGTCCGCCGGAATTCGGATTTTGAGCGGCTTTGGCTGCAAGACTTGGGACAACTCGTTGCCCGTTGTGGATGCACTGTCAGGGTCGACTGAGACGATTCTCCTGATGACTTAGATTTCACCATGTTAAATATTTTCTTGATAAATGTAGGTGAGAAAGAAGACATAAACACAAATCCACACACCAAAAAATATGTTCACACGAGAGAGAGAGATAGTAGGATGGCGTGAGATATGATACAAAGGAAAGATATATAAATAGCTGTAATCAAATCAATGTCATATCTTTTATAATCATTATCCACAACTTCCCATAAGCGATAGGACTCTTACCAAGACTCATCTAGGAAAGATTCCAACAAGATATGCAACTCAATCTCTACGAAATTTAAAACGCGGCAAAGCATAGGCGGGAAACAAATTCGTGCCAAAATTAAACATATCGCGTTTTAAAGACAAAATAAAATAAAAAGCACCTGTTTAATAAAATTAAAACAAATTAAAACATAAATTAAAAGAAACAAACAGAAAGTAACTCAGCAAATTACTCACATAACTTACCGAGGACCGATTCAACTGGTGTAAGTGGATGTCGAGACACCCTGTCATGACAGACTATAAGACTGAGTATAAAACAGGTCGAGACTGAAGCATACTCATGAACCAGATGAATACATTAAAATGTATGTGTGTGAATTCTCATATGATAAACAGATGAAAGGGAAGAGAATTTGAAAGGGGCAAAAATCGTTTTTGCAAGAAATCTCTTTTCAAACAATACAATTGCACCTTGTACACACACTTTGAGCCTTTTGCATAGAGGTAGCTTTCGCACATAACTTTATATAGAATATGGTAGCTCTTTTCAATTTTGTGATGACCGTAAAATATGAATTGAATGCCTTCACACATATTCATTGAGTTTAGGCAGCTTTTTCCTCTATATATTTTTTTTTGAAGCACTTTTTCTTGTGGCTCATGCTCTCTTTGTTCTTTTCTTTTCACAACTCTTTTGATCACTCATACTTTTCTTTTCAGCTCAATTCTTCTGTTTTTAAAGTGATGAGGTAGCAAAAGTGGACAATGTCCATGTCAAAGAGATTATAAAAACAAAATAAAAACAAAACAAACAAAAATTGCCCGTTGCAAAATCCTTCGATTTCACTGATTTAACTGAGGGAATGATGTGCACTGTGTATCAATGCAGTTCTAAGTACGCTCCAGAACCGGCTGTCCAACAGGTCTGCAAGGAAGTCATGACAGTTAGTCCAACAAATAAAAACATCTCAGTTAAATCGGGCACGCGACCAGCACTTAGTGGAGACAAATGCTGAGAGACTTTCTGAGGGTCTCAAAGCTTTGTGAAACAATTTTCTTCATAAAAATAACAGCAGTTTGTCTTCCAGTCGCGACATGCTTAATGACAGCACATTCATTATCACCTAAATCACATAAGAGATGGTGCCATATATCCGTGTGCTGTGTGTATAAGTGCTTAACATGATTATGAGCAATGATAATAGCACAGTTGTGGTTACTAAAGACCAACACATCACTTTGCACAAAAACAAAAAACTTAAGCATGTGATCAACCCAACCAATATCAAGTGATATGACACGATTATGCATGGTTAGGTAGAGATGACTTTCTGTTCCAAAAGTGGAGAAACTGAGGTCTATGAAGTTGCCTCTTGTTTCAATCACAACCCATGTAGGAGTTGCGACAGGAATCATCGACTGTTCTGCAGTTTCAAGATCAAGGTCCTTGATAGGATATTGAAAGTACTTGGATTGATCTATGACCAATCTGTTGGCTCCTTGACTGACCTGCGAACCACAAAAACAAATTAGTTCACTAACAAACGGAGAGATAGATCTGTTTGAGACAGAGTTTGTGAACTGTTCTAAAGGGAGTCGTGACTGCGTTAGGGTATAGCAATTTTCAGCCGTCCGATTTTCTGAAAAAATAAAAAACCTTTGGTTATCAAATACATGACATTCATCTTGTGTAAACGTGACAACCAACTTTTGATCGCATAGCTGGCTTATGCTAATCAAATTATGCTCAAGTCCATCAACATGGAATACATCATTAAGTATAGGACACCCGCTAAGAATGAGTGTTCCTTTTGCAACCACTTGACCCTTTTTACCATTACTGAACTGAACTGTTCCACTTGGACCAGTGACATAGTTAGTCAAAAGGCTTTTGTTCCCTGTCATGTGATGTGAGCAAGCACTGTCAAGATACCAACAATCAGGTGAGGCGTTTTCAACAGAAGAAAATGCAAAATGAATGTTTTTATGATTAGAACATTTCACCCTTATGTGATTCGTTGGTTCAGAATCTTCATGGGAGTCTTTAGACACTGTTTTTCGTGGAGTCTTCCGAGATGTCGGGACTCGTTGTCCAACAGGTTTCTTTGCTGTATTCCTCGATGAGTTCTGTTGTAAGTCAGGACAGCGTGAACGAATATGTCCTTGACCACCACAATGATAACAGGCTCTGCTTGTCTTGTGCATCCGTCGTGACCACCAAACGGGACTGGGCCTGTTCGGTTGACTGGACCTGCAAAAAACATGAGGCTGTGTGAAATTAGGATCACGTGCTAAGCTATCATTATCCATATCAGATATACTAGGAATAGCCCTGCTTAGACCGATCGGTGGGTGGTAACCAAGACCAGCATGATTAAAAATGGGACTAGGACTTTGATCAGAAACTTTGTTCTGATTGTCTGTGACAGTCTTATTGAGAACCTTAAGAACATCTTGGAAGTGTGATTCCAAATCCTCAAAAATAGTGATAGATTCTTTTATGTTTTGTACATTATTTCTGAGGGCCATGACTTGTCTATTTAGATCAACGTTCTTGCGTATCTCTGAAAACAAAATATTTCTAAGGATTCTGATTTCCCGAAAAGGATGAGGGGAATTATCGTCCTCAGTATCTTCGCTGTTTTCCTGAGTAGTCAAGACAGGTGGTAAGTCATGATCAAGAATAGAAGAAAATGCAAAAAATGTTCTTTCTACAGGTTCATCAATGCAACAATCTGACTCGTCATCACTGCATATAGATGTAATCGATTTAATTTCAGAAGCAATTTTGGAGTCGTCCTGGTCAGTCGCGACAGGTGATGAGTCAGGTCTGATGACAGAGGAGAGTGCAATATTAGCTTTTTCTCCAGTCTCATCTTCACTTTCAGATGACTCTTCATCACTCCAGGTGCACACCATGGCTTTGTCTTTATTCTTCGGGAGAAGATTTGCACAATCAGTTTGTATGTGACCATAGCCTTGGCATTCCCTGCATTGAACACCTTTTCCTCTTCTTTTGTAGCTAAGATCATTAGCAGCGGAAGATTTAAATGAATTATCAGAGTTAGAAGGGAAAGTGTTCGTACCTTTGTTTTTCCACTTAGAAAACTTTCGGAGTCCTTTGGAGAGAAACGCGACAGATTTCTCGAACTCGTCTTTGTCGTCACTTTGAGGTTTGTCTTTGATTTCAGCTTTAATTGCAACACCTTTCGAAGTGACTCCATTCAAATTCTTTTTCAACTCGAAAGTTGAGAGGGCACCCATGAGCTCTTCAAGTGACAAGTTTTCCACGTCTCTTGCTTCTTCAAGCGCCTCAATTTTCATATCGAATCTTGAGGGTAAAGTTCGAAGAGTTTTCTGAACAAGTTTGGACTCACTGTACTCATCACCGAGGAGGAAGGCTTCATTAGCAATGTCTCTAAGTTTAGCATTGTATTGAGCAATTGTTTCATGATCCTCCATTTTAAGTTCCTCAAACCGTGTACCAAGGATTTGTCTTTTGGATCTTTTCACAGATGGGGTACCTTCATGGGCAACGCGGAGGGCGTTCCATGCATCTTTGGCCGATTCACACTTGGAGAACAGTTTGAACTGATTTAGGTCGACTCCATTTAAAATTGCATTGATTGCAATGGAGTTGTGGCTCGCGTCGAGATCTTCTGCGTCCGACCAGTCGAGCTCTAGCTTCGGCTTTCCATCTTTGTCTAGTGGTGGAGACCATCCTTTGAGAATGCTTTTCCACGCTTTCTGATTTTTCCTTTTGATGAAAGCTGTCATGCGGACCTTCCAGTATGAATAGTTAAATTCATTTAAGAGCGACGGCTTTGATGATGATGATCCCTCAACGTTTTGTGCCATCAAATCTGCAAGATCTAAATAAAACCAGAATCTCACCAATGTAAGTAGGTGATAGGCTCTTGATGCCAATTGATAGATCTTAGAGTCTAATACTTTACGTTTTAGCAATAGTTGCGGTACCTAGTCTCGACAGATAAGTAAGACAGGTAAGTAAGACAGTAAAGTAAGACAGCAGATTTTAACGTGGTTCGGACTATGTCCTACATCCACGAGGCTTTCGCCTGAATCAAACTTCTTTCAACGGACAAAAGTTATTACACCAAATGGTTTTACTCTAACACCAAATCCCTCTAATGTTGATACCACCGGAACCTTTTTCGCGTCTACTCCGTTTGACCCGTAAGACCAAGACTCCCGTAGTGATCTTCTTATGAGAATGCTTCCAAGCGAACTGCACGTACGTATAGATCCCTCTAACTGGCGCAATCCTTTCCCGTTGAACTCCCTTCAACTCTTGTCGGCTTCTCACGTTCTTGATGTAACTCAAGAGGGCGAAAACTAAGAAATCAAAATAAAAGAGAACACCTAAAGATGTATATTTTGTTACACGAGTGTTCTACATTGATTCCTAGGATTTCTACTATTTATAGGATAGCTCTCCTGAAAGATATCCTTGATTCTCGGCCAGTCTCCATATCCAGTCGAGACATGATCTTTCCAAAGTATATCCGAATCTTTCCATGATAAGGCGATTCTTCCTTTTGCAACGTCTTTATTTCCGATTGATAAGATCTTCATGATCTTCATATATTGTGCACATCAAAGACAAAGAAGAACTCCACAAGGAATAGATTACTAAAGGATATAGGAAAAAGTTTGATAAAGATTAACTTTCCATAAGATAAGATACTATAAGATCAAGTTAAATCTTTCCAAACACACCTAAATATTCACGCGTCTAATAACAGGATAAATACCATAAAACCGTGTGAATAAGTAAGTAAATAAATCAAAGTAAATAAAATCGAATTTTCCTTTAAAATAATTTTGCAAACAAGGAAATAAAATCTAGTTGGACCTGGCAGTCCTGACTGTTCAACCGAGTTCGAAACCTGTCGGACTTTGCGGTCGCGGATTGACCCGCCAACCCGCCTGCTACCAGCCCGAAACCCTACCCAATTACACACACAACACATCGCACACTGCTGCCTCCCTCTCCCCTCCTCCAATCCATCTCGCCCCCCTCTACAATCAGTAGCGGCGCACCTGTGTCACCGGCGACGACTTAAGGTGGGTGATTTCTCAAATTATTTTCGATTTGGTTTAGAGTGATAGTGACCTCCCGAGTTTATGCTTACTTGGTTCAGCCTTTTTACAGAAAATCCTAAATATTTTGTTGTTGTAGTCAGCTGATGAAAGTAGTGTCTGTTTTAGGTTTATCTTTTTCCCTTTGGAAATACAATGAAACATTAAATGAAATCCTCCTCCTCCTCTTTTTCTCTCTCACTCTATGAACAGACAAAACAAAAACCAACCACCGACTAAACAAAAGAAACAAAGAAAGAAAAAGCTGTAAGAGTTTGCAGAATGCATATGCTGTGTTTGAGTGTATCTTTGGTTTTTATTTTAGTTAGTGGAAGAAGAGAGGTTGGCTTTTGTTGTATATCTTGGTGGTGCAAAACTGCAAAGGCTTTTACCTTACCAATGAAAAAATTCTCGCCCTCTTTTCTTGCACTGCCAGAATACTGGCAAAAAAAGAAACTAATTAAATTTCCAAACCCGCCCGCAACCCGCCTAACCCGCAACCCGCATGGCTTCATTTTTAAGTTAACCTGCACGGGTTGAAAAAATGGTAATCCGCCAACAGTAGGTATGGTCGTTTTTGGAGTGGTAACCCGCCCGAACCCGCACTTGTACACCCCTACCAACAGGACTGGACTAGAAAAAGGACTAGTGCTGTGACAAATTAAACCAGTTTGCAATAACTCTTTTATGATATCAGTCATAATAGCCTTTTGGTAATGAGGGTACCGATAAGGCTTGATGTTAACTGGTTTAGAATTAGGAACTAGATGAATGTGATGATCATGCACACGATGAGGTGGTAAAGAACATGGCTGCTCAAAAACTTTGTGAAATTCTGACAAAATATGCTTCAATTCAGGAGTAATCACACTATCTGGATTTTCTGGTAATTCAAAAGAAACTGAAGTAGGTGCAAAAGACAACATATGTAAAGAATGAACAGAATCAGTATGCATCAAACGTTTCAACTGTCCATGCGATGCGGGCAACACATTTGTCTCGCCTACTAAAGTAATTACCTGACCATTGTAGTCAAATGAAATCCGTGGAATTGAAAATTTTGCAGTAATTTCTCCCAACTGACTCAACCAGTCTATTCCCAAAACCACATCGGCGCCTTGAATTTGTAAAACCAGGAAGGTAACTGAAAATTTTGAACCCTGCAGCCAAATATCTGTTTTAATAAACCCCTGACACGTCAAAAAATCACCATTTCCCACCATAACTTTAATATCAGCAGTGGCATGAATGTGCAAACCCAACTGTTCAACAATCCGCGGTTGAATAATGTTGTGGGTACTCCCGGAATCAATAAGAACTGATAAGTTATGACCCTTACTCTTACCTGTTACCCTTAACGTTCGTTTAGATGACAAGCCCATATAAGCTGCCAACGAAAAATGATACTGCTCACCAGAATCATGCGTTTGTGAGTGTAACAAATGAGACGTTGGTAACGGTGGCCCCGAACTTGGAGCAAGTTCACAATCTGACGACAATTCCTCAGAATCTGTCGAAGAATCCTCCTCCACCAACAAAGCAAGAAATTGAGGGCTCTTGCATTTGTTACCCGGCGAAAACTTATCATCACAATTTAAACATAATCCCTTCAAACGCCTGTCTTGCATTTCAGCCGATGTTAAACGACGAATGGGCAGTCGTTGTCTCGTCGATGTAGTAGCCGGAGCAGGCAAAAGTGGAACTAAATTCGTAACTGAAGAAACACGTGGTGCTGGCAAACGAAAACGAGTTTCATACAGTTTGGTTTCCACTAATTTTGCCAACTCAATTGCTTGAGAAACTGTTGTATGCTTTTGAATTGCTGATTCTGCTCTAATTTCTGGTTTCAAACCCGAAATAAAACAATTCATCTGCGCATCCGCAGATAACCCTGTCACCAAATTACAAATTGATTCAAACTGATGCCTATAATCCAAAACTGATCCCACCTGCCGAAGTTTGAATAAAGTGGCCTGCATGTTTTCATAAGAAGAGGGACCAAACCGAATCAACAAATCCCTCACAAAAGTATCCCAAGTATTAATCTGCCCATTGTTAACCATCCAATGATACCAACCTAAGGCAGGTCCTTGCATATAAAAGGAAACGTACTGTAATCTCTGATCAGGAGGAACTTGATACAAATTGAAATAGTTCTTAGCCTAAGAAACCCAGTCCAAAGGATTACTTCCATCAAAATTCAAAAGCTGAACCTTAGGCGTTTTGATTGCCGGTATCGAAGGCCCAGAATTGAAAACTGGATTGAAATTGGTAGAAGTAGATGGACTATGAACCTGGTATGGAGGTTGAGGAGCCTCGGACGCCTGTTGTTGTTGCTGTTTCACAAATTCATTCGTTGCCATACAAACTGCACGTAAATCCGCCACCATAGCCACCAAACTGTCATGTTGCTGTTGTGTAACTGATGTAGCCCGAACATCAGCCATGTCCAACTGCAATTGACGCACTGCCTCAGCTAATGAGGGATCCTCGGACGTACTCGCAGATTGAGCATTTTTTCGAGCCATGATGATAGAAATTACAAATCAATGAGAGCACCAATGATAGGTTTTGATCTTTTCGAGTAAGATCCAACTCCTAAGAAATTAAGAAGAGAAGAGAATTTTTCTGAAAATATTTGTTCATAATGCCAAATACTGCAGATAGTGCTTTTTACAAAGGATATTACAGAATAAACTGACTTGACCCACTACTAGATAACTGCCAACCACTAATAAACTGACTGAAACTCCTAATTATTATATTTACACAAATCAGAATAAATAAACATTAAAACGTACTGGACTCTTACTAAATAAAATAAATACTGAACATAGACTTAATAAAAGAAATCTTTAGCCCAAACTGGTGCTGATTTGAGTCTGTTGGGCCTCGGCTGTGCATTAGGCCCATGCGCTGCTTGGGCCGTATCATTCTATTAAAGTTTAAAACTGTGAATGAGTATAAGGGATACTCCAAAGAGATACAGGTTCGATTAGAGGGTAAAACAGAGCGGTGAATTTACGCCTTTATCCAGCTCCACGCAGAAAGAGATATTGCTGTGTTTTGAATCGACCAGATTGGCCCGATAACAAAATTCCGAATGCATTTGAAGGCCAGAGTCCTAATAGACTTTGGAAACAATCCCATAAATTGTAGGAAGAGGGCAGAACGATACGCCGCAACTACAGATTCAATACCAATCCAATGTAAAACTCATCCTATTATTATAAGATCTTCATCAATTAGTCCGGCAATTGAACAACGTAAGACATCCCCAATATGAATGATTCCTCTAATTTAGTAGAAAGGTTGCATTTAGTCGACCATCTGTTATGAAGCACTTTACAGAAAAGAGCAGACTACTAACTAGAGGCTCTGATGCTCCACAAATCTTTGAAGATTGAATTATTGGGTTCACTCATAGCAAGAGCCAGAGAGTTATACACTGATTTGACAGAGTGCTCCGCTCCCCTCTCTACTCGAGAAAATAGAGATTCGTTGGCTAATGAAAATAGAGTTATACACTAATTGCACATGGTGACATTGTTTTCTAGCTTAGTAGAATGACTTAAATGTTAAAAACAATGTATTGTTGCAGTAAAATATCCAAGGAGTTTCGAAAAGGAGGAGCCATCAGAACAGGAAAGGGAAACAAAACCTCTTCAGGTTAAATGCACTTGAAAAATGAAACGATTGAACGTTGTTTCTGTAATAATCCTAACAGATTTTTTTTTCAGTTATCTGAAGATGATACATCTCATGCTACTTCAACTCAGTTAGAAGGGTCTAACGATTCTCAAAAAAGAAAGGCCCGTGCAAGAACAAAGCAGCACCCATGAAGAGGAAAAAGACAGTTGCTTCTACTCCATCACTAATTGCACATGCTAACATTATTGTTTAGCTTAGTAGAATGATTGTCAGATGGCTTAAATTGTAAGAAAAATATAATGTAACATTGCAGTACAATATCCGAGGAGTGTGGGGAAGGAGGAGCCACTAGAATAGAAAAGGGAAACAAAGGTTAAATATACTTTAAAACTTTAACAGTTGAATGTTGTTGTTGTTGTTGTAACTCTTAACAGATTCATTATTTATTTTCAGTTATTTGAAGATGATACATGTAAAGTTTGATCCAAGATTACCAATGAAACTTCAACCAATTTGATCAACAAATCACAAGTTTAATCACAACTCAACAAAGAACAAATCTAAGCAAACAACACAGAAATTTTACTTGGTTCGGTGCAAGATCAAAGTGATCAAAACACCTACATCCAAGGGAGAAAGTGATTCTGCTTCTATTGATTTCAAAGAGAATTTACAAAGTGTTTCTTGCTCTCAACTCTCGTGTATCTCTATCTACTTGAGAGTGAATGTACTGCAGTATATATACACAACACACCACACGAACGAGCTATAAAAATCAGTTTATAAGTTCAACAGAATTCCCGCTAAAAAACGGTTTTTAACTAACTCTGTTATAACTAACTTCTAACTGAATTTTAAACACATTCTTCAGCATGTCTCGACCCTCTCTCTGCACATACTTGTTTGCACTGATGGTTAAACATACTCTATAATTACCCACCTTGTTCAGCATCAAAATGCTAACAATCAAGTTCTCCTCAAGCCTGAAACCACAGACTTCACATCCTACTTTTCACCAAACTCCACCAGCCTTTACAAGGTGATGTACCATATTTCGATACCGCCACGTCATAATATCCGATACAATACACGAACGTATTTCGGGACATATTATGCCACGTCAGCACCATTATTTTTTTTAATGCAAAATTACAATTCAAGGCAAAACTCGGAAATCGGCCCAAGTAGGCCCAAATTGAGCCCAAGCGAGATCTATTTGGGCCTGGAAAGGCCTAGTTCGAGCTATATCAAGCCAAATTCGAGCTATATGGGCTCAAATTCGATCTATTTGAGGCCCAGGAGTCCAGTAAGAGCTATATGGGCCCAAATTCGATCTATTTGAGGCCCAATTTGACCTATTTGAAGGCCCAATTCGAGCTATTTCAAAATAGGTCTAATTCGACCTATTTAGAGTTATAGTTCGACTTGAATTGCGCTTCTAGCTGAATAAGGACTCTTATTACTATATAAGGGGGGTCCCATGCCTCATTCTAAGGTACGTTTTCATTTTCAAGCATTTAATTTCGAGCTATATACATCGAATTTGAGCTATAGAGCAATAATTTGAGCTATATTGCAATAGCTCTTGTTCGATCTATATAGAGTGTATTTCGAGCTATTTGAGGGTAATTCGACCTATTCGGGTGCCTTCATCTCGGTTCTCAATACCATTTCGAGGTGTGCTTATTCGACCTATACGGCTCAAATTCGACATATTTGAGCTAATTCGGCCTATTTGTTCGAGCTATTGTCTCTGACGACAATACCTCACATTCCGACCTATCTGACTTGAGCGTCGGAGTGCCTTCGCCGGAGAAGGCACCGGCTTAAGTTTACGTGTAGTGTTGAGTGCAGGTTCTGAACTCAAAAGCTGCTAAAGCATCCAGCAGGAGCTGAAGCAGTCTGACGTGGAGTGTTGGAGAGTGGACACGTATCCAGACGAAAATACCCCACATCAGTGGCGCCGTCTGTGGGAACCTCTATACGCACTTAGTAACAAACACTGACACTCAATGGCTCAACGGAGAAGAATGGAATGGCAGGAAGGACTAGATCACAGAGGGAGGATGATAATCGGGCACCTGATGCTTCTGAGCGAACATCAGTGGCAGCGCCCAGCACTCCCCTTGATCCTCCAACTCACACAGCGAATCAACCTGAAGTTCCTCCCACGGAACAACAGCTATTGAATTCCGCTCAGTTGGATCAAATTATGGCAGCATTCCAAAGGACTATGGTTCCAATGATTGTGCAGCAATTGGCTAACACTTCTGCTCAACAGAATGTTCAGGCCCCAATAGCACAACAACCAGCAGCATAGCCTGCAACACTGCAGCAAGGAAGGACTCATCAGACCCAGCGTCGTGATGATTCAAGGCATTATACGCAGACTAGGATGACAAGACCAAGGGATCCATCTCCCTCGCCTGAAAGGAGGAATCCTCGTTCAATGAGGATTAATGCTAACAGAGCTCCCAGTCGAGCAACTGGTCGAGATAGAGAAGTGAGAGACGGAGAGGTGAATTCTAGGCAGAGAGTTCCTGATCATCGACCCGCAGCAAGTCGAACTGCCGGAAGAGATAGGGATTTGCCTGAGAGAGTTGTGCCAAGACTGGAACTGTTGTTGCAGAACATATTCCACTAAGGGAGAGGCCAAACCCCTTTTGTGAGGCGATCAGTAATTTAACGTTGAAGGAAGGGACTAATCTTCCTGTCATGAAGAAGTATGATGGAAATACCGATCCAGTAGCACATTATGATGAGTTAGATGGAGATTTGCAGGTCTTGGGGTATGCAGAGAATATGAGGGCGAAACTTATTTCGCTCAGTCTGAGAGGCCCTGCAAAGGAATGGTTCAAAAACTTGCGCTCGCGTTCAATTGAATCATCTGAACAATTTAGGACCATGTTCGTAAAGAAGTTTGCTACTTATCGGATAAAGAAGAAATCTCCAAGCACGCTGTTTAATATCTATAGAGGACCTGATGAACCTTTGGGAAGGTATATCGAGCGTCTGAATCTGGAGATTGGTAGAGTGAATGCTCCCAATGTTGACTTGGTCATCTCTGTATTGGAGCATCGTTGCCGGAGCAAGAAGCTGATAGAAGTAATAACATGGAACACACCTGATTCCATTGAGCAAGTGATGGACCTCGCTAGTAAGGTCATTGAAGTTGAAGAGGCGACCATGAATCAAGGGTTGATGGACTCGCCGGGAATTCATGGGGGCAAGGAGAATAAAGATAGAGATTGGAGGAAGGAGTTAAGGGGCAATGATCGTGATCGCAATCGACAATTCTTTAAGAAATTTGACAATTATACTCCACTGAGGAAACAAATTGGCGAAATCTACGCCATTGAGAAAGATATCGGGTTGCTGAGAACCCCAAAACCGTTTCGAGAGACGGAGGAGACCAAGGTGTCGAAGAAATATTGCAAGTTCCACAGGCAGAATGGGCATTTTACTAACGAATGCAAGGCCCTTAAGAACGAGATTGAACGACTCATTCAAGAGGGGAAACTCGTTGAGTACATCCTTGAGAATAGAGAGTCACGTCAAGAGAATGCGTCATCTGGACACAAGCGGGATAGATCTCCGCATGAGAAGAAGGATGAACCAAAGCGTAAAAGGGGTAATGGGAATGATGATATTGAGAATGGAGTCAATGTGATTGCTGGCGGACCAACTGGCGCCGACTCAGCCAAAAGTAGAAAACGCATCTCACGAGATATATACAATGAACGACTGAAGCGCCCTAAGATAGATCTTGTCTTTGCAGTAGATAAGTTGGATACAAGAATCACATTCGACGATAGCGATTTTGATAGCTTGTCTTCACAAGCTAAGGAAGCGCAATACTTGAATTGCCCTATGGTGGTGTCCGCGGTGATTGCAAATCACGGGGTAAAAAGGATAATGATTGATAATGGATGTTCGTCCAACATCATCTTCATGGATGCTTTACAACAAATGAAACTTGGACAATACGAGATCACTGATGTTAACTCACCACTAGTGGGATTTGGTGGAAGTGAAGTTAAACCTGTTGGAAGGATTATGTTGCCAACATCCTTTGGCGAATCCAAAGAGGAGAACACTGAATGTGGAATATCTCATTGTCAACATACCTTTTGCATACAACGTGCTGATTGGAAGGCCTGGGATAACGACATTTGCTATGATCATCTCTACGGTGCATCAAAAGGTCAAATTCCCAACGCCTGGCGGAGTTGCTGAACTCACTACAAACTATCGTGATTCTTGGAGTTGCTATGTTACATCAACTAAACCTATCAAGGCTAGAACGGATCCAAATGTTGCGATGATTGACATACACCCATTGGAGAGGCTTGAAATAGGAAAACAAGTTGATACGGAGATGGTGCTTGCTACGCAAGTGGACCAAAAGGCGATGCAGGAGGATCCTACTCCTCCCAATATTGAAGACGCCACGGAGAAGGCGGAGGAAGGAAAGGAAGACAAAACGACTTTGCGCTATAAAAAGAAGATGGAGGTTGAGCGTTTGAAACCTTCTGGAGAGTTTAAGGAGGTGATTCTGTTGAATAATGAGCCTAACAAAGTCATTAAAATTGGGAGCGATTTTGACCCCGGAGATTGAGAAGGCGTTGTTGGAATGTCTACGAAGAAACTTTGATGTATTCGCATGGACGGACTCGAACTTGAAGGGAATAGATCCTCGAGTTGCGGTACATCACCTGAATGTTAACCCAAATGCTAAACCTATCCGACAGAGGAAGAGACACTTTAGTTATGAAAAGAACAAGGCGGCGGAGTTGGAAGTACAAACAAAGCTTGCTGCAGGCCATATATTTGAAGTACGATACTCTGAATGGCTAAGCAACGTTGTACTTGTTCCAAAGAAGCCGGCCGTATGGAGGATGTGCGTGGATTACACTGATTTGAACAAACATTGCCCACGAGATCCTTTCCCTTCGCCCAGGATTGATCTCGTAGTTGACTCTACAGCAGGGTGTGCACTACTAAGTCTTTGTGATGCGCAGAGCGGTTTCCACTAAATACTAATGGCAGTAAAAAATCAACATAAAACGGCCTTTATCACTGATAGAGGAATATACTGTTACAAGGTGATGCCGTTTGGTTTGAAGAACGCAGGAGCAACCTTTCAGAGGTTGGTTGCCAAGATGTTTTACCATCAAATCGGAAAGACTATGGAAGTTTACATTGATGACATGCTTATCAAAAGTCTAAAGGCGGAAGATCACGTAAAACATTTGGAAGAGTCCTTTGGTATCATGAAACAATACGGGATGAAGCTAAATCCCAAGCAGTGCAGTTTTGGAGTTAAGGCTGGAAAATTTCTGGGGTACATGGTCAATGAGAGAGAAATCGAAGCTAACCCTGACAAGATTAAAGCTATAATGGATCTACCCTCCCCCAAGTCTGTTCGAGAGGTGCAACGCTTGGTGGGGAGGATCACAGCACTTAGTCGATTTATTTCGCATTCTGAAGAAAAGAGTTTACCTTTTTTCAAGAAGTTGCGTAAGACACCTAAGTTTGTCTGGACTGATGATTGTGAAGAGGCTTTCCGCCAATTGAAGGTATATCTTACGACACCACCATTACTATCTAAGCCCAAGGACAATGAGATGCTATATCTTTACTTGGCCATAACGAAGAATTCACTAAGCACAGCACTCGTGCGCGAAGAAGACAGGAAACATTTGCCTATCTATTACGTTAGCAAAGTGTTGAATGGGGCTGAGGTGAATTATCTGGAAATCGAAAAGCTAGCATACGCACTTGTGATAACTGCACGAAAGTTAAGACCATACTTTCAATCACATCCGGTTACTGTCTTAACTAATCAACCACTGAAACAAGTTATGGCAAAACCGGAAACATCTGGGAGACTGGTGAAGTGGGCTATCGAGTTAGGAGAATATGGTTTGGAGTATATGCCAAAAACGGCGATCGAAGCACAAAGACTAGCGGACTTTGTGGCTGAAACTATCTCAGAAGCGGAGCAAGCGTCTGATGTAGCAATGGTGACGGAAGAGGTCAAAAGGGACAAACCTGTAGTTACGAGGGGAACTTGGACTTTATATGAAGATGGATCGTCTACAAACGACGCTAGTGGTGCGGGAATTTACCTAAAATCGGCGGATGGTAGAGAGTTCGACTATGCAATAAGGTTAAATTTTCAAGTGACGAATAATCAAGCAGAATATGAGGCTATGCTAGCTGGCATCCAAATGGCAAAATCATTGGGTATAACGAAGCTTGTTGCCTTCACGGATTCACAATTGATTGCTAATCAATTCGAAGAATGAGGCAAAAGAGGCTGCAATAGTAAAGTATCTCAAAAAATTGAAGGAGGCGACATAAACTTTGATACTTTCTCTATCTCGCAGATCCCTCGAACGGAGAATGAACGCGCTGACTCTTTGTCACGATTTGCAAGTACCGCCGAAGTGTTCGTTGAAAGGCGAGTAACTCTATTGGCTTCAGAGCAACCCTCTATTGGCAAAGGAGTTGAATCAAAACCGACGCAAGCATTGGACTATGCTCTGCCGGTAGAGATTGAGGCATGTTGGAAGGATGAGATCATTGATTATCTACAGAACGGGAACTTACCTACTGATCCTCAAGCGATCAGAAGGCTCAAGTACAAATCTGCAAGATTTACCATGTTCAATGGAGAACTGTACAAACGGTCTTTCGAGGGACCACTCTTACGATACCTATCTCCGTCACAGGCAAAACAAGTTTTACGAGAAATTCATCAAGGAAGTTGCGGAAATCACTCAGGAGGATGATCTTTGGCCCAGAAAATACTCCGACAAGGATATTTCTGGCCAACTATTATGAGAGACGCTATGGATTACTCTAGGAAGTGCAGAAGCTATCAATTGCATGCGAAGATCATTCATACACCTGCACAACCTATGACTACGGTGAGTTATGGATGTCCATTCGATCAGTGGGGAATCGATATCGTTGGACCAATGCCAAAGGCTACTAGAGGTAGAAAATAGTTATTGGTGGCAGTCGAGTATTACACTAAGTGGGTTGAAGCTGAAGCACTTGTAAACATTACTGAGGCTAATGTGAAACAATTCATCTGGAAGAACATCGTTTGTCAATTTGGAATCCCAAGGGTCTTAATTTCCAACAATGGAAGGCAGTTCCAAGGTTTTAAGATTCAAGACTGGTGCAGAGACATGAACATTGAGCAACGTTTTACATCTGTTACGCATCCTGAAGCAAATGGACAAGTGGAGGCCACTAACAACACATTAGTGAAGAGTTTGGAGAAAAGGCTGGAAGGAGAAGGAGCAAACTGGGCAGACGAGCTGCCGGGAATATTATGGGCATATCGCACAACTCCTTGTACCTCTACAGGAGAAACTCCATACTTATTGACGTATGGATCTGAAGCAGTAATACCGGCTGAGATTGGAATGCCAACTTATCGTATTGTTACATATGATGAGGAGCAGGCATTAAGGGCAAGACAAATGGATCTGGAGTTGATCGGAGCAACAAGGGAAGCAGCATACCAACGTACTTAAGTGTATAAATCTATGATGGCGAAAGCATATGACAACAAAGTTCGTTTCAGGAACTTTCAAGTGGGGGACTTGGTACTTAGAAAAGTTAAAGCTAACGAGCCCGTGTCCTCCGTCTCGGACATCGGCTCGAGAAATATATCGATCTCCCAGGAGGCCACCTTCCAGGTGGTGCCCGAATCCCCCGATGGAGCCATCATATACGTGGCCTCGGTACCTAGGAGGGCCCTCAGAGCTAAAACAATGGCAATGTTAAGAGCTCCGGAGCATCCCATTTTCAAAAATATTAAAGAAAGGGCCTTCACCCCTACTAAGCCCGCTCCTTTTGAGACAACAAAAAAAAAAGGAGATCGTCCCGAATCCCCGACAAATGAAATAGAAGAGAATCACAAAGAGCAAAATGATAAGAATAATCAGGAAATTTAGGAATCTGGTATCGATAGAAATAGCTGTTTTTCCAGTTTGTCGGTCCCCAATTATAAGTTCTCGTTGACCACTTTTTCGTCCAAATCCCGAAAAATCCAAACTGGGAAGGACCTTACAGAGTGAAAAAAGCAAGCTCAAAAGGATATTACTACTTACAAGAGTTGGGTGGAAGGACATTGTCACGCCCCTGGAACGTCAAGAACTTACGAAGGTTTTATAGTTAGAACACTAGTTTTCTAATGGCCTTGTGGCATGATAGGACCGTAGTTTCAATACTTCATTCGCTTATTCTTTTACGAATTACGAGTCCCTTTACGCGGATTCTCATTGTAATAGTTAGCAGCGAACTACGGGACTTGATTCCTAGCCAACCTATATACGGCGGGATACGTAGGCAACTCGGAAGTTACTCGAGCTCAATCCCAAAACTAATAAAATCTCTTATTTTATTCTAGTTTAGCCGGTGCCTACTCATTTCCCGCAAGATTACAATCTATAAGGATACATAAAGTTAAACTCATATTGTCTACAAACTTTAAGTTTAAATACTTAATCAAAACGAACGTTAGCTTCGTATAACGAGCACTAGCCTCATGGAGTCGAGCACAAGTCCTCGTACTCCCGCGAACATAGCTTTGCACAATGAGCACAAGCCTCGTGGAGTCGAGCACAAGTCCTCGTACTCCCGCGAACATAGCTTCGCAAGTGCAAACATAGCTTTGGACAACGAGCACAAGCCTCGTGGAGTCGAGCACAAGTCCTCGTACTCCCGCGAACATAGCTTCGCAAGCGCAAACATAGCTTTGGACAACGAGCACAAGCCTCGTGGAGTCGAGCACAAGTCCTCGTACTCCCGCAAACATAGCTTCGCAAGCGCGAACAATAGCTTCGCACAACGAGCACAAGCCTCGTAGAGTCGAGCATAAGTTCTCGCACTCTCACAAATACTTGTTTATAAAACTTAAGTGTTTCAGCAAGTGACAAATATAAACTTAAAAAGTAGACACATATGAGTGAAGATTTAACAAGACAAAGTAACGACATTCAAAGATTTCTAAAGTCAAACTGTACTAGCAATGGATAAGCGCTAAAATCGTGCACGAGTCAACAAGATATACTGTACGGAAAGAATGTACTACTGTGAATATACTGTACGAACTGAAAAGATGTTCAAAAATACTAAGATAAGGCACAAACGCCAAAAATAAGGGCACGCAGGCCACTCAGAGTGATCACGGCAGCAAATTCAGCCCCAGAGACTTCACGGCACCCTCGCTTTGCTCTTGAATGTCTGCGAATGACTTGTTCAGGGGCCCGGTGTCATCAACGGGAGAGATCTGACGAGGAGCAGGAGTAGGAACAGTGGCATCGGGCATAGGCTGATCGCCCTCAGCAGGATGATCCAAGACCTGAGGGTCGAAACCCATCTCACCCTCCTCCAAGGGCTCATCTGGAGCAGCAGCAGCAGTAGACGTGGATGGCTGCTCATCAGCAAAGTCAGAGAGCCATACCTGACGGAGAGGATAGAAGGAGGTGAATGAATCATGCTTAGGCTCGTCAACGTCCGCAGTAGGAGCAGGCTCAACAGGAGGCGGATCAGCAAGAGAAGGATCGGCAGCAGCAGCACCTGAGGATTTACCAACCTCCGTATCATCCTCGTTCAGGCAGTTGAGGACATTGAAATCCTCTTTCTTGAATCCAGGAGCGAGGGCACCTCGGGCGACGATGTCATCAAGGGCCATGTTGTAGCCCTTGGTCGTATCAAATCCGCCCCTCTCCATAGCAATCTGCTCTCATGTAGCCGAGCGGAAGAACTCGATGGCTACCATCACCTTATCCTCATCAGGGAGCTCCTGCGAACCAAGTAAAGAGAAAGTAAGTACAAAACACAAGACACCAACAAAAAAGAAATAAAGTCAAGTAAAAGAGGACTACCTCGTTCATGGCCCTGTTGTAGCCATCCTCCTCAGCGGTCGCAAGGCGAGCTTTGACATCAGCTAGCTCAGCCTCGAGTCTCGCACGTTCTGCCTCAGCAGCAGCGGCATCCTGCATCGTCAGGATGGTGTCAACATGGTCGTCAACAAGGGAAGTGGCATGCTGGCAATCGGTGGTGAGCTGACTAGACAGTCGCTTCTCCGCAACGAGCTCCTTGTCAACAGCAGCCTTAGCTGCTTTCAGGGCCTCCAGCTCGGCCTGCACTGCTTTCAGTTCGTCGACAACTACGATAAGATGCTTCTCAACTTCAGCCTTAGCCTCCTTGGCTTGTTTCTCCAGTCGTTGAGCTTGCAAGGCTGAAGAGAGGTGCATGTCCATCAGCGCCCTCTGCTGATCCTGAGACGTCATGACCATGTCCAAATTCTCCGCCATGGTCTGAAAGTTAATGAAGAACTACAAAAGATGGAAAAAGTCAGTGATATTCTAAAACAAGTACAAAACGGAGTTCAAGGAAAGCATATAAGTACACAAACCTTGCACAGAGACAAGGCAGTACGGCTGACTAGCTTTGTGTGCCCCATCGCCTGGTAGTAAAGCTGACGGTCGAAGTCAGGCATGAATCCCTTGATGAGTCGAAGGGCGGTAGTATCCTTCATTGTGAACTGTCCTTATTCGACCGTAGCTCGCACTATCTCCTCTACGTCGATGTCGAGCTCGTCATCGTCATAAGATCTGTCCTGCGCGACGCGTTTACCCCGTCAAATCTCCTCAGCAGTCGCAGACCTCTTCCTGGTCGCCGGCTTTGGATTAGCCTCATTGAAGCGACGAGTCGCTTCAGCAACAGAAGGAAGATGTACTCTTCCAGTTGAAGGTGTTGGCGGAGGAGAAAGCTCCAGAACGATCAGCTCAGAACCGATAGGTGGTGATCCAGGAGCAGCTTCAGCAGTCGACTGTGAAGGACCAGGAGAAGGTGCAGGAGCAGGAGCAGAACCCCTACCACGTCCAGACCCTCGAGTCGAGACAGCAGCGGTGGAAGGAGGGGTAGGAACACTGCCGCCTCTCAAACTAATGCCAGTCGTCTTCGCACCACGGCGACTGGTCTTCTCAGGAATGGGCACTGAGGATTGAGGAGCGTTCGCGCCACACTTCATAGCGGCCAGCCTCTTCTTCGTCTTGTCCATGACGATGCGTTCTGAAAATCACAAATAATGCAAAGGTTAGAAGACAATAAAGGAAGACGTAAATTTAACAAGTCAAAAGGACAAACATGCATAATGTTATACCAAAAACAGAAAACTCAACGCCTGCACGATGCGTATAACCGCCGGCCCGCAACACTAGGGTGGTGGTCAACTCAAAAGCATCAAACTGATGCTCTTTCAAGTTCTTAACCACTATCTGGCTATAGATAGGAGGATCGGGGCGTCTCGGCGATGGACGGGCGTCAGTCCAAAGCCGCTTGAGTCAGAATTCGTGGAGCTTGGATTCCTTGATGAAGAACCATTGTTTCTTCCAGTGAGCCCCGAAGCTCGTTTGAAGATCAGACAGTAAGCATTTCTTCTTTCGCGAACTCAAATAGTAAAACCCGACATCTACACCTCTATTCCGGAATTTCCCTAAGAATAATTGCCAAAAACCGGCTACAAAACATGGGAGGTCAAAGACGCGGGTAAGCATCACATAAGCATACATCTGTGTGTATGCGTTGGGTGTAAAATGTGAAGGACAAGAGTTGAGAGAGGCCATGATTTCTGAAACAACAGAGGCTAATGGAAACCGTAAGCCACAATGAAGATAACTAATGAAGACAGTGAGACACCCTTCTGGCGGGTTATTTATCCTATCATCTGGCCCAGGAACGATTAATCTCATAAGTGTCAGGGATGTCAAAGGTATCACGATAATAAGCTATGTCGTAGGTAAGGGAAGAAGGAAATTGATCAAAGTTAATCAAGTTCTGCGGCGCGAGTTGTTCAGGAGAGTTTGCGGCAGGTATGGGAGCATCGTCGGGTAAAGGCAAATAAGGCACGATGGGGAGAGGGTTAGACTCAACCTCGTCATCTCCTAGGATGTCTACCTCCATATCAGACGCCCTATCATTGCTATTTCTCTCATTGCTAGATGAGGACTCGTCACTTGAGTCATTACTACTGCCGCTAGTCGACTCGTTTTCTTTTGCCTTAGCCGACTTAGAAGACTCACTGCTATTTTCCCTACTACTACTGGAAGACTCAAGATCAATAACTCGCGTCATAAAGAGGTTCAGGTTGAAAGATTACCGGCACGAGGGTCTAGATCTACAGAAACTTCTTCGTTTGGGTCGATTTGCTCGTATGACCTCTACGCAGGTACAAACAGCTTCGGTGCGCCAGGTACTCGGACTCGGGAAGGTTCTGGTTGCCGAGGACGAATCGGGGACGATGGACGCCTTGTGTTTGAGTTACGAGGATTCCTATATGAAGAATCTCGTTGTTGATTACGCGAGTTATAGTAGGCACGTTGGTGCGATCGTGGTGGTGATGGACGACGTGGAGACCGGTTACGTTGAAGTCGCGCCGTCGTGAACAAATCTGCGCAAAAAGTCAAAATTTTAGCATTTTAAAAAAAAATTCAAAAATTGAAATTTTTTTCTAAGTGTTATAACTCGAATTTCCACAGGAAATTCGAGCTATATTTTCGAGTTATAAATCACTCACCAAAGGATATATTGAGCATGGGAGTTTTTCGAGCTATTCCAGCAAAATTCGATCTATTTGGGATTATTTTCGAGCTATATGGAGTTTTTTCGAGCTATTCTGCTAAACTTACTAAATTTGGAGGATTTTCGATCTATTTCAGTGAACTTACTAAATATAGTAATTTCGAGCTATAAATTCGAGCTATTTCTCGAGAGCTCTGGAGGAATGCTTAGGCGCGAAATGAGGAAATGAAGCTGGGAGTGGAGTATTTATAGGCGAAATGATGCGGGAATTACCAAAATGCCCTCAAATTCGACCTATTTGCAAATTCGAGCTATTTTTCGGGAAATTTTTTCTGAAATTCGAGTTATTTTTTTGGAGGGTAATTTCGATCAATATGAAATTCGAGCTATTTTCCGGGAAAGTTTTTGTGGAATTCGAGTTATCTTTTCCAAAGGTAAATTCGACCTATACTAATTCGAGTTACCAAAAATAGTAAATTCGACCTATTTTCGAATTTTGATACTTTTGGCCAAATTCTTGATTTTTTACGTCGACGCCGATTTCGTTGCACGATACTCGGTTATGTGACTTCTTTTTAGTTCGTATGACCAATGTTTGTACACATTACTCTTACGAACTGGGGGACTCCATGATGTACCATATTTCGGTACCGCCACGTCATAATATCCGATACAATACACGAACGTATTTCGGGACATATTATGCCACGTCAGAACCATTATTTTTTAATGCAAAATTACAATTCAAGGCAAAACTCGGAAATCGGCCCAAGTAGGCCCAAATTGAGCCCAAGCGAGATCTATTTGGGCCCGGAAAGGCCTAGTTTGAGCTATATCAAGCCAAATCCGAGCTATATGGGCTCAAATTCGATCTATTTGAGGCCCAAAAGCCCAATTCGAGCTATATGGGCTCAAATTCAATCTATTTGAGGCCCAGGAGTCCAGTAAGAGCTATATGGGCCCAAATTTGATCTATTTGAGGCCCAGTTCAACCTATTTGAAGGCCCAATTCGAGCTATTTCAAAATAGGTCTGATTCGACCTATTTAGAGTTATAGTTCGACTTGGATTGCGCTTCTAGCTGAATAAGGACTCTTATTACTATATAAGGGGGGTCCCATGCCTCATTCTAAGGTACGTTTTCATTTTCAAGCATTTAATTTCGAGCTATATACATCGAATTTGAGCTATAGAGCAATAATTCGAGCTATATTGCAATAGCTCATATTCGATCTATATAGAGTGTATTTCGAGATATTTGAGGGTAATTCGACCTATTCGGGTGCCTTCATCTCGGTTCTCAATACCATTTCGAGGTGTGCTTATTCGACCTATACGGCTCAAATTTGACCTATTTGAGCTAATTCGACCTATTTGTTCGAGCTATTGTCTCTGACGACAATACCTCACATTCCGACCTATCTGACTTGAGCGTCGGAGTGCCTTCGCTAGAGGAGGCATCGGCTTAGTTTACGTGTAGTGTTGAGTGCAGGTTCTGAACTCAAAAGCTGCTAAAGCATCCAGCAGGAGCTGAAGCAGTCTGACGTGGAGTGTTGGAGAGTGGACACGTATCCAGACGAAAATACCCCACATCAGTGGCGCCGTCTGTGGGAACCTCTATACGCACTTAGTAACAAACACTGACACTCAATGGCTCAACGGAGAGCAACGGAGAAGAATGGAATGGCAGGAAGGACTAGATCACAGAGGGAGGATGATAATCGGGCACCTGATGCTTCAGAGCGAACATCAGTGGCAGCGCCCAGCACTCCTTGATCCTCCAACTCACACAGCGAATCAACCTGAAGTTCCTCCCACGGAACAACAGCTATTGAATTCCGCTCAGTTGGATCAAATTTTGGCAGCATTCCAAAGGACTATGGTTCCAATGATTGTGCAGCAATTGGCTAACACTTCTGCTCAACAGAATGTTCAGGCCCCAATAGCACAACAACCAGCAGCACAGCCTGCAGCACTGCAGCAAGGAAGGACTCATCAGACCCAGCGTCGTGATGATTCGAGGTATTATACGCAGACTAGGATGACAAGACCAAGGTATCCATCTCCCTCGCCTGAAAGAAGGAATCCTCGTTCAATGAGGACTAATGCTAACAGAGCTCCCAGTCGAGCAACTGGTCGAGATAGAGAAGTGAGGGACGGAGAGGTGAATTCTAGGCAGAGAGTTCTTGATCATCGACCCGCAGCAAGTCGAACTGCCGGAAGAGATAGGGATTTGCCTGAGAGAGCTGTGCCAAGACTGGAACCTGTTGTTGCAGAACATATTCCACTAAGGGAGAGGCCAACCCCTTTTGTGAGGCGATCAGTAATTTAACGTTGAAGGAAGGGACTAATCTTCATGTCTTGAAGAAGTATGATGGAAATACCCAGCTTAAACTGTTGTGACATAGGAGTTGTCACTGGGTTTGCAGCTAACATTCCAAATTTATCAAGAATTTTCTTCAGGTATTCTTCTTGAGATAGATACAGCACACTCTTAGCTCTATCTCTTTTAATTTCCCTTCCCAGAATCTTTGTGGCAGGACCAAGATCTTTCATCTCAAACTCACTCTTCAGCTGTGACTTTATCTCTGACACTAGATCCTTGTTGTTGCTAACTAGTAAGATATCATCCACATACAATAGTAAGATTGCAAAATCTTCCTTAGAGCAATACTTAAAGTATACACAGTTGTCAAACTTGCTTCTTGTGAATTCAATATGAGTCATAAACTCATCAAACCTTTTATTCCACTGCCTTGGAGATTGCTTCAAACCATAGAGAGACTTCTGTAACTTGCATACAAAATCCTCCTTGCCTTTAACTTCAAACCCCTCTGGCTGTTTCATAAGAATGGTTTCCTCCAATTCTCCATACAAGAATGCAGTTTTTACATCCATTTGCTCTAATTCCAGGTCATATCTTGCCACCATTGACAGCAAAATTCTTATTGATTTGTGCTTTACAACAGGGGAGAAAACATCATTGTAGTCTATTCCTTCTCTTTGTGTAAAGCCTCTAGCAACTAACCTTGCTTTGTATCTGTTTTCTTCAACACCAGGAATACCTTGTTTTCTTTTGTATATCCATTTGCAGCTGACAATCTTAGAACCTGCAGGTTTTCTTACCAACTCCCATGTATTGTTTGAATGCAAGGAATTCATTTCTTCATTCATTGCCTCTATCCACTTATGCTTATCTTTACTCTTTATTGCAGCTTGATAGTGCTTAGGTTCCTCTTCAAGTACAGTACTTGCAGCTACCAGTGAATAAGCTAGTAAATCATCATATCCATACCTTTCTAGAGCCTTTGTTTGCCCTCTGGTTCTATCTCGTGTCAACATATATGTTTCTTCCTCCTGTTCTTCTTCAGGTGTATCTTGTTGCTGAGGTGTTAAACTCTGAGTTACTTCTTCCTCTTCTTCATTTAATAGCCAACCTCCAGCTTGAATCTTTTCAGTTTGTTTTGTTGGCTCCACCTCAACTTGATACCCTCCTTCTTCTTATCTTCTGAATCAGATTTGTTCTTCTTGTATTCAGCTTTCTTAAAAGCCATCTCTGATTCATTGAAGATCACATCCCTGCTTATCAGGCATCTTCTGTGCCCATCTTCTAAGCACCATAGCTTGTATCCTTTAACTCCATCAGGATATCCAAGGAACATGCATCTTAGAGCTCTTGGCTCTAACTTATCCTGCCTTTTGTGTGCATAAGCAACACATCCAAACACCCTCAGTTTGCTTAGGTTTGGTGCATGACCAGACCAAGCCTCCTCTGGTGTTTTCATATCCAAGGCTGCAGAAGGACATCTATTAATTAGGTAAGCAGCTGTGGTAACAGCTTCTGCCCAGAACACCTTTGGAAGTGCAGCATTGTGTAACATGCATCTAACTCTTTCAAGTAATGTTCTATTGAACCTCTCAGCTAGACCATTCTGTTGTGGAGTGCCTGCTACAGTTCTATGTCTTTGAATTCCATTTTTTCTACAGAATTCATTGAAGTATTCAGCTCAAAACTCAAGTCCATTATCTGTTCTAAGCCTCTTTACCTTTCTGTTTGTCTGATTTTCTGTCAATGTGATCCAAGTTTTGAATGTCTCAAACACATCATCCTTTGATTTCAGTGTATACACCCATATCTTCCTTGAAAAATCATCCACTAAACATAAGAAATATCTTGCACCTGAGTGAGATGGACTCCTTGAAGGACCCCATAGATCAGCATGTATATAGTCAAGAGTTTGTTTAGTTCTGTGTATGCCTTTTGTGAACTTAGCTCTACATGACTTTCCCAAAACACACTCCTCACAGAAACTGAGTTTTTCCAGCTTCTCTTCTCCTAAGAGCCCTTGTTTCTGTAACTCAACAAGGCCCTTTTCACTCACATGTACAAGCCTTTTATGCCATAACTCAATCTTTGAATCTGTGAAGCTTTTAGCTGTTGCAACAGATCCTTCGATGGCATCTCCATCAAGGGAATAGAGACCATTCTTTCTATACCCTTTTAGTGCAACTGTGGACCCTTTCAACACTTGCAACACACCATTTTTGCAACTAAACTCAAAACCTTTCCTATCTAATTCTCCAAGAGATATCAGATTTCTTTTGAGTTCAGGCACATACCTTACTTCAGTCAGGAGTCTGGTTTTGCCATCATGCATTCTGAATTTCACAGAACCAAAACCTTCAATCTTGCATGGTTTGTTGTTTCCAAGTAGTACAGATCCACCCTCTCTTTCAGTGCACTCTTCAAACCAGCTTTTGATAGGTGTCATGTGAAATGAACACCCTGAATCTATCACCCACTCTCTCTCAGGATTCCTTTCTGATACCATTAGTACATCTGCAGATTCATAACCATTTTGAGCAATGGCTGCATCACCTGAATCTTGCCCTTTATCAGAATTTTTCTGTTTCTTTTGCCTCTCAGGACAGAACCTTCTGATATGGCCTTCTTTGTGACAATGGTAGCACTTTCTTGGACTTCCTTCTTCTTTATGTTGTGGTTTGTCCTTCTTGTTTCCCTTCTTGTCATTTTTCTGATTCTTTCCTTTCACTATTAGACCTTCACCAGCTGCAGTCGATTTACCATCATTCCTTTCATTCAGCTCCTTAGTATTCAGTGCAGATTGCACTTCACTTAGTGTCAGTACTTCTCTACCAAACACTAGAGTTTCTTTGAAATGATTATATGACTTAGGGAGTGAACTTAATAGCATAAGAGCTTGATCTTCATCATCAATTGTAACATCAATGTTCTCAAGATCCAGAATCAGTTTGTTAAGCACATCCATCTGTTCTTCAATTGGTTTTTCTTCATTCATTTTAAAAGAATACAGAGCTTGTTTTAGATAGAGTCGGTTTCCCAGTAATTTGGTCATGTATAAGCTATCGAGCTTCAACCAGACACCTGCTGCAGATTGCTCCTTTGAAACCTGCCTGAGAACCTTATCACCAAGGCTTAGAATGATTGCACTATGAGCCTTCTCAAGCATGATCTTCTTGGACTTTTCATCCATGTCTTTGTCAATGCTCTGCTCATTTAGTGCATCCCACAGACCCTGTTGAACCAGAATGGCTCTCATCTTCAACCTCCATAACCCAAAATCATTTAGCCCTGTAAACTTCTCCACATCAAACTTTGCAGTCGCCATTAAAGAACTCCACGTTCACCGCACCAATTTGTAAAGTTTGATCCAAGATTACCAATGAAACTTCAACCAATTTGATCAACAAATCACAAGTTTAATCACAACTCAACAAAGAACAAATATCAAAGAACAAATCTAAGCAAACAACACAGCAGTTTTACTTGGTTCGGTGCAAGATCAAAGTGATCAAAACACCTACATCCAAGGGAGAAAGTGATTCTGCTTCTATTGATTTCAAAGAGAATTTACAAAGTGTTTCTTGCTCTCAACTCTCGTGTATCTCTATCTACTTGAGAGTGAATGTACTGCAGTATATATACACAACACACCACACGAACGAGCTACAAAAATCAGTTTATAAGTTCAACAGAATTCCTGCTCAAAAACGGTTTTTAACTAACTCTGTTATAACTAACTTCTAACTGAATTTTAAACACATTCTTCAGCATGTCTCGACCCTCTCTCTGCACATACTTGTTTGCGCTGATGGTTGAACATACTCTACAATACATATCATGCTACTTCAACGAAGTTAGAAGGGTCCAATGGTTCTCAAAAGAGCCAGCCTTGTGCAAGAACAAAAGGAGCATCCATGAAGAGAAAAAAGACCTGGATAAAATGCCTCAACTCTGATGTATGAAATTCATATTCAAACATAAAATATATATCCGGTCATGATATGAAGTTCTCTCATTCACTTGCATAAAATATTTATGCACATACTTTATTGAAGTGATTTGCAAAAAGAAAATCATTCTCATTGTAAAATTCAGATAGTTTGCATAAAGATTACAAAACCATTTATACAAAGAATAGTGTTGCATAAAGTGTTTCATTATGGATTATTCTTAAATTTAAAAGCTTAGTTTGTAAAAGGCTTAGTTTCATCAATCAATTATTTCTAACTTAATTTGGCACCCGTCATTCCAACAAAAACTAATTATTATGCGCTTGCATGACATTAATCATTACAATGACTTCCTTAAAGACTGAAATTTATAGAAAGATTGACACTTTGCAGTACCCTTGAATTATAAGAATATAGACTGCATCCTTGAATTGCAATTTCTCGACACTTACACTCTTATGTGTATTTTTAGGTGAAGTCAACGATGTTATGTGTTATTTTTTTTAAGTGAAGTCAACAATTCATGAGAGTAATGTCGTCCGTAACAGTTCAAGCATATTTTTTGGCAAATTACACCCCAAAATAAAGTTTTCTTTCATTATAAAAGACGCTTTCGGACCAAAGTGTCTTCTTTAGTCAAAAAAGCTTGAAAAGAAAAGAAGAAGGCTGCGATTTTAGCAAATTGAACTCGTCGAGATACAGAATTGTGGATTTGAGGGTGAATTTGATATCGGTTCTCGTATCACGAGCAAGTTGATCTCTCAAAGATTGGTAGAATCCATCAAAGTGCGGCCATGGAGCTGGTTTAGATTTAAAAGAGACGATCTTTTTTTTCTTTCTTTTGTTGATTGGTCGAGTTTTCCTTTGGATGGCATGTAGTTGCCAGATTTTGTATTGGAGTATTTCTTGTACTCCTCATTTCCCCTTCATAAAGTTGTTTTTGCCGATAAAAAATAAAAACTAGCATGTCCGTTAATCATGCATTTTGGAGCTTTCCTGTTTGGAATTTGTTTTCATTTTGACCCACAATAGTAACTGGAATTGTCTTTAACCACTCCCTCGTAATAGAATGTTTACGACGATGGGAAATTAAGATTAGACTAGTTTTGTTTGTTCTTCTTTTTAGCATATCTAATTAGTTATCTAGTTTCCAAAATCACTGATCATATAAATAAACCTTTGTAATCTATCAAAAAAGAAAAAAGTATGCTCAAAATTTGAAAATAGGAACCCCTCTCAATTGTTGACTTACCCTAAAAAGTACATAGAGGCTCAAAATGCCTAGTTTTATAATCTAAGGGTGTAAAAATGCTAAAATGACACAATCTAAGGGTACACAAGCTAATAGCTCAAAATTACAACAAGGGCACTATAGCCAATCATAATATGTCAAAATCTGTTATTATCGACAAAGAACATTTTCCAAAATGGGTAAAAGAACCTCAAACCCTATACTATTAAGGGTCATCATATACATTCGCAAATTGCACCTAAACTTTATAAAAGAGTAAACCATCCTCCAGTCTATTTAAAAATGTGCAACCAGCGGTAATTAGTTTTTCGGGAGAATCTCTCCACTGGAAACTTTGGTTTTGTGTATAAGGGTTCATCTCGGTTTAACCCAAGTTTTACTAAAAACTCATCTTTCCTCTGTAATTTCATCTCAATATTTAAAATTTAGAGGGTTGAAAATCAATTATGAAAAATCAGAGTTTAAAAATTAAGAAACATATAATAAAATAGAAAGAGTCAAATTTATTAAAGTTAGGCTTAAATCTTGATTAAGCAATGTCACAAAGAACCGTGTGTCTTTAATCCTTATTCTCCTTTTTTACCTATTTCAATTAGTCTCTTTTTTATTTATTTCTTTTGATTTTGATCAAAAATTAAGAACTCCATTAAGAAATTTCATCTGATAGACTTAACCAACTGTTACAATCAAGAATAGCTTTTCTTTCTCTTGTAATAGCAAGTTAAATTCTAGAGTTCGTTTGTAATGTCCTGAAGTTTAGAAGAAAATAAAAGTATTTTAAAATTTCATTTTAGTCCTTGAACTTATTAAAAATATGATTTTAACCTCAAAAGTTTTGAAAAAGTTACAATATAGTCCAATATTATTTCAGATCAGCCTCAAACATTTTGTATACACTATATTTGTTCCAAAATGATTATATTATGTTCTAATTACTATAAATATCCTATGTTTGATTTTCAAATGAACTTATCATTTTTATTTAACGATATAGCTATTTATTGGTTCTTGGTCGATTATAAGTTAAATGAATGTGAAAGTTTTTCATCATAAAATCTTCTCGATCATAGAAACACCGATTTCAATTTGCTTTTGCATTTAAATTTTTTAAAGATATCAAGCATGAGGTAAAGTTTGATTTAAACCTAAATTACCTCAAGTTTTACATGAAATCGAATAGTAAAAGTGATACATGCATAAAGTAAATATATCATATTATCATTTTTTTAATTATAATATTGAAAATTACAGCTATAAGACAGCCAATGCAGCTCGTGATATCCAAAAAAAATCTGATTGAAAGATAAATTTTAAAATTAATCTGGGACAAAGATGGGGTATGCTTAATTACTCCATGTCCCCAATTCTTGTGCATATAAAGATCATCATCTTCAACAATTTCTCTACACTTATCCTATCCGAATCTACTATTTGTTCCTTCTGCAACCTTTCTCCTATTAATTCTTAGATTACTAGAAAAATTGTTTCAGTTCTTAAATCCTTCTTTGTCTTCCTCAAAAATTCTCAAAACCGAAATCTATCAAGACTGCCAGTTTTGGTGCAGGAACTTTAGAAGTCCAAAACCCCTGTCAACACTTCGAATCTTTCTCTGAGATTTTAACCACATGCTGGTAATGGTGTAAGCTAACTTTTTTCCAACGAAGTGGTATGAGGGGTATAATATTGAGAATACAGACCACTGTTCAGAAAGTCCAAAAACAGCCTATAGCTTTTATGATTTATTTAAAGTACCAACACTAACTTCTTGATCGGATTTTCAAGTTACATACCCTCCATGATTAATATTGAACCCCTTAACCGATTTCAGATTATCATATCTTTTGAAAGTCCGTTTGAAGGTAAATCCGAGATCGCTACAGTTTTCAGCCTCATATTTGCATAATCATTTTGTTTAACCAATTTATGTTGCAAGATATCCAAAATCATGAAATTGATCTTTAATATGGACTCCTTACATGCTTATAATGATGTTTTATCAATTGAACATAATTTATAATCATGCTTAGTATTTTTCTCAGGCCTTACAACATTTAGAAAACATATGTAGTATGTTTTCATGATTAATCTTTCAATTACTTTAACTTTAAGTAAATTATTGTGTTTATCTTGTGATCTAAGCATATAATCTACTCTATTAGCATGACATAAATATTCTGGAAATGTTAATTTAATTAGATCTACATATTTACAATTTGTTTTAATTATTATTAGTTATATATGCAATATTATGTATTTTTATACTAATAACTATAAGCAAAATAATTTTCTGCCAAAGTTATATGTGGGGCTTGCTGAGGGATCAGTTCATGTTATGATCATGGTAAAAATTTTGGATTGAGATTATTATGTAATAAGTAATTAATTAGAATTTTGTTACGAAATACAGTTTTAAAAGATTGAAGATAGTATTGAAAACATATAGGTTCACTAATATCACTTGTGTTGTTACAAAATTAGAAATGGAGGATTTAAATAACAATTAAGTAACTGATTTAGTCTTCAACTTCTCATTTTGAAATGGTAAGTCTAATATTTATATTTTTATATTATAGTTAAAGTTAAAATTGGTAAATATGGTATTTATTTAAAATTTTAAATAATTAGATGTTTAATGGAATTTCTTTAAATATGATAAATTTTGAAATAAAGAAAATATATGTCTACTATTGTGAAATTGTGAGCAATCAATTAATTTATATATTTTGATTTATTTAAGGTTTGTCAAATATCGACGTTAATGAAGAATTTTCCGTACGGTAAAAGTTGAGGTTTGATTTCTGATCTGTTCAAGCCCCGTTTGGCACTCGGTCCTGAGAAACATGGACATATTAGTCATGGTTTTGTATTTCAAATCATGAGAACCATTCTATCGTAATTTTATTGCTTTTACATTCATATTCATTAACTTCTTACATAACCAAATTTTTTAACTATTATTAAACTAAACATATCATCTAATTCATTATCACACATTTCTCGATAATCATAATTATCCTAACATCATGATATCCATATAAATTCTTGAATTGTGCAACGAGCAATGAACTATGTTCGGCCTATGTAGCTCAAAACAAGCAACGGATATTATCCGGCTTACCAGCTCATCTGAATATTTCTATTTCACCCATTGGGACGCCTCTGGGAAGTTGGGCCTAGGGATTAAGACAATTTACTGTTGGGCAACAAAGGGCTGTCGATTTATGTAATTTTGCTTAATACCAATTATGTCTAAACGCTTCTTGCAGTCAAGAATTGACTGCGTGTTAGATTGGCATGTACTCGAGCATGCTTCTATTCTGTTGCGAGGTCACTCCTCGTAGGGAGGTATACAGTTGAATTTTGGGAGTTTATGGTTGGATCTATTTAAGAGCAATTGCACAAGTTCATTCTTTCGTTCTTCCGAATATTCTGGTATTATTGTTAAAACCGATAATTTCAGTTCAATGATGCAGATGTAATTATTCTGGTCATTCTTGTTCGTTTTTCGATTTACCGTTTGATTATTTTCATGTTCTAAGAATCTCACTAAATCATTAAAGACTTACTCATCTTTTGTCCTATTTGTCCCTTTCCCAAAATAAGATCGGTATAGCAGCATAGATAGAATGAATGATTGTCAAGTCTGTATTTTCAAAACTTTACAAAATCGTGAAGTGTTTGATTGTATGTACGTCATTTGGAAATTACAAAAGTTATTTGTATTCCAAAGACTTTTGTTGTATTTAAAGTAAAATTTATGAGCTGCAGTTTGCTCTGAATTGGGTTTGTTAGGTCACCAATACCGGACAACCTCGGATCGGATTGTGACTCGTGGGACACGACCCTCACATAGTTTTCAACTAATTAATCAATAAACTTGGTTCTATAATAACATTTTTGATTATTGTTTACTAATTGATTATCAAGTCTAGATTTTAGTATATTATGCAAAAAACTAATTATTGATTTTTCAGAATGTTCTTATTTTTAGAGTAATGATACACACACGACAATTACTCCGTAGAGCAATTTGAGTTATTTTTTCTCAATGTTATCATGATTAAATGATACGATATCCACCAAGGAATGATGGAAACCTGTATTTTAGAAGTGTAGGATCGTTTATCTTCAGGTGAATGGATGGAACCTCGACCCGTTGCCTTAGCACAAATAGGAACCTTGGTATAAAGATCGCGACCCGCTACTTGATGCAAAACAAGAACCTTGGTATATGAAGACGCCACAAACGGTTACGGAGGGTGCCGTTTGATAAGTCAGGTTTGAACGCCACAAACGGGGGTGATGAACTCGTTTGATAAGTTCTGGAAAAGTTCTTCAAAGAACCAAAGAGAATAAATCTCACAAATGTTTATAAAATCTGCGTTGTTTGTTTTACATGGAAAAGCCTCCAATATATAGGCATAACCATGGAGCCAAACAAATACATAGGAAATGAAAATACATTAAATAGTCATCCTTAGGAAAGAAGAATGCATTAACTAAAACTAGGAAAGGTAAAAATGACTTAAACTCGTTTTTGAATATTGTAGTCTTTCTAAGACTTGACTTGGATCAGATTTGACCATCTAGATTGATTAGTTGAGCTTCCTTTGTCATTGTGGACCCAAGCCTCTTTGATTAGCCCAAATAAAGCTGATCCCATCTTCTTAGCTCGTTCTCTAGTAATTGGCCCATTAAAAGTCTTTCTTGGTTTCTTGGTTCATCACTTGAATCTTTAGCATCTTCAATAAAGTCACATTTCTCATTTTGAGTTAGCATCTCCTCATTTGCATCATTTTAAATCTTTCCATTTAATTGCCTAGTATCCACTAACTTGATTTTGTAGTTAAATATTGAACATATTCAAGCTGCCTTTTGAGTTCTCTCTCTATTAGAAGACAAATTTGCTTTGCAATTCTCTTAATTCTCTTCATTTATTGTTCTATCTTTTATGGCAATAATTTATTTTTTTATTCTAGTTTATTTCTCTTCTTCCCTGTTAAGACATTTGACTGATTTGAAATTTTCCTTTTTTCTCACCGATCATAATATTTGTCATGTTAAGTATCTCACAATCAGTGGCTAACTTCATTGAAGAATTTATAAATCTTTTTCTTACCTACAAAACATTACACCTCATCAAAATATTAATAAGAGCACACCCTTTTCTGAGGTTCGAACCTTATTTTCAAAAAAATTGGGGTCCAAATTACTTCCCTAATCAATTGAATGCCATAACTTTAACGTGAATAAAATTTCTTCGTCAGTAATTACTGAACAATGTTGGGTTTATTTCAATAACTTAATATATGGACAAACAAACTAAGATAATTATAATCAATTTAATCTAATTCTTTATATTGGGCTAATTAATTGATCAAATTGAATAGCCCAAATAGCATCTTAATCGCTATGGGCTTTGTAATGTGTAATTCCCAGAGCAATCTGATTAGAGTTTAATGTGGTCTTAATCAATTTAATATATAAGGTTTATAGAGTCTTGGTCGGCCGAGACTAACCTCGATATTCTCTTCTCCTCCATTCCCATGAGTGAGATTATTATGAGATAAAGATTAGTAGACTAAATCTCCCACGATCTTTTTGCAAATTCAGGAGTCATATAATCGAGTCTGGAACATCAACCACGTCAATTTATCAAACAACAAATCATGTGATTTTACATAAAATAGCCTTTGAATCTTTGACCAAACATAGAATGTTTGTAGTACAGAGGGTAAAGGTGTAAAATACATTAAAAAGTGATAGTTGTGGGTCCAAATCTTTAGTTTCCAACTTCGCCCCCGATTCCTATCAGAATGCAAATTATCAAATCAAGCCAAAACAAAGGGCAAAGAGGTAATTGGCTTTCTCATCAACTGCACACGTTTTCCACCACTCCCGTTTCTTTTTTCAAAACTAACTCATATTTTATCCCTTTTTTCTAGATTCTAAATGTAATTTGATTCTGCAATTTCGTTTTGTTTTAATTTCTTCAATCAGATTTTGGTGTAGGAGGAAGGGGGGTTCGTTTTTGGAGTTTCGTGTGCAGGAGATCAGAGCAAGCTTAGGGTTTGGAGACGATGGTGAATTCGTTGCAATCGCAGATTGAGTCATGAGGTTAGGGGTTTGTCGAGGATATTGGGGTTGAAAGAGGGGCAAGGATTGAGGTTTTGTTGACGATTCGGGTTTTTGAGGCGATGTTGGGTGATTCGGTCAGGTTGGTTCGGAATTTTACGAAGCTGTTGGTTGATTTGATGAGAAGGGCCATTTTCGGTATGCGTTTATGTCGTATGTTTGTTTGAGAATGTTTCAGATTTTGGATTATGTGATGGGGAAGTTTTGTGTAATGGAGGTGGTTCTATACATAGTGAGGTTAATGGTTATTTGAGGCAGTTAATCGAACATGTTGCGAGTAGTCCGATGGAGATTTTGAGTAAGAACCCGAAATCCGAGTTTTCAAGGTTTTGTGAGAGGAAGTATGATGAACTTACTCATCCAACAATATTTAGCAGTTTGGATAAGAAGGAGAAGGTTTTGAAGTCTTTGACGGTGTTTTATGACTCGTACGTGAGGATGGCTGCTTCACAAACTTGCATATTCTTTTAGTCCCGTGGTCGAGATATTTCAAGTGGACAGAGCAGTTGAGAAATTCAGCATGGACTTTGACATCTACAAGGTTTAATGATAAGAGAGATCCATTCTTGAATACAAGTCAGCAAAATGAACGACCATTTTGAAGCAAACCAAACTTTCTTGGCAAGATACGATTGAATCCAATCTGATTAATCCTAATGAAGTATCTTTTGATAAGTTCTCCGATATTTCTTGGAAATATAGGAAATCTTAGAAGATGGGAAAATTCTGATTTAATATAGAACCCCCACTTAAAACAATCGTTCAAGCATACTCATTTTGTACAAAATATAGAAAATATTTAAGCATAATTTTAACTTCTACAATTAATGAATTTGAAATTCATCATCTTCACACCAATACAACAGACAATAATATATATTTTATAAGTATATAACTTTTTAACTATTTAATTTTATTCAATAAATATTTTAAAAGGCGTTGGGCATGGGCATGGGTGTAAAAGCCAACAAAATGATTTTTTTCAAATATTTAAATATATATATATATATATATGTGTGTGTTAAAAAAATAAAAATAATTAGTTAAAAAGTAATTAAATAAATTAAGATGTTCATAAAATAAATTAAGAAAATGTGTGTCAAACAAAGTCATAAAACAAGATATTTATGCACATATTTTACTTTACATATTGTATAAGTTGCATAGAGATATTTTTATACATCCATGTATCATAGACTAATTAATAATTATGAAAAATGAAACGTAATACAGTAAATAGATAATTACAAGTTTCACGAAAGAATGATCATGGATTTAATTTTCGTAATTAATACTTATAAAAAGATGAGTGTCAAGTCTGGAAAATATTTACTAAAAATATCAAATATCATTTTATATGTTTGTTATTTATGTAGAATATATGTCATTAGACAAAATATGGATAAACAATGAGAAATAAATAGACCAGATCATTCTTTTGTTTTGTTTTTGGAGGTGTGCCTTTAAGCCTCAAAGAACTGTGACGGGTGTTTTGGGTCAAAAAAGCTCTTAATAAGTAGCATGTAATTTTTTTAATACTATAGTAAATAATTTGGTTAATGGTTGTATTTATTTGTATTTCAGTTGCATTATATACTAATTTTGGAATAATTAATTTTTCTCCTTTCTTTATTGAATTTGTGTTATACTGTTATTTATGTTCTTTAGTCATGAATGCATAAATAAGACTTCTATATTTAAAACAGAGATATCAATGTATTTCTAAGTTAATATAATTAAAGTTATAAGAAAAAATAGTTTAAAGGAGAAACTTCAAAATTTAAAAACTTCATCAATTTAGCAGAATATCTTTTTAATAAAAAAAAAATCAACTTTTTACCACATATTCAAGGATTAAAGTATAATCATGATATCAAATGTGTAATTGCTCCTTTTATAGATTATGATCAATTCTTTCAAATCTAAGTTATGTAATTCTTCAATTTTTTAAATTTATGTCACTTCGTTGTTTTATTGAATCTCTTTTGTTTCAATGTTTACGAATTTTTGGAACATAGCAGATATTTTTATAAGCAGCAATTCTGTTATATGGGCTCGTTTGGTTGGTAAGGTGGAATTGAAGGAGATTAGGTAGGAATAGATTGGTTGAGATAGATTATGTAGGATTATTTTACCTTTGGTTGAAAAATGAATAAGTCGCATTGATTTCCAGATTATGCAAATATGTCTCTTTTACCCTTTGGTATTAATATTTCTCTATTTTTCTATATATTAAAACACATTGCTAAAAACTAGTAACTAATATCTATCATTTATCGATACAAATAAACTCATAACAATACTTTACTATACTTATTTCAGATTTTAGATTACGTTTTACATTCACATCTATTACAAATTATTAAAAAATGTTGTAGTATAAGTTTATTGATTTCTGTTAAAACATAAAACTTAGTTTTAATTATTTTTATAATGATTTATTGCTAAATAAAATAAAAGCAAAAAAAATAAATAAATAACATCGTCTTCCCCCAAAACTACTCCTCGCGACCGCCGGCCGTCCTCCACCAATCCAGTCTGTGAATCAACCAAAAACCGCCATCGACGCCAATTCTCTCACTTCAACACCGTCAATCGAAAACCCATCATGAATCCGGCTCCATCGTCGCGCACAACAACCATGAAAACCCATCAAAGAAAAACTGATTTCACCGGGTTTGAGTCATAAGTCGCCGGATCTGAGTCCTATATCGGCGGATTTGAGTCCTACCTCGCTGTAGTCAACCTTGCGCACCGAATTTAATCGCTTGAAACGTCGAAGCTTTGAATCGGTTCCGATTTTGCTTTCGATTCTGAGTTGTTTTCTGTGGGAGGTGAAGTCACTGGTCATGCTCACCCGGCGTTGGAGCGGTGTCATGTGAGCGAGAGAGGAGGGGAGAAGCCACTGTGTGAAAAGTACGGTGTAAATTGTGTGAAAGAGGAGATGAGAATGAGAAGGGCACTTTCGTAAATTAAATTTTTGACAAATTTGGAATTTTACGATCAATAATTTTACTATTCAATCCTGATTCTCAAACCAAGGAGAAATTATTTCGTGCAACCGTTGCACGGTATGGTGGCACAACAAGTCTGTTATTTGTGTAGATGCACGGCTGAGATGGGATTATGGGGAAGTTATTTCCCATAATTTAGGAAAATGTTTTAATCACAATCGTTGGTTGCACCACGTCAGCAATGCAACGGTTGCATAAAATAATTTTTCCAAACCGAGGGGGGAGAGCGGATTATTTTTCCTGATGTAGCCAGGGTCCCTGGATTAAGTTGGGGCGACCCGGTAATGAAACTGTGTAACCAAACTTAATTTTTTCCCCTTATTAGCCATGTTTATATTGCCGATTAGGGGTCTATAAACCTAACCAAACGAGCCCTATGCGTTTTGCTGGAGTAACAGCTGGGCCTTCGGTTGCTGAAGGAGACGGCCCAGATGCCGGAGAAGTATTGGGCCTTCGCGGACCAGCTGCTGAAGATGCCAGATCCTGGAGTAAATACGGGCCGAGCTAGGTGAACCATTGCTAGGCCTCTAGGCCCAACTAGCTGATGTAGAGTGTTGGGTCATCGAGTGTGCGCCGACAAAGCCTGCTGGGTGATCTTGGCCTTTTGCATCTGCTAAGAGACGACCCATCTGCAAGAGTAAATCACTGGGCTTTCGCGCCTCAGCTGCTGAGGAAGAACCATTGGGCCTACGGAGCCCAGCTTCTGGATTAAAATCGGGCTGAGCCTGCTGGATGATTAATGGTCCAGTCCTGGTTTTTGCATCTGATCATTTAATTTTTTGTTTGTTGAGTTAAATTGCAGATATGGATAATGTATCGATTTGTGCCAAGGCACGGAACACAGTTGAGCGTATAGTAAGTGCTTGCATGGAGGAATGGTATGTGTAGAACATTAGTATATACACCATTGGAAATTGAAATGGGTGATATTTTTTGGTCACGTATATATGCTAAACCCCTATTAGCTATGTTACGCATTTACAGTGTACAAATTAACCTATAATAATTTTTACGCTAAAAATTACTTCTAAAAACTAAGATTTAAATAATTTTAACATACAATCACTATGTATAAATATGAAAAGGAAAAAAAAAAATGGATCTAAATCAATCAGAATATTTTTTGTATGAATTTATATTCTTTTACCTTTATTAAGTTAAGCAAAATTATAAATTAGAACAAAAGTTAATGAAAAATATTTAATATACTTAATTTTCTAATAATTATTTTTTTTTTAAAAACAAAACCCTTCCTCTTCCTCTTCCCCAACCCCGGCTCCACGCCCTCCCTCAACCACCACACCAAGCCCTGTCTTACCATTAACTTTTCTCGCTGGAACACGCTATGGCTTCTCGATTTTCCAAGCCAATAATTTTTGTTTCCAGTTTCCCTCTACACTTATTCAGTTCCCATCTTCTGTTAGGCAAATTCCAACTTTTACTTCACAACACAAAAGCGCTTCCAATTTGTAGCTTAATTTCAAGCATTAAAATATGTTTCAATAAAGATTAAGCTTAGGCTCCAAATTTCAACAATCTTAAGGCTTCATGTTTGATTGTTGAGAGGAGGGGCAGCGAAAGGAGTACTGGGGAGGGTCGGGTCAGGGTAGGTTAAGTTATAATACAGAAATATATTTATGACAAAAATAAAAATAATTAAAAAAAGTACTTCATTAATTTGGTTTTGATTTATAATTTTGATTAGCTTAGTAAATCTCAGCGAAAGGAGTACCTTCGAATTGTTACGAGCAAAACTAGTTTTTCTTTTAATATTTAATCGACAAATAATTAATGTGATTGTATGTTGATATTATCTATAATTTAATTTCAAATATTTAAGTTTTGAATTAATTGTTAAGTACAAAAAATATAAAGATTGTAAATATAGTTACTTTAAGAATTTAAGAGAGTGAATAGCAAAATGGTATCTTGGTCATAACAAGTTTGTTTAAAGTTGACTAAGGGCAAAACAGGAAAAATGAATTTAGATGATATGTTATCAAAAACTTCAGGGGGTGTCACTGTTATTATTGAAACCTCAGGGGATGTTAGTGATATTTCATCAAACCTCTGGGGGAGTCACTTACCTCCTATAGGAGTCAGGTTTGGGATATTTATAGGCTTGTAGAAGCGCGTCGGTGTCATCCTTGTGCCAAGTGTCATGTCCGACATGGCATTTAAGGGTTACATATGTCACTTCCGACAATGCCTTTAAGACCCCCGTGTGCTACCTGGCTAAGCTAGTTTGACTCTTACGCCTTCACATGGGTCCTTTCATTGTTATGGTGCATGATTCACGCCAAGCGCCTCAAGTTCTCGTGTTTCTGTTGTTCGGATAACTTCGCTATCAATGCTATTGTCGCCTAGCGATCGAGCTCTTCAAACTTGTGGGAGATCGAAGCCTGACCTCGAGCCCCTAATGGCATGAACCTTGAGCCCTCGAAGCCAAGCACTTCGGGCATCTAAGGTCGTGTGCCTCACACCCTTGAGGCCTCGTGACACTGGCCTCAGAGTTGTGCAATTCGATCCCTCGAGGTCATGAGTCTCGAACCTTTGGGACTACGGGCCTTGACCCCCTAAGCCATCCCGCTAAGGCCACGAACTTCGACACCTTGAGGCTCGGAGCCTTAGGCTCTTTTTATTGAGGAATTAAGTAAAGCTCGTTGGTTTGGATCACTTACCTTATCACAGAGATTAGGCATAGTTAAAGTTCTTTTTTTTTTAAAAAATTCCATGGCTATAGAAAGCATATTCCCTTTAAGTTAACAGTGGTGCTTATCTCACGGTCTGTAAGCTAACAAACTTCCTATTTTCCTTTTAATGTTTGTTAGGATTGGGTTTTACACATTTTATATTTAACTAAGCCACTATAAGTTACAAATATTATAAAAACACCCCAAGACATTCATCAATGTTGTTTCGATAATAAAGAATAAAACGATGAAGACAAATGAAATCAATAAACTTAAAATGTAAGTCATAATTCATATAAACTAGTGTTAGAAAATAACTGAAGTTATATGTTTTTATCTTCAAAAAAAGTTCCAATAATAAAATATTTTACAGTATCATTATTCTATCTTGTTATTAACACTCACTATATCCTGGAAATAAATTTACTGTTGCACATGCAAATTATAGATTATGCTTATTTCTTATGAAAATATAAAATTAAGTGCATTGCATCATATACTAGAATTTTAATGCGTATTAGGGGCTTGATGTTTTACAATTTTCAATATTTTGGCTATTCCTAATGTCGAATCTGTAATTTAATTAAATATTGCTTTCTCCTTGCTCAGACAGATTATTGTTGATTTGTCGAAATAATAACAGAAAAAAATGAAAGTTTGCAAGTCAAGAAACTTTACCAAGGATCATATTTTTAGTAAATTTTCAAATATGTTTTCCTTAGTACAGTTAAGATAAAGTACTTATATTCGCATATAATTGTGCATTAAATTTACTTAGTATTTTTTTTAATAACATTTTCATTTCCTTTTTTATATTAGTACAGTTTTCAAAGCCTTATACATCGCACATCTTATATAATACTAGTGAAAGAATAATTTCAATAATAAATAGGAATTGTGAGTCTCAAAAGGTTAATGTTAACAATAATGAACTTAGATATAATTCATTATATTAGTCAAAAGAAAATATGCTAGTAAAATTGTTTCTGGAGGGGCCAAGCATACGTCAATATAATTTTATTTTATTATGATTTGTTTACGTGAAAAAAAGGTTTCATATAGACATTCTATTAATATATTATATCATTTGGGGGCTAATATGCAATTATAAAAACATCTTGGTCAGAGTTGAAGTACAGGTGAAATACAATTCAATTACTAGGAAAGCTTTCCTTGACTGTAAGTGTACGGTCCGTTAGGAAAGCATTTTCCAATAAATTACTTCATGATTATCATCAGGACACAATTAACTTCAAGTCACAATTAACTTAAGGAAAATGCTTTCCTAACTGACCGTACGCTTACAGTCAAGGAAAGCTTTCCTAGTAATTGAATTGTATTTCACGAGTACTTCAACTCTGACCAAGATGTTTTTACATATTAGCCCCCAAATGAAATAATATATTAATTGAATGTCTATATGAAACCTTTTATTCACGTAAACAAGTCACAATAAAATAAAATTATATTGACATATTCTTGGCCCCTCCAGAAACAATTTTACTAACATATTTTCTTTTGACTAATATAATGAATTATATCTAAGTTCATTATTGTTAACATTAACCTTTTAAGACTCACAATTCCTATTTTTTATTGAAATTATTCTTTCACTAGTATTATATAAGATGTGCGATGTATAAGACTTTGAAAACTGTACTAATATATGAAAGGAAATGAAAATGTTATTAAGAAAAATACTAAGTAAATTTAATGCACAATTATATGCGAATATAAGTACTTTATCTTAACTGTACTAAGGAAAACATTTTTGAAAATTTACTAAAAATATGATCCTTGGTAAAGTTTCTTGACTTGCAAACTTTCTTTTTTTTTCTGCTATTATTTCGACAAATCAACAATAATCTGTCTGAGCAAGGAGAAAGCAATTATTTAATTAAATTACAGATTCGACATTAGGAATAGCCAAAATATTGAAAATTGTAAAACATCAAGCCCCTAATACGCATTAAAATTCTAGTATATGATGCAATGCACTTAATTTTATATTTTCATAAGAAATAAGCATAATCTATAATTCGCATGTGCAACAGTAAATTTATTTCCAGGATACAGTGAGTGTTAATAACAAGTACAATAATGAAACTGTAAAATATTTTATTATTGGAACTTTTTTGAAGATAAAAACATATAACTTCAGTTATTTTCTAACACTAGCTTATATGAATTATGACTTACATTTTAAGTTTATTGATTTCATTTGTCTTCATCGTTTTATTCTTTATTATCGAAACAACACTTATGAATGTTTTGGGGTGTTTTTATAATATTTGTAACTTATAGTGGCTTAGTTAAATATATAATGTGTAAAACCCAATCCTAACAAACATTAAAAGGAAAATAGGAAGTCTGTTAGCTTACAGACCGTGACATAAGCACCACTGTAATTTTATTATAAATAAAAAAAGTAGTATGATAATTCAGGGAATTTCGACCCTCCTAAATTATAGTTCTTTTATGATTCAAATCAAGTGACATTGGCAAAACAAAGCACGGCAAAATGCATCATAAAAGAAACTGAACACTGGAAATACAAATTCACATGTGAAAACAAAGCAAAAATAAATACAAAGGACTGTTTGCTAACGAATCTCCAAAGAAAAAGGGAAAACCAGGAAAAGAATGCAAAAAACACATTGTGTATAATCATGATAAAAATGAATGATAAACTGAGTTAATCTGACTTGAAAATAATTTAATGTTTTTACGGCACATTGTGTTGCAGGTGGATAGATCCCCATGATGCTGCAATTTCAGTTAACAGAATGCAACCATGTTGTTGTCTACATTTTACTCTGATTTTTTAATATTTTCGTCGATCGTCATGATATATATATATATATATATATATATATATATATATTATGTTTATTTTATCATTTCTACTTTTTTTTCTTCAAACAAACATGGTAAACTATCATTTTACGTTGTTGTCTACATTTTACTCTGATTTTTTAATATTTTCACTGTTATTCCATGTTCAGGCAGGCAGAGTTAGCTTCGTCGATCGTCATGGTTGCATTCTGTTAGTTGAAACTGCATGCATCATGGGGATCTATCCACCTGCAACACAATGTGCCGTAAAAATAGTAAATTATTTTCAAGCCAGATTAACTCAGTTTATCATTCATTTTTATCATGATTATACACAATGTGTTTTTTGCATTCTTTTCCTGGTTTTCTCTTTTTCTTTGGAGATTTGTTAGACAACAGTCCTTTGTATTCATTTTTGCTTTGTATTCACATGTGAATTTGCATTTCCAGTGTTCAGTTTCTTTTATAATGCATTTTGATGTGCTTTATTTTGCTAATGTCACTTGATTTGGATCATAAAAGAATTATAATTTAGGGGGGTCGAAATTCACTGAATTATCATACTACTTTTTCATTTATATAAATTACTTCATGATTATCATCAGGACACAATTAACTTCAGTTCACAATTAACTTAAAGGGAATATGCTTTCTATAGCCATGGAATTTCCAAAAGAAAAGAACTTTAACTGTGCCTAATATCTGTGATAAGGTAAGTGACCCAAACCAACGAGCTTTACTTAATTCCTCAATAAAAAGAGCCCAAGGCTCCAAGCTTCAAGGTGTCGAAGCTCGTGGCATTAGCGGGATGCCTTAGGGGGTCAAGGCCCGTAGCCCCAAAGGTTCGAGACTCATGACCTCGAGGGATCGAATTGCACAACCTCGAGGCCAGTGTCACGAAGCCTCGAGGGTGTGAGGCACATGGCCTTAGAGGCCCGAAGTGCTTGGCTTCGAAGGCTCAAGGTTCATGCCATTAGAGGCTCGAGGGCAGGCTTCGATCTCCCACAAGTTTGAGGAGCTCGATCGCTAGGCGACAGTAGCATTGATAGCAAAGTTATTCGAACAACAGAAACACGAGAACTTGAGGCGCTTGGCGTGAATTATGCACCATAACAATGAAAGGACCCATGTGAAGGTGTAAGAGTCAAACTAGCTTAGCCAGGTAGCAAACGGGGGATCTTAAAGACATTGTCAGAAGTGACATCTGTAACCCTTAAATGCCATGTTGGACATGACACCTGGCACAATGATGACACCGAGGCGCTTCTACAAGCCTATAAATATCCCAAACTCAAATCCTATAGAAGGTAAGTGAAAAAATTCTGAGAGGAAGGACTTAGAAGGTATACCCCTCACTTAGTTAGATACGAGGTACGCTTCGTTGAATAACCTCCGAGTTCAAGAATGAAAGTAATCCAACTCTAAACACAAAAGATTAGACTCATCTAGGCATTTATTCCTTCATTGCTGATCTAAAAATACTTTGAAGTTCTCATTTAATTTTTTTCAAAATCTTACAACTTGACCAATAAGTAAAGTTTCCATTTGATATTATCAATCAACGTGGTACATTACCCAAAAAAGTACTTATAAGCAACATCTATTTCGCTATTAATCAATGACAAACAACTTATACTAAACAACTAGATAATACTAATGAATTACTCTATCACTCGTCCATAAAACCCCTCTTGTAGGGGATGTGAGTGTCTGAGAGCCATTCATCACCTTGGATAAACTTGACTATGGTGAATCGTCGCAACTCCGCACGACTATGTCACCACTTTGTAGCCCTTCCAGTTCACTCTTCTACTCGTGGATGCCCCCAGTTCGCAATTCTGGAATTCACGATACAATAGTACGTCAGTCTTCCTATTTTCCCAATACATCCACCCGTTCTATTGGATTATGTTGTCCAAGTATGACTCTATGACTATGACGGTCGAGAAGTTTGACCATGGTTTTTTCAAATAATCAATGAAGAACGATTTCTTGTATTCCAGGCTCGGCGCCACGCTGAACGTGCAAATCTGTAAGACAAAACTTAATTTGTCTTTCATGCGTTCATTGTTTTGAGCTGTGAATGTAAATTTCTTTGGTAACCCGACATAGAGGTTCCAGGATTGAAAAACAGCTTGTGCATCACCGAAGACAAAATCTACGGTTCCGTAGATGTGGCATTCTTTGTAAAACTGTGATGCCTTTCTAACATACAATGTATCTTAATACCCCATAAAAGAGCATATGTAGAATTCACTATGATCGCCATAGTGCGTTCTACAGATGCTCTTTTATGGGGTATCAAGATACATTGTATGTTAAAGGAGAATCACAATTTTACAAATATTGCGACATCTATGGAACAGTAGACTTTATCTTTGCTGATGCTCCCGCTGTTTTCCAGTCTTGCAATCTGTATGCCCGTTTGCCCAAAACAATTACATTTACAGCCCAGAACAAGAAATGCATGAAAGGCAAATGAGGCTTTGCCATGCAGAACTGCACGTTCAGCGTGGCACCTGGGCTAGAATATAAGAAACCGTTCTTCAGCGCTTATTTGGGAAAACCATGGTCGAACTTCTCGACCGTCATAGTCATGGAGTCATACATGGACAACATAATCCAACAGAGCAAGTGGATGTATTAGGAAAACAGGACGACTGAAGTACTATTATATCGTGAATTCCAGAATTACGGACTGGGGGCATCCACGTGTAGAAGAGTGAATTGGAAGGGCTACAAAGTGGTGACACAACGTGAGGAGTTGCGACGATTCAGTGTAGCCAAGTTTATCCAAGGTGATTAATGGCTCTCGAACACTCACATCCCCTACAAGAGTGGTTTTATGGACGAGTGATAGAATAACATTATTAGTATTATCTGATTGTTTAGTATAAGTTGTTTGTCATAGACTAATCGCAAAATAGATGTTGCTTATAAGTATTCTTTTGTGTAATGTACGTCATTGATTGTTAATATCAAATGGAAACTTTACTTTTTGTCTTATTGGTCAAGTTGTAAGATTTCGAGAACAATTAAATGAGAACTTCAAAGTATTTTCATAATACCGGCAGGCATGAAAGAAGATATGTCCTTGCAATTTTAGACATTTATCATTATGTGCATCTATATTACTTAAGAAATGATAACGTCAATCTTCACTGTAACTTTGTACATTTTATCAATGTGTGCATCCGTATTATAACTGATCTGAACACCACATTAATAATCAAATGAAATCTTGTAGTCATATGGTGGTTCAAGGACTATTTATAGGAATCAAGGCCCAACATCTAATAGCAAGTGTTTTATATTTTGATTTTCTTAAACTATTTTAATTTCCAGATTACTTCTAAGATACTTGCACCTATAGGAGGTGCTGAGTATATAGAAGATTGACTAACTAAAACTAGTGTGATGTCTTATTCTATCGTGCCTTTTGCTTGCTTCTTTCATTATTCCTCCTTGAAAATTATTCTCTAGCTCTGTACTAGCAATGACTAAGGCGGCAATTGTTACCATGGTAGTCCTTAATTAGAACCATTGATGTGTCAATCTCAATCTACCTCCATTTCAAAGATCATAATTCACAATACACCATTAACCAAAAAGGCCATTCCCATAGTCGTGAATGTTACAGTGTCAAAGACAAATGTTGGAGCGTTAACACCGTCACAGGTGTCATACTTGTTTGCTGCACCAACCTTTAGTCCCATGAGATTTGTGATTCACGTGGAGGCGCTCCATAATATCTTCAGGGTAGCGACGCCATCACCGTCGAGTACGATGTTGGTCTTGTTCTCCCACACATCGACTCATTCGGTGTAGACTACGGCATTCGCGTGAATAACAAATTTGACATGGTTGAAGGTTGGAGCAACAAGTATGCACATGTACGTTGCAATACGCTCCAACCTTTAGCTTTGAGATTGTAGCATTCACGACTACGGGGGCGGTCTTTCTTGTTAAGTGTTTTGTGAATTGAGGTTTTTGAAATGGAGCTAGATTGGCACTGATACAACAATGATTGTAAGGACTATCACGATCACAATTTCAGCCTTGTCTATTGCTAGTACGGAGTTAGAAAATGATTTTGAGGGAGGAGTAATCGAAGGAGTGAGCAAGAAATATGAGAAAGGTTGTGAAAGATCTGGAGTCTACTGTTGAGAATTCTCATATAGAAGCTTACCTCAAAGAACAAGGCCCAGTTTGGTTGAGATGATTACGTATGATTAATATGTAATCCCACCATTTTATGTGTTTGGATGGCACATGTTCAAATCAGGCCTAACCAGATTAAGCTGATGTGGCACATTTATCATGTTGTAACTCATCGGGCCTCGCCCCCTGCGATTTTAATAATCTTGCTTTTGTTGGATTGAATGTCCATATTGTCCTCAACATTTTTGTAGTTTCGCAATTATACCCCGTGAAAACGTGATGATAGGCAAATTTTTCATTACGCTTCAAATCTGGATTCTACTGTCTCAGCTTTTAAATTTGCAATGATGAAAATTCAACCTAGAATTTGAATTGAATTCTTTCTTTTGGTTGTAATCTCACGGTTAAGAATAGTCATGGAAATCCTTCCAAAATCAACAAAAAATTTAGACAAGTCGTGGAAGTCCAACCAAAAAATTGAAGAGATATTCTTTAAATACCCAAAACCAGAAAAGAGATTGAGAATCAAAATCCTCTGATTGCGAACTTGGTTCGACTCTTTCGCCACCGGCGTCGATTACCAAGAAATTGGTGGAGAATTGTAAAAGCCCTAGATTTTCTGCAGATGAAGGGAATTTTATGAGGAGAGAAAACGAGCAAGAAGACTGTGTGTGTTTTTTTTCTCGCCTAAATTTGAGGGGTATTATCGGTTTTCAAAGGAAAATGCAATTTTTGATTCATACTTCGATTCTGTTCTATTTTTTAGAAGCAAACACAAAAATAAAGAGTCTACTGCTTAGAGTCATTAGATTAGGAATGAGGCTATTGTATAAAATTGCAACCAAACTGGGCCCAAGTGTATAAAAGAGATGATTGAACTGATAGTAAGATTTTCCAAAACAACTAATTGAGGACATCAAAACTATTATCGGAATCCAAACATGACACCACCATGTATATAATTCACTATACAATTCACTGTTTATATAAAATATTCAATAAATGTTGATTTCATCATAAAATGAGGAAAAAAGTCATAACATCAATTTGCTTTGAACTAAAGTCTCCAATACCCTATTAAAATCCAATGCTATATGAAGGTCTAAAGAATTCTAAAAATGTAATACTTCAACCACAATGTCATTTTTTATTCTTCTTTTACATGGAAACAATATAGTTGTCATTCTGTTTTATGTATCAAATTAGTACAGTAGTTATGGAAAAATAGAGTTATATTAACTTAGGTGTAGGCAAATTCGAATGAAATACAATACTGACATCCCCATGTGGCATAGCAATAAAAGGAGTTGAGAAAAACTTCTACGAATGCCACTAGCCAATACAATCTTCAAGATCTTATGAAGTCCATCATGATTGACAAATACCACATATAGGGGAATGCTTGCAACTCGTAACGCATTTGAAATCCCAAAAATGAAATATGAGTACTGTGTATTAGAAAGTAGATTTGAAAAATAATATGCTGAATGTATTATAAAATTTAATTTATGATTTTTTGTTGTACTCTATGAAAGATATTAAAATTTAATTTCCCCTTTAAACATAAAATCTAAAAAGAAATGAAACAAAGTATGTATGTATAAATGATAAGGTACAAAATTACTACTTGAGTACATTCAAAATAAACGAACTCTTCATTTATAGAGTAACACTAAAAACATAACAGTTAAGTTTGATACTAAATAGTTGTTGATACCAGATGGATTGGTTCGAGTGGTTTACAAAATATTCTTTGAGATTTGTAATATTACAATAACCCCTAGATCTAAAATTAATGACCATTAAAAAAGTGGATGAAATTTCTATAAAGTATTATAATAAAACTTTTTTTTTAACAAGTATTACAATAAACTTTCAATTTAGCACTTCACTACTTAAAAGTTTTATTGCACAATATTCTAGCTTTTAAAAATCTCTGGATATATAAAAACTTCACTCCCTTTTCCTCTCTCCCCCCATCTCTCTCTTCTTTAGTCATGATATTGCAGAGGTGTTATGGATTCTCATGTAGTCATGTGAAGAAATAAGAAAGAAATTACGTACCTAAGAAGATGACGAGCGCCCTCTGATAGATGAATGTTTTCTTGAACCTCGTCAAAATTAAGAGAGAAACAACAACGTGAGAAATTTGGGATGACAAGTTATGTGGATTCTGCAAGCAGAGATACTTACATTTGATTTGTTTGATCCGTTTGACAAATTTAAGATTGAGAATTCCATTGGACAAAGTAGAATGACAACAGATTCTTTCTCTCTATCGCAACATATATAAAAATTCATATTTTTTTTCTTCTTGAAAGCTATATATAAAAAGAAAAAGAAAAAGTTAGAAAGAATCATAGATCCAGTTCACATATTAACTTTGATGGAGAGAGAGAAACTCACAGATCCACCGGCCACCAAGCAGCAGTCGTGCTCCACCGACCACCTCGTTCTGTCTCAAAATTTTGCTTATGCTAATACAAGGACGTACATTTCTTGAAGAAAAAACAAGCTAGCGAGTGTAGAGAGAGAAACAGCAGAGATGGTGGACAGACAAAAACGATAATGGTGAGAGATAGAAGAGAGGCGTCAATACTTAATAGTGGAGAGAGAGAGAGAGAGAGAGAGAGAAATAATGGTGTGTGTGTGTGTGAGAGAGAGAGAGAGAGAGACAAAGAAAATAATGGTGGAGTTAATAGTTGGGCCTTCGGTTGTTGGAGGAGACGACCCAGCTGCCGGAGAAGTGTTGGGCCGAGCTTGGTGAACCATTGCTAAGCCTTTAGGCCCAACTAGCTGATGTAGAGTGCTGGGTCATCGAGTGTGGGCCGACAAAGCTTGTTGAGTCATCTTGGGCCTTTGCGATGTGCAGCCGAGTGACCTGAATTATTTTGGGATGTTGTCATGGGCCCTCGATTTCAAGGGCCCGATTCGTCTTGCGTGAGGGAGCTGTCAAATTTGACCGCAGTTTGGGCTGCTGGGACGTTGAACTGTGCTGCAAATGCTGCTTATGCTGAGTTGTTGCATATTTTAAAGTAATGTAAGGCAAGGATCTTCATCGGACTCGAACAATACCTATGGACCGAAGCATTAGTTGTTCATCTTCAACTAAAGGCTTACAAATTTTAATAACCTCTTGCACTTTTTCTCGGTGAATTTCATATTCTCCATGCAGGACCCCAAATAAGTCTAAGAATTTTCACCTTGGCCCTAAAAATATTCCATTAATTTCAAAAGTCCCCCAGGATCTTCAAAACCAAATATTTATGGAAATTGCACTATCACTCATGTATCCTCAAAATATTCTTTAGGGCTCCAATCTTTGGATTATTTTAGTTGGACTTCGAAAAACTTAACAATTTCAAAAAGAATCCGAAATATTCAAAACATATTCCTCGTACTGAGTATATGCACAAGCTCGTTGCTGTTTAATGATGACCTATGGAGTAAGTGTGCTGGTGAATTATTTCCTCCAAATCATTGCAGACGAGGTGGTATAACAAGTAGGATATTAATTTAAATAAATGATTGTGATGAGGATATGAGGTGATTCGTGCAATATCATCATCTTAGATGTTGGTTGCACAGACTAAAAGTATTGAAGTACTGGGACAGTTAGTGAACAATCAAAACGACCAAACAAAAGATTTCATATTCAAGTACAACTAATAGTATTCACATTCTAACTACGAGACTAAGGCAACAACATTTATAACACACCAAAACCTTGCAACAGTAAACAATCAAGATCTTACTAACTGGGGCGGTTTCTTGCATACTGAAGTCTGGAACATGATGACTCCACAAGATCTTTGTGGTTGCGGCTCCATCACCGACGAGTACGATGTTTGGCCTAGCTCTCCCAAACATCAACTCTTTCGGTGCAAATGTCAGCCTCCACATGAATAACGAATTTTACAAGGTTGAAGGTTAGAGCAACAAGTATGGCACATTTGACTTTGCTATACGCTCCGATTATTGTCTTTGACACGGTTATATTCACGACTAAAGAGGGCGGCCTTTTTTTGTGAAGGGTCTTTTGTGGATGGTGGTTTTTGAAATGGAGGTAGATTGGAATTGACACAAAAATGGCTATAAGGACTATGAAGGTCACAATTGTCTCCTTAGCAATTGCTAGTTACCAAATGATTTTAAGAGATGATTGATGAAATGATGCAGAGACGTAGAGTTTCGATTTGAGGAAGTATCTGGAGTTTAAAGTGCATGTGCAATAACTTTGTGTCTTTGTTTTCATGTGTTTTTAAAGAACGCTTACTTAAATTGTTCCATGAAAAAAAATTTATTATCATGCACACTATTCCTAAAACTTGTATATCCCTTCTTCTTTAGTCTCTCCATCTTTTTCTATGTTCCTAAAACACAAAACATATTCAAGAACAAGAGCAAAGGGTATAAGAAATACTCCTCACATTAGACATCAAAAAGAAAAAAAAAAAAGAAAAAGACAGCCCTTTGCATCCTTTATATTATTCCTCCTTGCCTGCCACATAAACTGCAGAGGCGCTTGATGAAAGGATACAGAGCTATGGTCCAGATACCTCCACAAAACTGTAACTTCACACTTCTGTATCCTTTCATTATTTCTCCCTCAAAAATATTCTCTAACTAGCAATGGCTAAGGCTACAATTCTCACCGTCATAATCCTTATAGCTATTGTTGTGTCGATCCCAACCTACATCCATCTCAAAAACAACCATTCATAACAGACCCTTCATAAAAAAGGGCCGCACGCACCTTGTTAATCGTGAATGTCATTGTGTCAAAGACAAGGGTTGGAGCGTATAGCACCGTCACAGATGCCATACTTATTGCTCCAACCTTCATCCCTGTAAACTTCCTTATTCGCGTGGAGACTAGCATCTACACCGAAAGAGTCGATGTTTGGAAGAACAAGACTAACATCGTACTCGTCAGTGATGGAGCCGCAACCACAAAGATCTTGTGGAGCCGGAGGACTTCACTACGCACGAAACCGCCACAATCAGTATGTTCTTGATTGCTAACTGGTGAGAGGTTTTGGTGTGTTGTAAATGTTGTCGCATGTTAGACAGTCTTGTAGTTAGAATGCGAATACTTTAAGTTGTACTTGAACACGAAAAGTTTTTGTTTGGTCTTTTGATTGTTCACTAAGACTTTTGGTAGAATAGGGTGTCAATATGTGTCAATAATAATGAAACATATTGTTCTAGGGATGATTAGTTCTTTTTCCAAGAGCTACTGAAGTGATTCATTCATGTCACTTGTTTTTCTTTTTACAAGGGAAAGCACGTTTGCCCCGCGCACACACACACACACACACACACACAAAAAAAAAAGAAACTTGACTTGTACTATAGTTCTGAATTTGTCATCTAGTGGAAAGAGTTACAGGTTGTTACGCCTATGATGGATGGCCAGAAATCAACCTTCAAGGCAATCTTAGGGAGGTCGTGACCAAATTACTCCACGGTGGTCGTCGAAGATATCCTTTTCAAGTTCCAAATTTATTGGCCATGGTCAACTTCTCTTGATACTTAATGGTGTCAAAGTTTTCAATTTCTTGTATTGCTAGCTTTTGTTGATATGAAATAATATTTTCTTTTAGAAACTTGATAATGGTTTAATATGGACCACAACCAGGAGGTATATAAGACTCATCTAAAAGCGTGGCTAAAATTACCATCTTTCACACGAGTGGTCTCATTGTTAGACAATATATGACTCGCATTCAAGATCTCAGGGAAACTTAATACAGAATGGAGGGAGAGGGTGCGATCTCTATGTACCATTTGGGTCATAAATAAGCCTTAACATAAATATACTAGGGGTTAAAAGGGGCAAAGACTATAAAATACAAACAAAATGGAATTCTAATCATCTAAAAAATAGATTAGAAACCACAAATTCGGAAAACTAACTTTAACATGGGGAGCATCAAAGAAGTGAAATAAACCGCCTGAATGAGACTGCTTTTTTATAAGACACTTCTGATTCTGCTATATTAAAGATAGTTTTTCTTTCCAAATTTCTAATTTATTGGTTCTGGTTCATATGGTCGATTTTTTCAATTTCTTATATTGTTTGCTTTTGCAAATTCGATGATGGTTTAGTATGCCTTTTGCTGTAATAGGAAATGGAGGAAAAGTCTCCATTCTGTATTAAATTTTCCAAAAAATTACGGGTCTATGCGAGTGCAGATACCCGTTTGGCTGGTAGCCACAACACACAGAACGGGATCGGGTTTGGTTCTTCCTAGCTATCGGCGTCCCAATACCCGATTCAAACTTTTACTTTGTTTTTGTCATTCTGATTGTATTGTTCTATAAGCATTTTTATGCTTTGTTTCCATCCATTATACTCCCACACACTACAGACTACACTCGTCTCGCCACTCTTCATCGTGAGTTCTCAACATCTCGTCGCTAGCTTTGCGGTTCTTGTCTCGCCATCGCCTTTCCAGGTCTTCTCTCTGGCCTTCCCTCGTTCATTTTTTTTTTCCTTTTCTCTCCTAGATTTCAGTTTAAGATTTATGTGAAGGCCCGATGCCCGATGGTACTAAATATAGTTTTCAAGTACAGGCACTGAATTTAGAATTTTGGCATGATGTTGCTTAATTAAGGTATAGTTTCCCTTGTCAAGTTTCGATCACGGTCCATAAGGTCGACTTTTGTTGATACCTAATGATGTCAAGTTTGCATTTTGATCTGATACAAATTAATATTTTCATTCAAAAACTTGATGTAAATTGTAAAATATCAAGAGTTGAAATTTAAAGAAGGTTTTGGTAAGTTACTTGAAACACTTCAAGAAAAAGTTAATTAGACTGACATACTATATTGTATTATCTTGCGGCAACAACATTATATATACTAATAATATAACATGAATTACTATTTCAAACTACATCGATTAATCATAAAAAGAACTTGGTGGTGTATTAGGAACCTATAAAACACATCCCTTGATGATTATTTTAATTGGAAAATGATTTCCTCACAGATTGTAAGCTTACAATCGAGGAAATCGTTTCAAGTGAGCGGACTATGAAACCTCCAGTCGAGGGACAATTGTAATGCAATTTAATTACACCATCTAGCTTTGACCCAGATCTTTTTATAATAGGAATAGTACTTCTGGGCCAATCATCCTTTCCAATAGACAAAAGAATGTGTAGTCAATGTAAATGTTATAATTTTTTTTAATCAAGAAATGAGAACCAACATTGCTTTTTCCTGTTTTAACTTCTCGTGCTCTGTATACACATGTTTCTTGCATTAATATGCGTAGAATATTTTTCTTTTTTCATCATATCATAAACATTCTACGTCGGATGCAGAAAAATATTAACCAATGACCATCATAACAAAATCTAAGAAGCAGATGAATACAACAAGTTTTTAATAGTCATGAGCAACGACACATGGCAAAAATTCTCGTTAGTGGACTATCAGCTTAAACTACAAGAAAACGAATTTGTTATAGAAAAATGAAACAACTTACCTCTTAAAAGCAGCCAAATTCTACGAGCTCCACCCATAGAACAAGTTGATTTTTTCTCCATTTTATACTAGAAAGGACATCATGTACTCTCTGCATAACAAGCAAATATGAGAAAATGTCAAATCTGTTTTAAGGCAAACAGGTTAATTAGAGCTTCAAAAACAGCGTAAAAGAAATTCTAACATGTATGCTGAGATCTGTGCTATTGCTCAGGTAAGAAGTTATGAGCAGTGATTTCAACTTCTGATCAAATGAGATTTTAAGAGAAGAATATAAAAAAAACATAGCAACATACTTAAGATGATATAATTAAACATATATACCCTTTTACTTAAGATGACAAACGCTTCTACCTAATGCATTCAAATGAATCATTGCCAACTGCATGCAGAATTTGTTCGTCAAGAACTGTTGGAAAAAACTGCTATAAACTGGGTTTATGCAGCCGACTTCGGGCTGAGTTTTGAGCGGGTTCCACTTGACGATTTGATGAGTTCAAGATGGCAACGTGTTCTCCTCCGTGAGAGCTTCGAAACGATATATTATATGCTCAAAATGGTTAAGAGATGAATGAGAAATTGATGCTCAAAGTGGGCAACTTAAAGTTGCAAAATATTGGAAAACAAAGGCAAAGTGGGAAAGTGGATATCCCACATGGGAAAAATGTCAAAACTTAAAAGGTTTAAATATAGGAGCACTTTCTATATCATGTAAGAATGTGTTCCATAGAGGCTCTCTCTCGCGCGCGCGCGGGGGTGGGGGTGCAAATCATGAGCCAAGATTTGGCTTGGCTAAGGCTTCCATCGCATGCGCACACGACGTACGCGTCGAATGTCGTTCCGTTTAGCCTAAAAATTCCCGCCCCGGGTTGGCCTTGTTTTGCAGTTACCAATATTGATACTTATCGTTATCTTTCACGATAGAGTATGATAATTATCGTAATCTTTTGCGATAAAGTTATGATCAGTTGTAAACACTGAAAACCGTCCACATCCAAGACTCCTAGACTTAGTGGGCAAGTAACCACGAGTTAGAGTCCCAGTAAACCACGTTTTCCTCCTCTCTCTCCCGTGCATTAGTCTATTTAAAGGAGTCATTCTCCTCAGGGTTATTCATATCATTCATACGCATAAAAAAAATATTTTGCGCAGTCAGAAATTTTTCTTTCGAGTCAGTGTTGTGGTGGTAGAATAAAGGCGTGGTTCGAGTTCGCTGGAGCAGCTTCGTTAGTGCAAACAAAGTTGTTCGCTGTCGTTGTATCCTGGGAGACAGACGCTCAAGATTCTCAAGCACCGCGGAGAGGGCGAATCTGTTTTAAGGAAACCGTTCTTACGGGCCTCGGCATCTGTGTTTCAATTCGATTTTCCGGTTAAGGTTACTGTATTTGTGAGTTAAATTATTCAATGAATTATTTATTTATTCTGTTCATGCGTTCAAATAAATATTGAATACCCTGTTTGTTTCAATTCCATTATCGGTGCTATATTACTAACAAGAACTAATTGCAAGTAGAGAGAAAATATATATGCAAATCGTTTTACCCGCAAATTAAGAACTAATTAATTAAAACCTTTATCATGTAATGTGGGAATGATCTGGTAGCACAATGATTTTCTTGCTAGGCATTTTAAAAAAGCGAAGGGAATTTGAGATCAAGATAATAAATTAAGGCGAAAAAGAAAAACAATGGACCACCTTTTGTTTGTACAGAAAGACACCTTTTTCTAGAAACAGTGTATTAATTGAGCAGTCACAATCTAATTCCTCAATAGAGAAAAGCAAAAGCAACCGTGCATAATGTGGCAGGATTACATAATACGGTAAATCATAAATGTCACTCTTGTACCTTCAATAAACAACGTGGGCAACAGCTGTACATGAAAATGAAGTTTTTGCCCGTAATATTTACCTTTATTTTTTAACATGCAAAAGTTACCAGCTTCAATAACTGCGATTTATCGTGATTCAATATTACGTACATTTTGCTCCAAAAAAGATAATAATACCAAAAACATTATATTTCGTGTACTGTACACACATTTATTCGGATTCAGTGGAATTAATTATACATGCGTGTTTTTGTATGTGTGTAGAATTATGTGTTATTTGTTCAAAATGATGTGAATATTATTATATGCATAATATTCTTAAACTTCATAACGATTGTTGATCTATTTATATACTGTTAAATATCAAACAAAAAATGTTTATCTTATGTATCATATATAATTACAGATTGAGTGGATAACCATACACATGTTGTATGCAGTATGCACCAGTACATGCATAATTTATTTATTTGAAATAGGCAATAACACGAGTATCCAATATATATGTGGCTGATGACTTGTTTCACTTGTTAATACCTCTAAGATGTAACTTTTTCAAAATTTAAATTTGATTAAAACTTAAGCATATTCATTGGTGAAATTGTATTTATTTATAACTTCAATTTTTTAACATTATTTTGAAGTTCTAAAATTATACTGTGTAGAGCTTATACAATATAATTATATGTACACTTTTTGAAATTGAATAAATAAGAGGGTGGGTGGTAGGGTTGAATGAGTCATGTTTATGTTTTCTTTTCTTTTTAACAAAAATATAATTGAGATTTGTGACCCAAAAAAAAGTGAACATATTTCTAGCCGGATACTTTACAGCCCATGTTTTGATACTTTAGCCCAATAGGTGTAGCCTTCTATTTCACCCGAGGAAGCCCAATTGCAGCCTTCTTCAAATAGCTCGTATTCACCCCACGTATATTTATCTTGATAGTACTTGACCAAATTATCCCCACTAATGTTATACCTCTTGCTTACTGAGTAAATTCTCAGAGTTATTTTTTAGTTTAGAGGATTTGGCAATTTACCTCCCTGTGTTGTGCTAATTTGGCAAATTTACCTCCCTATGAAAAATAAATAGGCAAATTACCCTCCTGTGATTTTAAGAATTGGCAAATTACCTCCTTATGTAGGGAGGTGTAGTTCACTTGCTCAAATTTGAGAGTGGGAATGGGTTTTTAGGCTAAAAAAGACAATTATACCCTTTATTTCTCAAAAAATTATGTAAATTGTTGGTTTAATATTTTAACTTGTTAAAAAATGCAAAAATTAAAAAAATAAGTTTAAAAATAAGTTATTATTTCGTAATATGTATGTTTTATAATATTCTTCATACTTTTACTCATAATCTTTTAAAGAAAGGTTATAACCAAATTTGAAATTACAGAAAATAAAATATTAGAAATAACAAGGGTATTTGGGTCATTAAATATAAAAATTACACTAAAAAAGTTTCAGGGAGGTGGTGTGCCAATTTTTAAAATCACAGGGAGGTAATTTGCCAATTTATTTTTCAGAGGGAGGTAATTTGCCAATTTGACATAACACAGGGAGGTAAATTGCCAAAAACCCTTTAATTTATCCAGGAAAAGTTAACATGTATCGCTCCAAAAATGTTCTCAATGATATGCACCTATAAGTCAATAACCGAGATTTAATTTCAAGAATCGCGTGTATATATGTTGGTTTGGAGGTGTATTAAATATTTGGAAAGAAAATAAGAATTCTTTGTTTAATTGGTATTAGTTACTTTGGTGAAGACGTCGTATTGAAAAGGAGAATATATTCGTTATCTAAATAAAGATACAATTTAATATTGGAGCTTAGGGAAGAAGTCGGATTCTGAGACTTGGAAGGATGTTAATGAATCAGATTATCCAGCTGCGCATTAGGAAAACAATAAATCTTGATTCTAGTACATTAGGGGGTGTAGATGTGCATCAGGGGGTGTAGCTGTAATTATCCCCTAAAGTAAAGATAAGACTTGCATATCTCATCATATCTTGTGTAATTAAGGGGTCAATATTTGCTCATAAATGGTCGATATGAAATTTAATACTATTTAGATGTAACTTTCCACATTCTTAAAGATCAATAACAATGCAAAAATTTCATATAACAACTGAAATCACTTTAACTATTTTGGACAAATCCTAATGGTCCCATATTATTCAGCAAAAAATTGCGTGACTGTCACTAATCACATCATTCTTGAAGCTACGTACCTTATATTGAAATATTCTTTGTCCATGAAGAATATGTAAATGTCATTGATAATTGAGTGAAATGATAGTATTTGTTAATTTATTTATTTTTGAACTTCTAAGTTCTAGTATTATATTGTGTAGAACTTTAATAACATTACATGGTGTAAGTTTTGAAATCACTCTAAACCTCAACGTATTTCTCTTTTTAATAGAGTATATTGATTGTTATCCGTATTTTTGTTTGATAACTAACTATATATGCTCAGTTATTAATTACTAACAAGCAAAACTCACGGAGTTAAACTCGCAAATTAAGAAACCTTTGAAGAATTAAATTTTTTATATTTTTCTCAACAGTTTCTTTTTAAGGAAAAAAGAAAAGCACAACAACGAAATATATTTGTTACTGACATTGACTATGGTTTGCTGGAAAGAGACAAATGATCAGGGGAAGAAATATGAGTAAGTTTTCCAAAGAAACCATAAAAGGTATAGCTTTACTTTTAACTATGTTGCACGGATACTTCAAAAAATCACACGCACCCGTATCCGATACTTCCCGGATACCAGTGCTCCTCGGATACTCCTCGATACGTATCGGACGCTCCACGTGGCGTATCTTACAATTAAAATAAAAGAAAATTACGGATGCCCGTGTCGGATACCTATCAACCACGTATGCAACCATTTTTCACATAACATCAACCCCTATTATATATTAAAACTTAGTACCATAAAATTAGAATAGCAAAGAAAATAGAGAATATGAGACTTGCAATCTTCTATATTAGATATACTTCTCTTAATTTAGTTCGAGAGAGCCTTTTGCACCTTTAAATAAATTTGATATTACATTCTTCTTCTTTAGTGTTCCTTTATATTAACTAAGAGTTATACGTAAGATTTATTATTATTTAAATTTTAAAATATAATGCTAGAATTGTAAATTTATCTATTCTAATTATATGGTGCACATAAATTTATTATAATTATATAATAAATAGACGAATCCATGCCGTATCGTATCCCTATGCTTTTTAAAAATCCGTGTCCCCGTATCCGTATCGTATCGTACCGGTATCCCCGTATCCGTATCCGTGCAACATAGCTTTTAAGTTTTACCCGAGCTGTCAAAGAGTGAGCTGGATGCCCTATCGGAATTATTACGCATACAAAATGGATAATTTTGTCTATATCGAATTTGTGAAGAAATCAAATAGATTTATTAAAAGATTTTTGAAGTTTTTTATATAACTATAATATTTTTACAATCTTTGGTATATTATTTTGGCATACTAGTGTATTGATGATGATTAAGTCAAATATTTAAAAAGTCATTGTAATTTATTTTATAATTTACGTACGTAAATCTAATACCTTGATAGTATCCCTCTATATTGCAAGAATAAATTTGCATTCAACTGTATTGGTTTTTAAAAGCTTTTGGACTGGATAGTCCGACTATAGTAAGATAGAATTTTAGCAATATATGAGTCTCATAAAAAGAAATTTCAGAACTTGATAAGGAAAACCAAATTGCATTAATTGTGTGTAATTAGGCAAACCGCGTACTATTGGAGGGAAACCAGTACATGTTTCAGTTCTTCGAACAAGGATTAATTGCTGAAGTTCATTGAATCAAGTAAATATCTTGGCTAATGGTTGTATATTATTTGTATTTCAGTTGCATTATATAACAAATATTTTGGAATAATTAATTTTTCTCTTTTCATTATTGAATTTGTGTTATTTATATTCTTTAGTCTTGAATGTATTAGTAAAACTTCTAATTAAATAGAGATAGCGGTGTATTTATAAGTTAATATAATTAAAGTTGTAAGAAAAAACATGATTTGTACCACCAGAAAACAGAAAAAGACAAATTAAATTCATAAAGACAAGATTGATCGAGTCAATCCAAAAACTAGTTTAAACGAGAAACTTACAAAATTTAAAAACTTGATCAATTTAACATAATATATTTTTAATAATTTTTTTTAACTTTTCACCACATATTCAAAGCTTAATGATATAAAATATGCTCTTTTTATAAATTATAATCAAGTCTTTCAAATCTAAGATATGTACTTTTTCAATTTTTAAATCATTATTTTTTAGAACTATTTTATATTGAGTTTCTTCTGTATCAATGTATAAGCAGCAATTCTACAGTCCGAGCCGTGGACCATCGCTCGGCCTCTAGGCCCAACAAGCTGGTGTAGAGTGATGGTCAATTGAGGCCCAGTCCATATTGTGGGCCGACATAGTCTGCTGGATGATTGCCGGCCTACAGGAGTTTATTCATGGGCCTTCGCGGCTGCTAGGGGACGGCCCAACGGGAAGAGAAGATCACTAGGCTTTCGCGCCTAAGCTGCTTAGCAAGAACTACTGGGCCTACAGAGCCCATCTTGTCCAGTAAATGCGGGCTAAGCTTGCTCGATCATCATTCACTAGGGAGTAATCAGCAGGTTGTAATTCTCTTATCGAGGAGTCATAGTTATCGTAGCAATCTTGGAGGCGTAGAGATTTCTTTCTTTCTGGAGATTTTGGCCATAGTGAGTTTGGCATTGGACACAAGCCACCAGGGAAGTTCTTGAGGTTTTCTCGCGGATCCAGTTCGATTATTGAGGTGCAAACATCATTGAACCCCGTCCTTCCTGTCCGCGTTGGCTTTGATGATTATTATTCCCAAGAGCATTACAATACTCGTTTTCATCATTGTGACAACAAAACAAATTAAACACACACTTGAATCTCTGAAACAGAGAGAGAGAGAGTTTTTGTTGTTGGGACTAGTTGGGTGATAGAAGGAGCAAAAGCCTAGTATATATAATACATGCAAAAGAAAGTGGATTATGAAACTTTGAATGATGTTAATATACAACTATCTGTGCATTAGGAAAAAATTAAATCTTGATTCTCTAGTACATTTAATTTGTCACGCCAACTTTTTTCCAACCTCCAATCTCAACAATAATTACTTGTGAAATAATAAGCAATCTTTCTGAGGAAGTACGTACGTAAGTTGAGAAATATAGCTGTGCGCGCAAGATAAGATTTGCATATCTTATCATATCTTGTGTAATTAAGGAGTAAAAATTTGCTCAGAAATGGTCGATAAGAAATTTAATATTCTCATTCTTCTTATACTATTTATATGTGTAACTTTCCACTTTCTTAGAGATCAGTAACAAAACAAACATTTCATCTGAAGTAATTCTTAGTATTTTGGACAAATGCTAGTGGTCCCGCTGTTTAACAAAAAAAAAATGGTGGTCCCATACTGTATATCACCAATCACATCATTCTTCAAGCTATATACGTTGGTTGTATTGAAATGTTCTGCGTCCACTAAGGTTTACGAAGATGCATATATATGTCATTGATAATTGAGTGAAATGATAGTTTTTGTTGATTCTATTTCTTTTTTGAACTTCTAAGTTCTTATGTTATATTGTGTAGAACTTTAATAACATTACATGCTGTGTAAGTTTTGAAGTTACTCTATACCTCAACGTATAACTGTAATTTTCTCTTCTTAATAGAGTATAATTTATTGTTATTGATATTTTTGTTTAATAACTAACTCTGCTCAGTAATTAATTAATAACAAGCGCAACTCGCACAAAAATTTTGAGTTAAGCTCGCACGTCAAGAGACCGTTCAAGAAATCAATTTTTATTTTTATTTTTACTCAACAGATTCTTTTTTAAGGAAAACAAGAAAGACAAAAGATAACGAGATATCTATTACTTACATTGACTATGGTTTGCTGGGGGATAGTCTACCGTACCTCATGATGCACCGCCTCATACCTTCACATGCATATGAGCCTTACATGTATGGGAGGGCAGGAGGTGGGGCATCATGAGGCACCTGAACATGCTCCGTTTGCTGGAAAGAGGCGAACGGGAATAATCAAATATAAATATGAGTTAAGTTTTCAAGAGAAACCATAAAAGTTCTAACTTTACTTTTATGTTGTACCCGATCGAGTGTCAAAGAGTGAGCTGGCATGCTCTATCCCACGAATTATTAATACATCCAAAATGTATATTTTTGTCTATATATCGAGTTTCTGAAGTAAAAAAAAAAAAAAAACAATTATTAAAGATTCTTCGAGCTGTTTAAAAACAATAAATTGTAACTGTAATAATTTTATAATCTTTGTTATATTATTTTCGTATACTAATGTTCTGATGATGACAAAGTCGAACAGTTAATTTACGTATGCAAATCTAACACATTGAAAGAAAAAACTTATTAAATAAAATTAGATGAATTAATTCTTAAATCGCGATTCTGTACTCGCGACTCACTCCCATAAAAATATGTTGTTTAGATCTCAAATTAGTATTGCATTTGTTAATATTTTTCTTTTTTCTTTTTTCTGTTTTGATAATTTCATTTGTTAATGTTTTTCTACCGTAACTTTTTTATAATGGGTTTTTGTTGAATAGACGTGGATAATATATTCACCGCAAACTGAAGTGTATGGTTAGTTCTGTTAATTAGTAGGATTTATAGTGGCCCCACTCATAAACTTAATAAATTAGACAAATAGATTCCGCGTGGTTGTCGTTTGTTCTAAAATAACCAGTACCGATATAAATATTAAAGTATATAATTCACGTTCCTAAAAATCCTTTAATAATAGATCCGCGACTTAGGTCTAGTGGTCTATAGTGCAGCAATAATATTTGGATATTATATTTTAGAATCGCAATAAAAACCAACAATCAATATACACAGAAAGAAATACCATAATTAATAGATTTTCTTGAAAATGATTGTAAAAGTGAACCTGTGCTTTAATGTGTATATACACTATATAAGTATATAGTGTCCTAGCCTTGGAATCTCATTCGCTTACAAAAAAAAAGAGACTTGGAATCTCATATTATTATGCATTTGTTAATGTTTTTCTTTTTTAATACACGTGATAATTGTAACCGGTTACCTGAGTTGTATGCTCTCTGCCTTTTTTTAACAGTGAGAATTTATGACGGGCCCCACTCAAAAGCTCAATAAATTATATTGATTTGGGCATTTTCTCTTTTTGTTCTAAAACAACCATTAGTCCATCAGTGAGGGAGATACTAATTGCATATTTGCATGGATCAATATATTTTAAAGCCGAAGTCGGTATAATTTTATATTTTTATATGCATAGGGTCAATTAAATTGCTGTTTGAAGACCCACGTTTCTATAATTAGTCATCAGCTTATTTTGGATTAGCTAGGATCGATAACTATAATACTAGTTGTTATGTATGCACTTTATGCTTTTTTGTTTTTACTTGATGACGCATACTTTCTCTCTTGGGATCGTACCCGTCCACGTGGCCTAATCTTCTGATCTCATCTCGCCTCACTACCTCCTTTCTCGCACAATATTCGACCCCAGGTATATCGACCCCCCTTTACCCCCGAACCCTCGTTAAATATTTATTATATCACATCCTATGCTGCACGTACTCCCCGAGGGAGGTCGTATCCATCACATGCAGGCGTACGTCACCTACTCATCAACCAGTGGCGACCGTCCCTTTTCCCCAACCAGAGGGGAGGGTCGGACGTCAGAGTCGACGTCACATTCCACTCGCTCGGATGCGTTGTCACCCTCACAGGGCTCGACCGCCCCGCTTCCCCAATGGAGAGCGAGGGTTCGGAAGTTATAAGGTGTGATCGGAACACGCCATGCACCGAGGGTAGCATGCAGGCACCACGTGCCCTACTCTACAAGGGTACTCAAGTACCCTATTACCCTCGGACGAGCATGCACGGTGACACGTGCCCAAGGCCAAATTACACTTATAACCTCTCCCTCGCCCTATAAATAGGGAAGCGGGTTAGTCGTAAAATCATCTAACTCAAGTACAACACATCCCCCCTGAGATCACTGATCCCGTTATAAGCAAGAGATAGCCCCACCTAGCAAGGAAGGCGCGAGCCAAGGAGGTCGGAAGAGCTCAAGATTGGTCCGAGGAAGCAGTTTGAAGGGAGATCGTGCGAACGGAGCCTGAACCCCCAAGGGTCGTGGATAGTTGCAGCGGCGACGGAGCAGCCGAGAACTCGCCAAACCCAGGGGCATCTTGAGTCGGGACCGACGTGCGAACGACTCCGGTGACGAGCACGGCGTGGAAGGGGCGTCATCAGTGGCGCCGTCTGTAGGAACCGTCACTAGAGTCCCTGAGGCAGCTCAAGTAATGTGCCTGGGTTTGGTAAGCTCTTACCCCGTAGATAACATATTCAATTTTCAATCTCCGTCGCGTTTGTTTTCCCAAGCTGCATGGCAATAGCGTCCCAAAATTCCGAGGAATCCATTTCCTCCTCACCGGAAGTTCCCAGTCAGCACGTATACGAATCCCCGAATCGAGCAGCTACACCCGACGGAGGGACTACCACCGAGGTACGTACGACCATGAACGAGTTAGATCGCTTATTAGAAACCGCTGCTGAACGAGGCGCCCGGCGTATGCGACGACAAGAAGTGAGAACCAGGGGGAGATGGACCCCGCCCCCGGAAACTACTGCTCGAGTCCACGAGTACTATCATGGGCAAGACGAAGCCCGAAGAGCGAGAGCGGAAGCCGAACGCGCCAGTGGTAGAAGAGATCGACCCGCTGAAGGGCGACACGCCAGAGGTCCCCACCCAAATCCAGGTATGTCCGGTAGCGATCCGCATTTATTCGATATGATGTTTGAATTAAGAAAGGAGGTGCAAGCTTTGAAGAAGGATAGAAATGAAGAAACGGAAGAAGAAGAGAAGGGTAGTCCATTTGCCCCGCACATATTAAACCCAGAAATCCCAACGTCCATGCGTTTGCCTAACCCCGGTGGTATACACGGGGGATCGACATGCAAAAGATCCTCGCGATCATATTAACCAGTCCTTGACAATGATGGATATTCTCAACGCGCCAGACCATGCCCGATGCCGAATTTTCCGATCCACCCTGACCGGGCGAGCGCAAGCATGGTTCTCCCAATTGCCCAGGGGATCCGTTCACTGCTTTGATGACCTCCGGGAGTTGTTCGTCCGACAGTTCGCATGTAATCGGCGCTACCCGAAAACTGCAGGGCACTTGATGACCATGGTCCAAGCAGAAGGAGAAAGCTTGAGGGATTACATGCGTAGATTCGCCGATGCTGTGATCGATGTAAGGCATGTAGACCCTCACATATTATCTGAGTTTGTGGCCCAGGGCACCCGATCGGTAGAATTCGCTGAGGCTCTGGTAAGACATCCGGCCCAAACCCTGGAAGAACTCATGTAGAAAGCTGAGAGATACATGCTGCTTGAAGATACGCGGTTAGCAAAGCTCAACCAGAGAGGATATGATGATCGAACAAAGAATCGACGAGGAGAGAACACGCGCAATCGGCACGATGTCGTCAAAAGGTACCTAGAGCCCGTCCCGATAACTCCTTTAAAAATTTCTAATGTTGAGGTGCTGGAACTAATGGAGGGGCATCCCGACCTACGATGGCCACCCCAATCGCGGAACTCAGAGAACCTACGTCATACCGGGAAATGGTGCCAATTCCATCGAAGTTGGGGGCATAAGACGGAACAGTGTGACCATTTGAGGAATGAGATTGAGCGATTGATAAAGAGAGGGTACCTGCACCAGTTTCTCGAAAGAAGGAAAGATCTTCCTCGAGGAAGAAAGCCGATGGAGGAACGAGAGGCCAACCGGTCTCGCGTACCGGAGCGTGAGGAACGTCGAAGCACGGAGCGTCAGGAGCCAGAGAGGGAAAATTCCCAGGCTCGAAGAAGAAGATACGAAAGCGGGGCAGTAGACGAAGAGCAAATCCCGCCCCAGTATTTACCTCATCCGCCTTCGAACTACCTGCGCAATCCTATGAACGGCAGGACTATTAACGTGATCGAGGGAGGCCCTTTGGCATCCTCATCCACCCAAAAGAAGAGGAAGTTCTTGAAGGAGACGCAACGTGTAAGTCTGAAATACCCCGTTTTTTCTACTAGCATGTATGCACCCCCCCCGATTACCTTTGGTCCGGAGGATCTAGTAGACATAGTCCATCCCCACGATGACCCGATAGTGATCCAAGCCACGATACATGGAGCCGAGGTGGCTCGAGTTCTGATTGACACTGGGAGTTCGGTGGATGTGATGTTCTTGCCAACCTTTTTCGCGCTTGGGCTCCAACTGGAGCAAATAATGCCGGAAAAGGTTCCATTGGTAGGCTTTGATGGAAGTCCGAGCGATACGTTGGGTTCGATCCCACTCTTGATGTCATGGGGAGAGGGACACTTGCGTAGAACGGAGGAAGTAAAATTTTGGGTCATCAATGCGCTCGCCAAAACTTACAATGTGATTTGCGGACGACCCTCCCTTCGTTTGTTCGAAGCGGTACCTTCGGTTCTGCATCTAAAGGTAAAATTCCCCACCATGAACGGGATCGGAGAAGTCAGAGGGAACCAAGTTCGAGCCCGTGAATGCCGCTTGAACACGATAGCTGCAATTGAGGAAAAAGAGGGTAGTGATCACCGAAGCCAGGGAGAACTTCGAAGAATCGAAGCAAGGAAACTATATCCAGCAGAAGAGCTCAGGGAAGTCCAGGTCGTTCCGGAAGAATCTGAGAAGAAGGTCAAGATGGGAACAAACATTAACCCGGCCATCGAGTTACAACTCCTCAAGACCCTGCAATGTTTCCAGCACGTGTTCGCCTGGGAAGGAGGACCTCCAGGACGCATCAGCCCATATGTGTGCAAACACTGCTTGGATGTACGACCTGATGCCAAGCCGGTGCAGCAAAGGAAACGCAAGATGGGTCCCGAGAGGAACAAGGTGATCAAGTCTGAGTTGCAAAGGCTGACTGGGTTGAATCAAATCCGAGAAGTACGATACCCCGAATGGTTGGCCAACGTTGTCTTGGTCCCGAAGTCGGGAGGACGGTGGAGAATGTGTATAGACTTCACAGATCTAAACAGTGCGTGTCCGAAAGATTGTTTCCCCTTGCCTAGCATCGATCAATTAGTGGACTCCACGGCGGGATGCGAGCTGCTTTCAACCATGGATGGAGATCAGGGGTATAATCAGATTCCGATGGCCGAGGAAGACCAAGAAAAAACCAGCTTCATCACAGACTTTGGTACGTATTGCTACTTGGTTATGCCTTTCGGATTAAAAAATGCAGGGGCTACGTACCAGCGGCTTATGAATGCTATGTTCACTTCGATGATTGGAAATAACCTGGAGGTGTATGTGGATGACATCATTGTAAAGAGCCAAGAGGCCAGCTAGCACAACGCTGACTTGACGGAAGCTTTCCAGATCATGGAGAAGTTCGGACTAAAAGTTAACCCTCGCAAATGCTCCTTCGAGATCCAAGGAGGCAAGTTCCTCGGCTTCCTTGTCACCCAGAGGGGCATAGAGGTGAACCCCGAAAAAGCCAAAGCGATCTTGGAGATGCCCACCCCGGCTACAGTTCGAGATGTACAACGACTTACGGGAAGAATGGCCTCACTCAACCAATTCATCTCGAAGGCGGCCGAGAAGGGGCTCCCCTTCTTCAAAGTACTTCGGAATGTCAAAAATTTCCAGTGGACTGAGGAGTGCCAGAAGGCATTCGGTGATCTGAAGGAGTATTTACTCCAACCGCCCCTGTTGGTCAAGCCCCAGCCAGGGGAAAGGCTTTTCGTGTACCTCGCCGTAGGGATAGAGGTCGTAAGCGCGGTGCTCGTGCGAGCCGAAGGAACAAACCACCTCCCAGTCTACTACACTAGCCGAACCTTAAAGGATGCTGAAACTCGATATACTTCCATCGAGAAGTTTGCTTTTGCTCTTGTCACGACAGCGCGAAAGCTCATGTCATATTTCTTAGCTCACCCTATTACCATACTCACAAAGCATCCACTGCGAGCCATACTCAGCCATCCCCAGGTGTCGGGGAGAATGGTGAAGTGGGCTGTGGAGCTCGGGGAGTATGACATCCAGTATGCCCCACGGCGTCCATAAAAGCCCAAGTACTAGCCGACTTTATGGTGGAGACTTACGAAGCCCTAGAGGAAGTTAGCGTTGAGAAGACTTGGAAGGTGTACGTCGATGGCTCTTCAAGCAGCGGCGTAGGAGGAGCAGGTGTGGTGTTTAAACCAATGCCCGAGGATTGATCCGAGGAAACGCTATCTTTCGTTGTGAAGATAGATTTCCCTATATCAAACAATGAAGTGGAATACGAAGCACTACTGATCGGAATGAGGTTGGCAAAAGAAGGAAAGATGACCCGGATCCATGTCCACAGTGATTCGCAGTTAGTGGTGCAGCAGGTGAAGGGAATGTACGAGGCTAGAGATGAAAGGATGAAAGAGTACTTGAGCGCGGTGCGCAAATCCCAGGAAAGATTCGAAGAATTCACCCTCGAACAGATTCCAAGGGCCGAAAACGGGGAAGCAGATGCCCTATCTCGTACAGCCGCAGGCATGCACTCCATCGAATCCCGACAGGTAACGTTTCTTACTATTACCTCGTCGGAGAAAAATCACGTAGCATTAGAGGTATTGAATCTGGAAGAGGAGGATAGGAAAGGTTGGATGACGGAAATCAAGGAGTACTTGGTGAACCCGGATAAGTACGAGCACCATGGGGGATTAGGGAAGAGAGCTACCCGCTTTTTTATAAAAGACGGGGTGTTGTACATAAAGGGGTTCTCACAACCCTATCAGCGATGTTTGTCCGAGGAAGAAGCCATTAATGTAATGAAGGAAGTGCACGGTGGGAGTTGCGGAAACCACTCCGGAGGAAGAAGTCTAGCCCAAAAGATACTGAGGCAGGGTTATTACTGGCCCACGATGCAGAAGGATGCCAAGGAGTTCGCGCGGCAATGCGAGCAGTGCCAAAAACACGCCACTATGACGCACCTCCCCGCGGCCGCATGGGAGCCCAACCTTGTCCCCTGCCCGTTTGACAAATGGGGTATAGACATCGTGGGTCCCATGATTCAGGATCGGGGGCAGAAGAAGTATCTCCTGGTCACCGTGGATTACTTTACAAAATGGGTCGAGGCAGAGCCGATGGCACAGATCACCTCTGCGGCTGTGATCAACTTCCTATGGCGCAACGTTGTGTGCAGGTTTGGAGTGCCCCGGGTACTTATCAGTGACAATGGATTGCAATTTACTAGCGACCAACTTGCGAGATGGTGCGAGCACTGGAAGATTCAGCATCGCTTCACCTCTGTCGGTTATCCCCAGTCGAATGGCCAGGTCAAGGTCACGAACCGCACCCTAGTCCAGGGGTTAAAAGCACGACTCCTGGCATATCAGGGAAAGTGGGTCGAGGAAATCCCAAGGCTTGCTGTGGGCATATTGAACCACCGCTCGATCCTCTATCGGAGAGACCCCGTTTAGTTTAGCCTACGGACACGAGGCAGTCATCCCCACAGAAATAACCACTACCAGTTGGAGAATACAAGAATACGAAGAGAACAGCAACGACGAGCATATGGTTTTGGAGTTGGACCTTCTGGAAGAACGTAGACAAAGTGCAGCGCTACAAAGTGCACAATACACGGCCCGCATGGCACGATATTACAACCGTCGGGTAAGAGATCGGACGTATCAAGTGGGTGAGTTGGTCCTACGAAGAGTAGGGGCGTCAAAAGCTGTAGGAAAACTGGACCCTGCCTGGGAAGGACCCTTCCAGATATCTCGCATCCTGGGAGCAGCAACTTATCAGCTGCGGGACATGGAAGGTCGAACCTACCCACGTTCATGTCATGCTTTGAACCTCCGGAAGTTTTACCCTTAGTAGCTGGATACAAGTCAGAGGCAACACCCACCCCCTTTCTTGGAATAACGAAGGATGGATCGGACCCAGGTAAATAAATAAACTTGTAAGTTTTTTAGTTGGGTTATCTAGTGTTATCTACTTAAGTCCATGTAATCTAGAGAACTACGTGCGGCTTGATTCCCAATTTTACAACGAGGGATACGTAGGAAGCCCGGAAGTTACTCGGGTTCAGCCCCAAAAAATAAAAATAATATATGTACACTACACACCAGCACAAAGATGAGCTAACAATACAGGTAGAGCTAAGGGAGAAGTTTCATTAAAAAGAGGCGGGATTACATGACTCGCTTCGCCTACTACCCGCCATAAGCGAGGCGAAGGATAAAGAAAATAAAAAAGAGAGAAAAAGAAACAACAAAATTCCTAAAGCCCAAGCGCCCCTTGGCCTTCGCCCCTCTCCTCAACGATCCTCCCGACGCCTCTTGCCGGCCCGGATGGCTGCCCTTCTCTCCTCCTCTGTCATCTCCCTTATTACCCGCTCGGGAGGAGGACTCCTCGATCCACCAAGGGGAACCGCTAGCGAGGAGAAGGTAGGGGCAGCGGACGCAGGAGAAAAAGCAGGAACTGGAGGGCGACTTCGAGAACGACGAGGTTCAGCCCTCGAACGATGAGCCCCGCTAAATGAAGGGATCACCATGCCCGGAGGAACACCCGGAAGCTTGTACACCACACTCATACACAGATCGTAACCACGACCCATGTAAGTCTGGATGTCTTCATCAGTAAGCCCCGCCGGCTCCTTCCTCTTCGCCGAAGAAGAGCGCGCAGCAGCCGAAAGCCCCTCAGCCAACCTCCTCTCGTAATCGGCACGTGTCGCGGCCAGATCTGCTTCCAATCGGGCCTCGAGCTCCTCCTTTGCGGTAAGCGCCTTCACCAGGGCCACCTCTCCCTCGACCACTCGCGCCCGGGCTTGCTCCAGGTCTGACTGAAGACCCTCCATCTTAGCCCGATCAGCCATCAGGGAGTCTATCAAGCCCCACGAGTCCTCCTCCATGTCCCTCAGGTTCCTCGCCTGCTCCGCGAGGAGACGCTCCCGCGACCTCGAGTTGGCCAGAGCCGATTGGAGTGATGCTAGTTGATGGGAGTCGCGAGAAGACATAATCTCTCGGGTATCCAACTCCCGAACCACGAACAACACCTGAGGAGGAAAAGGGTCAACATGGGGAAAGTACACCGAAAAAACACAGAAGGAAGAAAAGAGCACATACGTCGAGAGCGCTGCGGGATAAGTGGGCCAACAGATGAGCGTTGTCCGCCTGGCCGAGGGTTCCTCGCTCCTCAGACCCCAAGAACCCATCTACCCAGTCTCGCAGACCCTGAGGAATGAAGATGGATTGAGGAGACCGAGGGTCCCTACTCGTCCCCTCCCCTGCAGGAGCCACGGGAGTATAAGATGATGGAGCCCCGGACCTAGCAGGAGCAACAGGGTTCCCGGAGGTAAAGGGATCGAAGGAAGCAGTGTTTCCCGATTGGCCGACCCCCGTCTGATCCGCCGTAAAACTGCGGGAGACACGGGGCGTAGGGTGACGGCTGCGTGGAGTAGAGTCCGCCCTGGGACCAGCCCTGGATCGAGAAGAAGAGGAAGCCGTACCACCCTCGAAAGGAATGGTAGCCAGAGCGGCAACCGAGTTCACTTGACGTTGCCCCGAGGTGGCCTGGCCCTCAGAAGCAGGAGAACCATCATTCGAGGAGATCTCCTGGACAGCTTCAGCCACGCTCGCGGAAGAGTTATCCGCCATATGCGTGGCCAACTCGTCCCCTGTCAGAGAAGATTAATAAAAAAGGAGATTAGTACCAGAGTATTGCCAAATAAGAAGTATATAATGAAGAGATACTTACCGAAGGGAGTGCCTCGCCCCATCGGAATATCAGCCCTCGCGGGATAAGCAGCCCCGGACTGGAGGCCCACCATCACCATGGCTCGAGGGCGCTCAAGGATCGACATCGAGCCATAGATGGCGGAAAAGAATCCTCGCTGCTCCAGGAAGGTGGTCTTAGGAGCGGAGTCGACGATGTCCACATAGCTCACCCCCCATCGAGTAGACACAGCCCATGGTTCGCTTTGCCTGCGGAGTAAAAAGCAGTAACTCTGCTAATTGCGGTAGGTGGGGAAAGCGGTCGAGACACGAGTAATAAAAGAATTCACAGATTGACGAGCCACCAACTGGAAGAAGGGGTAGCTCTGTCTCACTGGACGAAGGGAAAAAGCCCCGAACAGCAGGGCAGGAGTCAAAGGAATGTTGTGATAATGACACAGAAGAATAAAACCTACCAGGTACCGGTAGGAGTGGGGGACTAGTTGGCTTGGGCAGATTTGCAGAAAGTTAAAAATGGCAATCATGAAAGCTGGAAAAAAGTAGCGGAGTCCGTTGCGGACTTGCTCAGAATAAATGGTCAAGAAACCCTCGGGAGGGTCGTAAGCTCGTTCCTCAGGGGTCAGAATCCTCACCTCCACCCTAGGGATACCGTGCCGATCTAGCAGCGTCTGCACGGTTTCAGCCGTCTCAAGAGAAGGGGCGTAGCCGGCAAGCCCTGCACCCATCATGTGGATGGGCTCGACCTCTGCAGCCACCAGTTGGAATCCCACCCCTGGGTTCCTGTAGGGAGCCCGGTTGGCAAAGGCAACCTCAATGTCGTTAGCAACGGGATCCCGAAGGAGAACCCGTTCGTTAGAATCCCTAGGACGGCGGGCGGTAGTCGCCAATTGAAGAATAGTCCTCCGGCGAGACTGGGAAGCCGCAGCCCGTGAGCTGCGACGAATGCGGGAGGAACCGGCCCCAGAAGGATTAGCAGTAGGAGGGTTCGGCCGTGGAGCAGTCGGTGGAGAAGCAGGTGATGAGGGGAACACCAGTGAAGTCTCCTCGGAGGGTGACTCATCGGACCCCAAAATGTTTTCGGAGTAAGAAGCGGAGGAAGACATTTTTAGCAGATAGCAAGAAGCAAGAAGCAAGAAGATAGGAATTGCTGGAATGCAGAAGATGAAGTGACGAAATGAGGTAAGTAAGTTTGCTTATTTATAATCTTTGAAGTAACGCTTCAGTTTGGGCGGGAACAACTAAAACGCCTAAAGCACTGATACCGCTCGGGCTACCAATAAGAGACGAGACAGGAAGGACACGTGGCAGTCATACAGGGGTGTCTGCTATTAATATGCCTTTTCGAGGCACTAATGATGACAAAGAAAATTATGCGTGCTAAAGTGAATAACATTTAGAGTAGCGCGATAATCAAAACGGCCGGATGGGACGTGTTGGTCCAAGAAACGGTGGGCTGTGAGTTGCCAGAGTTGAAAAGACTCCTCGAACCATTACAGCCTTTAAAGAAGGGCCATTGTCCGAGGCGACTCTTAAAGAGACTCCCCGAGCCGTTACAGCCGTTGAAGAGAACGTTTGTGAAAAGGTTTTAAGGAAAAGTTGACCGGTTTGGGTAGCGTTTCGAGGGGTTACATCAAACCCCGCTCTACGAGGTGTCCAGCTGAACCTTTGAGCACCACACGTACTTCCGAGGGGAAAAACAACAACTCTCGTCGAAACACGCAACGAGGGGCTAAGGGTACGCCCTGTTGACCGGCAGAAAACCCGCGTGGAGTATCGTGAGTTGACCCGCTCCTCATTATACGACTTGTGGGTTTTAGCCAACTGCTCTTAGGAGATGTCCCGTTGAATCTCTGAGCCACCACGCGTACGTCCGAGGGGAAAAACAACAACTCTCGTCGAAACACGCAACGAGGGGTGAAGTATACCCTGTTGACCAGCGACCGTCCCTTTAGAAGTATCACGAGTAGACTTGCTCCTCGTAATACGGCTCGAGGGCCCTAGCTAACTGCTCTAACACGAGGTATCTTGTTACGAACCTCAGAGCCCCACGCGAGCAACGTAACTAAGGCGACCGAGTCTTTTAGGAGTATCATAGGTCGACTTGCTCCCCATGATACACCTCGAGGGTCATAGCTACACAACTCCTAGGTGCCTTCACGGGAACCCGAGGAGCCCCGCACGTACTTCCAAGGAATAAAACAACAATCCTTGTCGAACCACGGCACGAGGAGCAGATGTGCTCCCGCGATTGTTTCATCCTCGAAATTCTACCCCGAACCGGCAATTTAGTGAAAGACGGTATACGAAAAAGAGATAAAGAAAGACCTCGGAAAAGATATTATTAATCCTGGAATTATTACAACTACAAGGAAAAAGAATAATTAAATACAGGAGGCCTAGACTACAACATCCCTCAGGAGGGTCGCTTGCCCTCCCTTATCGACCTGCGACGCCCCTCAAGCGTTGGAGCATCATCGCTGACTTCAGAAGTTCCGATGGTGGAAGCCATCCGCAAGGCTGTCTCCGTCACCCGAGGAGCAAGAACATCAGTAGGACGAGAGTCGGGAGGACCAGGGCTAGTCACCAGCAGCCCACCAGCCAAAATCTCCTCGGCCATCTCCCGAATCCTCCTCGCCCTTGTCCCAGGAGAAGAACACCGGGATGCCGTCACGCCAGCCTCCGGGAGGACAATCCGAGTAGAAGGGAGCTTAGCCTGATAGGCCTCAAGGATTGCTTGCCTTTTGGCAAGGCTGGGAGGAGAGCCGGGCGATATTTCCGATGGTACCTCGATCTCCTGGGGAGAGAGGGTCCTAGGTCAGCTTCAGGTACGATCCAATTTCTTGCTTTTAATTGTTGTATGGATCCCTTGTACCCAACCATGACCAGTGCAGCAAATACCTTCCGGAAGTAACCATGATGGAGCGGAGAGCCGATGTATCGAATGATGCGGTCGAATGCGTCCCGACGAGACTTCTCGACGAGTTGCCTCCGAAGATCCAGATTGACTCGTCGAACCTCATCACCAATCCAATCGTTGATGGTTGTCCGACATTCCTCCAACTCCGCCCGAAGGGTCTCGGCGGTAGCCACCGCCTTCGCCTGCCCCACCTCGGCCTCCCTCAGCAGCCGAGAAGTAGTTTCCAGGGTGTCCCTCAAAGCCACCAACTCCAGGGCCCCTTCATCCCTCACCCTCTCCGCCTCCCGAAGCTGCTCTCGGATGCGATCCAGCTCTTCTTTCAGCCCAGTCGCGTAAGTTTCCCACTCGCGACATCTCTTCATTCGGGATTCCAGAGCCGTCCGAGCCTCCTGCAAATCGGCCAAGACCTGGGCATGGTCCGACCTCAGATTCCCCAAGTCCTCCTGCCCGGAAGGGTCGGGAACGGCGGACCCCAATTCCGCTACCCGATCCTCTAGAGTGTGAATGTGTTCCAGCAACAGAAATTGGCGGGCGCTAAACTGAATAAAAGAAAGGCGAAGCGTGTCACAAACAAGGAATAAGAAAAATCGACATAAGGGAAAAAGGTAAAAGGCTTACGTCCACCGCCTCGTAACCGGCTTGGTCTTTCAACCATTGGATCCCTCGGTTCTGGAGCGATGCAACCTCGAGAGAGTCTACCACCTGGCCCAGTCTGGCGAAACCGCCACCCATGCCACGCAGTTCCTCTGTAAGAGAACGCTCGACGGACCTAGGACGATCCGGTTGATTCACCACCATTCGTGAAGAAGTGCCCTCTTCACGGGCCTCCCTCAAAACACCACCTTCATCACCCCTAGCCTTCGGTCTCCCGCCTTCTGCTAACGACCTCAATAGGGTGATCTCTTCTTGTTGGGGCGCCGTGTCGTCCCGAGGACTCGAAGAGATCACAGGAGACCCCACGTCGGCAGCCCCGGGCGAGCCTACGACCGAGCCCGTTAAGCCATCCCTTAGGGTCGGAGAAGAAGGTGCGGGAGCGTCGGATTCCCCCCGACCCTCCGGCATACGAGCAGTCTCCGCATCCTTCCCTTGGGGGTCGGGAGATGGGTGAGAAATGGAATCCCGAGGGGGAGAGGCCAGAGAGATCGAAGCCCCCTCATGCACGGCAGGGGAAGTAGCCAGGCCGCCCCAGTCGAAGGAAGCAGGCAAAGATTCCCGGACCCAGTCAAAACCAGTGTCAAGACTGAGAGAAGCCGGGTCACGGAAGAGGTCGAGATCATCCTCCCGAAGACAATGGAAACCGCCAGGGGACGGCGGAGCTGAGCTCGCATCGCTGCTAAGCCTAGGGACCGGACGAGGAGACGAAGCCAGTTCTTTATTAGGAGTAGACAGAGATGGAAGGGAAGACGGTGGGGTTTCCTCGACCCTGGTATCCGCCATGGATTGGGAAGACGAGGCCTTCCCTCGAACGGACCTGCCCCCCTTAGGAACTTTAGGGGGCACAGGCGCGTTTTTGGCTGCCTCCGCCAAGGTGGACACCAGCGAACCTGAGGACATGGATCAGAAAAAGGGAGGTCAGCATACAAGGAAAACGAGGAAAGCCAGAAATTAGAGAGAGCGGAAGCGAAGCTTACAAAATTCGGGGTCCTGTTGCAAAGTCGGAAAATGGGTTGACCTAACCCCTCCTTGAAAATCACAGAGCTCGAACAACCTTGGGGTCTTAGTTAGCTTCATCACATGGTACTTCGCCTGGAAGTACCCTTCCTCCATCATCTGGAGCCGAACCCGGTCGAGATGGGCAGAATCCAACTCCGAAGGACCGCTCGACCACGTGTTCGTCATCCCCCAGCTCGCGCAGTTACGACCCGGGGGTTTCACGAAAAAGAAAGAGGATTTCCAGCTACCGTAGGAGGAGGTCGCGTCAGTAAGAATCCTCGCCCCCGGAACAGCTTGAGAGGAGCGAGGGGTCAGATAAAAGAAGGGCACCTGGCCGGCACCCACGTCATACAAGGCCAGCAAGCGGTCGGCTGTGCAAGGAAGCCCACGACCCCGGCAAGTGATCTCGAACCCAGCCATAATAGAGAAGACGTTGGGCGTTAGTTGACTTAGACAAAGCCCTAGGGCTTTGGCTACATCTCGGAAAAGAGGCGGCACAAACATACGCCACCCTGCCTCAATTTGGGAAAAGAAGAAAGTCAAGTAGCCGGTAGGGGGATCATTCGCCCGGTCCGAAGGCTCTGGGATCAACACCGCCACATTCTCCATCGCCACGTTGTACTTGGCGAGTAAGCTGTCAACAGTGGCCTGGGTTGCGGTGCTCGTGGCATCATTTATATTCACCGCCTGTCTTTTGGATGGCGTCCCTTTCTCCAGAGCGGAGGAAGCAGCCGTGCGCTTACCGCGGCGAGTTGCCAGAGGGGAAGATGGCACTGATCGAGATGGAGAGGCAGGAGGAGTAGATCCGGAGGAGGCGGTGGCAGCAGCGTTAGCAGACATAATGATGGTGGATGAAAAGAAGCAAAGAAAATTATAGCTACAAGAAGGCAGAAGGCTATGAACCTCAAGAACCGCAACGCAAGAAACCTAAATAGACGTGCAAAAAGGCGGTATAACTCCCGCTCGAAACCCAATAACCGCGGATGGATAACACATCTGACTCAGCGTATGAGGGAAGTTTGAGGAATCCCGAGAAATCAGGAAGTGAGGCCGACACGCGGTCAGATGATTAGGCCCCTAACTATTTTACTCTCTGCCACGTTCTGCGAACTGCGACAGAGACTGGGGGACTTATGATGACGCATACTCTCTGTCTTGGGATCGTACCCGTCCACGTGGCCTAATCTTCTGACCTCATCTCGCCTCACTACCCCCTTTCTCGCACAATATTCGACCCCAGGTATATCGACCCCCTTTACCCCCCGAACCCTCGTTAAATATTTATTATATCACATCCTATGCTGCACGTACTCCCCGAGGGGGGTCGTATCCATCACATGCAGGCGTACGTCACCTACTCATCAACCAGTGGCGACCGTCCCTTTTTCCCAACCAGAGGGGAGGGTCGGACGTCAGAGTCGACGTCACATTCCACTCGCTCGGATGCGTTGTCACCCTCACAGGGCTCGACCGCCCCGCTTCCCCAATGGAGAGCGAGGGTTCGAAAGTTATAAGGTGTGATCGGAACACGCCATGCACCGAGGGTAGCATGCAGGCACCACGTGCCCTACTCTACAAGGGTACTCAAATACCCTATTACCCTCGGACGAGCATGCACGGTGACACGTGCCCAGGGAGGGTCGGACGTCAGAGTCGACGTCACATTCCACTCGCTCGGATGCGTTGTCACCCTCACAGGGCTCGACCGCCCCGCTTCCCCAATGGAGAGCGAGGGTTCGGAAATTATAAGGTGTGGTCGGAACACGCCATGCACCGAGGGTAGCATGCAGGCACCACGTGCCCTACTCTACAAGGGTACTCAAGTACCCTATTACCCTCGGACGAGCATGCACGGTGACACGTGCCCAAGGCCAAATTACACTTATAACCTCTCCCTCGCCCTATAAATAGGGAAGCGGGTTAGTCGTAAAATCATCTAACTCAAGTACAACACATCCCCCCCTGAGATCACTGATCCCGATATAAGCAAGAGATAGCCCCACCTAGCAAGGAAGGCGCGAGCCAAGGAGGTCGGAAGAGCTCAAGATTGGTCCGAGGAAGCAATTTGAAGGGAGATCGTGCGAACGGAGCCCGAACCCCCAAGGGTCGTGGATAGTTGCAGCGTCGACGGAGCAGCCGAGAACTCGCCGAACCCAGGGGCATCTTGAGTCGGGACCGACGTGCGAACGGCTCCGGTGACGAGCACGGCGAGGAAGGGGCGTCATCAATAACAGTTCAAGTAAAAGTTATAAAGTGATGTAATGTTTGAACAGAATGCACGGATTAAACTTTTGCCTGTTATTTGACGTCGAATATAAATAGAAGATGTCGTCTTAATGTATTCCTCAAATCAAATGAGGAAAAACTATACACATATAGTACAATAGCACTATAGTGTTAAATAGTTGCCTTAATTTACTACATTCTGGGTTGAAATTTAAGTTATTATATTATAGCGACGTATTTCATCATGAAGGCAAAACAAGACACGGAAATTAATATTGTCAGGGATAATTGGTGTGGTATGTGTTAAAATACAAGTCACCAAGCATGTATAAAATCAAATAAAAGATTCGGGAAGGATTCAATAACGAAATATTTATAAAATTATTCCCTCTGTGTGAAAAAAGAGTGAATCTAAATTATAATAAATTTGATTTGATTTTTTTATTTTCTCCAATCAACTTACAAAATTTTATTTGATTATATGATGATATTTTCGACAAAAAGAGCTCTCTTTCAATGTAAAATCATTTCAATTCTTTTTGTTGTTCTTTGTTATTAATATTTAATAAATAAATTGACAAGGTTACCCCTAAACTTATATGTTGAATAAAAGTCAAACTAAAATAGAGGAGGCTGATGACAAAATTTCAAACTGTGTATAATGGAGGTCGATGGAGAGAGGTAAAATCTTAGGGGCGGATGAAATTAAACCATGAATAAATAGATTGCAAACTGAAGGAATGGGTGGTTGCTCATGGTTATTCGGTGCAAGAACAAAATGTCGAATTTGTTTTGTTCTTTTTCTCTTTTTAATTTGCACCAAGCATTAGTAAAATTGAATTGAATTGAATTAGAAATCTCAATTTACACTTCTTAACCTTCACAGTGCACCTTAAACATGCTAGACACCGAGTAGATCTCAATTTTAATTTTAAGAATTTAATTTAGTTGTAAATCCTAAAAACCCTCAAGGGCAATATATATGTGTGTTATTATCACAATATTTTTTTGTTCTCATTTAACTTTACATTCTTTGTTGTTGTTGAGGGTGGGGGAGACCTTTTCAGAAAATCCTTTGCATATAATTAAATAGCAAATATCAATTGTTTCATTTTCAAAAAATCCAAAGAAATTTATTCCAACTGATGAAATGAACTAGAGTTTGAACGAACTAGTTCAAAAACTAGGCCCCGAATCTAAGTTGAAACAGACTTTCAAATTGTAGTGCAAAATTAACCTCAAAAGCAAGTAGAAAAGATGCAATTTACATCTGTACTGGTATTTTATTATATACACTTCCATATAGTTCCACCCAGTTTTATTAAAATTCGACGGCCTTTCTACTCATAAAGGCCACAGTTTTTTATCTTTTTGCCCGGACCAAACTGATCTCAGCATATTTCTTCCACTGGCCCAGCTACTAAGCCCATGTCGTGCCCAGCGCCTTTGTCCAGCCCAATTCACTTAATAAAATCCAAGTGACCAAACAAAATATATGCCAAAAAGATATATAGAAAGGGTATTATATATCGAGAATTATTTTAATTGTGTGTATCTGCTCGAAAAGCTTTTTGACTATTTTTTTTTTAATAGTAAGACACGACTTCAGCAATATACTGTATACTCACGAAATAGATAAATTAGGAAGTGCTAAAACATCAATTACAAAATAAAATAGCAACTAATATATTGTATATGACTCTAAAATCTTTTTGACTGGATATTAGATACGTCAGATATATAGGATTTCAGTAATAAACTAATGAAGAATTTCATGAAGAATTGTTGAATCTTCACACCAGCCTCATCGAACTGTGTATATCTGCTCATAAAATTCTTTTTATCAGCTAATTCTTTTGAAATAATATTAGATTTTAGAAACTCAACAATAAATACAAAAAGAATTCTTAAACCTCATTATGAGTTGTATACATTTCATTTGATTCTGCATTCAAGTTTGAATATGATCATTTATTTTAATTCCCTTTAACGCGGGAGAATCTACAAGTAAATACAACAATATGTCTTTCATGAATTTTGTGATTTTACCATCTTAGTACCTATTGAGCATAAAAATTTACATAATAAAGTTTTGCCATATATGAAACCTCCTTCGTGATTAACATAGAAGTAAAATCAATTGATGATACTTTTGAATTATCCAATATATTTAAAATAGTCTAAAATATATCATAAAGAAATTGGTAAGCTCTACATGAGAGTAATTGATAGGTCGCTGACGAATTAGAAATTAAAAGTGTCTAACAAACAAAATGAGCATCAGGCAACACCATTCTATCTATACTCAAACCTAGAGGAAAAAGAGGATATTGCAAAACATATGAACACACTGAAAATCATATTAGACCTCAAGAAAAATCATAAGAATAAAACTGCATATGTCAAACATCAGGCCTCCTATAAACTAGCTTTATCCCAAGAGACACCTTCCACTCGGATATCTTCTAATACAACCAATTGCCAAAAATCTTACAAAATCCAAGTGCACGCAAAATCGCACACAAAAGGGGTCACTCAACATGATCATATGCTTTAGCAATATCAATTTGAAAATTATACACGGGTTAACATAATTCTCAGCTCAATATAAATATGGGGGTTAAACCATCATCACAAACATCATTACAACTACCGAGTCACCATGTGAAATTCCCCTACCGAGTAGTTCCAACATTGTAATTCTTGAATTAAACATCTCTATTCACTTCAGCAGAAGCCTCCATCATAGGAGATTCATTCAACTTGCCATCAAGTAACATATCTATGATGCCTACTATAACATAAGGAAGTCACTAGTCGCGCAACAAAAGTACACCAATTGTGAATATTTGCACCTCGTCGCTCTGGTTTACAACTACAAACCTACTATACTATAATTGACTCGCACAGTAGTGGATGCACCTGGTCCGTAGTTCTTGAACTTCACGTAAGTCAACGGATCCGCGACTCGGCCTTCCCAATCAAGCCATCCACTCGGCTGAATGATATCGTCCACGTAGGACTCCATGACCACCATGGTGGCGAAAGTTGACTTCTAGCCTTCCGTCCCCGGGGTCGCGTGCATTCTAGATGATGAATCCAGAAGATTTCAACGAGAGAGATTCTTGTTGTGCCGTAAAAGTGCCGAACCTGGGAAGACGCAAATACAAGTAAACCCGGACCGGTCCGGCCGGGCGGACCGCGAACCGGCGGTGAAGCCGGTCCGGAATGACCACTAAAACCGGTTTTGATCTTGACCGAGCGCGACCGGTCATTTTCCCGGTTGAACCGGTCACATTTTAAAAAAAATAAAAATAAAAACCCAAATATACATTCTGCCCCCTAATGTCCCAGCCTAGCAAAGTAGCAGCAACACATACACGAACTGAAAAGGAAAAGGAAGAAGAAAGGAAAAGGAAGAAGAAAAGGAAGAAAAAGAAGAAGAAAAGGAAGAAGAAGAAGAGGAAAACGAAGAAGATGAAAAATGAAGTTGTAGAAATCTGTAGGGAAGTGGGTTTGGTGGTTTTTGTTTATTTTATCGAGTTTTAAAGGAAAGGGAACATGGTGGGACCTATCAATTAAATGTGAGCTACTCATAATATTTAATTTTAACAAATTAATGGCACTAAATACTCTCTCTCTAAATATAGATACACTTAGATTTACGTTCTCAATTTAAATTTAAAAAAATTAATGGCATCAAATGCTCTCTCTCTAGCTATAGATAGATCTACATGTAAATATATCCAACATATTGTCTTTACATATTTTTTGAGCTAATTAATCAGTTGATTTCACAACAAAATAAAATAGTGAATTATATAATAGTAATTTTCAAGCTTATTTTATTTTATTTTTCACTTTCATGTAAACAACACCAAAAGCCGAAGATGATTAATATAAAAAATATTTTCACGTTCAACTCCCTTGGTACTTTCACAAACTTTTTGAACGTATGTTTGATATAAAATTTGGTGAAACATATAAAACAACAAAGATAATTTCTTGTGTATCCCTTTTGTAAGACATTAATAAATATAAAAATTGATGAAACCTATAATACAAGAAAGACCATTTCTTGTGTATCCCCTTAGTAAGATATTATTAAAGAAACTACTCAAAATTTTTATTCTAAGTTAATACACATGAGATTTTGAGAGTGTCTGATAAAAATTGACTATAGAATTTTGGGCGTACCACATTTTTTCTGTGACATATCATTTGTATCTATTTGTATATTCAATACTTTTTAATATCAAATATAATTTTTTAACTTTACATTATATTGGATCACGAAATGGTACATTATAAATAACTCATTTTGGATTAATAGTTTAAAATTTAATGTGTTCACTTGAAGCTTTGATTTGGATATGTTGTTATGTAATTGTGGATTTGGATGTGTTGTTTATGATTTAATATATTGATGTGATTGTAAAATATAGAGTTACCGAAGATGAATTGTCTAAATGTTTCTTGAAATATACCCTCATCGGTTCGAACCGGTTAAACCGGTTGAACCTTGAACCAGTAACGTCACCGGTTCAATGTCCGGTCCGGTTCTGAAAACACTAAGTAATACGACTCGAAGACGGCGGCTGCTCCTCCAAATATAAAGTCCACAGTGCCGTAATGTCGCATCCTAATAGAAATGATTTTGTTTTCTTCCATAGAGTATCTTGGAATCCTACACACCCGTAGAACGTTGAACGATCCGAGTCGTTTAGCACCGCAACAGTCTGGGAGACACAGACTGTTGCGGTTCTAAACGATTCGAATCTTTCAGTGTTCTACTGATGTGTGTTCTTGGGCTTCCAAGTTACACTATATGCTAGAAAACAAAACAAGTTCTATCGAGAATGTAACATTACGATACTGTAGACTTCATATTTGGAGGAGTAGCCACCATCTTCCGATTGTGTAACTTGTGTTCCTGACCTCCCAGGCTTAGCACTTTTACGGCACACCAAAATCAGTCTCATACGAATCTTCTGGATTCATTATCCAAAATTGCAAATTGATCGTGGCCTCGGGGATGGAAGGCCAAAATCCTGCCTTCAAGGCCTACATAGGAAGGCCTTGGTCAAGTTTCACCACTGTAGTGGTCATGGAGTCCTACTTGGACGACATCATTTAGCCAAGTGGATGGCTTGATTGGGAAGGCCGAGTCATGGACCCATTGACTTACGTGGAGTTCAAGAACTACGGCCTTTGTGCATCCACTACTAGGCGAGTCAACTAGAATGGCTTTCTTGCTATAAACCAACACGACAAGGTGCAAAAATTCACAATTGATGTACTTTTGTTGGCGACGAGTAGCTTCCTAAGACTCTAGTCCCTTATAGTAGCGGGTTTATGTTGGAGTAGAAATTTTAGACAAGGATATGTTACTAGAAAGAAAGTCGAATGAATATTCTAAGATAGAATATTTAAAATATATTGGAATAATTTAAAAGTATCATGAGTTGATTTACTTGCCTCTGTAAATCACGAATGAGGTTTCATATATGGCAAAACTTTACTATGTCGATTTTCATGCTCAAAAAGTAAAAAGGTAAGTATCTACAACTCCTCTAAAATGAAATCAATTGTCCAATACATATTACACTTCCTGAAATATTTAAAGCCTTTTTTTCCACATAATATCTCAAGAATGCACAAATGTAGAACATCACGTTATTTAAAGTCACTTAGCCCTTCTACAACCTAGGACACTTAAAAGGTATTGCTAAGTTACTTATTAGCATTACTACACCCAGGCTATAGCAGTACTAGGTGTGCCTTCTTTGGCAATCAAGAAACAATTTATGCAGAACGAGCTTACACACAGGGAATGATATCTGGGGACGATTGGTTTTCTTTTTCCAAGAGCTGCTGAAATGATTCATTCATGTAACTTGTTTTTCCGTCTTCCAAGGGAAGCACATTTACGACTTGGAAATAAAAAACTTGACTCGTACTAAAGTTCTGTGATGATTAAAGGTCAAAAATCAACCTCGAAGGCAATCTTAAGGAGATCGTGGCCAAATTATTCTACGGTGGTCGTCATAATACCGAGTCAAACTTGAATTAACACGTTGTATCCCAGTTCAAGCTCTCGAACTCAAAACTGGTTATGAAACCAAGTTAACCAACAAAGGGTTATTCAAGACCAATCGGAGATATATCAATCTAACATGGAGTGTATAGTAATGTAGCATATTCAACTAACATATAAACCCCCGCTGCAACCATACTTTAATTTTCTTCATCATACTGACCCCATAAAGAAATTATGATCAACTACAATTTCTAGTAAAATATATTAGTTGCAACTAATGACTATAGAAAAGGGGAAAAAGTAATAAGAATCTCTGTTGCTATTAAAGGACATAAGGAAAAAGATGAATCATAACCTTATTTGATAGTCTTAATTAAACATAAGTATATACTTTCACAAAGAATGATCATTAGAGGTTTGGTGGTCATTAATTTATTTTCAATATTTGAGAAAGAATAGAAAAATAAAATTAAGAGACATTACAAGAATATGAATTTGTCAAAATCTATCCCACATGCTCGGAAATAAACTTAGGCTTCTGCGTATATTACTATTTTGTGGATCAAATATAAATAAATTCCTTGTTATATATACTACAATACATATTTGTAGCGTTTAATAACTTAGATCCAGCCGTTGAAGCGCGTAATATATATATATATATATATATATATATATATATATATATATATATATATATATATTGGGACTGTTACAACGAGCATATCTGTTCACATAATAAAAAGTACCTACATGCATTAAATCATAATTTGTTCATAAATCATAAATTTTTGTTATACTTAATTAATTTATTATGTTTTCGTGTTGGTGGTGGCGTTTGTGAATTAAAAGAATCTTATGTGGTGGCTACAAAAACTGTTAATACAATATTAAAGAAAAAATAAAAACTTGCCGGATACTATGGTTATATACAATAAAACGAGTTACCATATATATAAATTATGGTGATCTATCCATAATTGATGAATTATAATATTTAATTCTCCAAAACTTGTATATAAACTCCAATAGTATTTTCATCATTGTTCAATGATATATAATTCTCACTTTATCAAGATATGAGTATTTTAAAATTTAGTTTATATTTTATAGTATTTAAATTATAAAAAATAGTCTGATTTAATTTTTTTTGTTTTGTTGCAGCCAAAGTGATTAAAAAATCCTGGATCCACCCCTGCCGACATCAAGGAACTAAGTAATTAAATTACCTAGTATTTGTGGTACTGATCAATACCAAATACCAATACATTAATTGCTGCAATCTGAAATGCTTGCTCCATGTCATTCCAAGAGAATTAACATAAACAATATTAGCACCATATCGTATACATCGACAATATTATATGAATACATACACACGTATATTTATGATGAATAGAAGAATGAAAGAGAGATACCAGGTGTTTTGAGGGTGAAAATACCGCAAATCCGCAATTACTCAGGGCCCTTCCACCTTTCGCAAATGCACATTCCACCTAATATATGTATCTTCCAACTAAATAACAAAAAAAAAAAAAGAGAGAGAGAGTCGATTAGGTGCAGTATTTGTTTAATAATAAACACTCGAGATGAGATCGCTAAAGGAAGGGCTAGTGTGACTATGTAATAAATACAACAACATATATATCTGCTAAACTTTGTGCAGCAAAGTAGTACAATAACAATATTGCATGCATTTGTAATGAACTAATTATGTTCAATATTTTTGACATGACAAGAAAATAGAGACAACACTTACGCGCCGCATTTCATCCTGAATGGATGTATCATTTTCCGCTCCATTGTCTTTTATTATTTGCTACTTTCTCCTACAAAAACATGACATAAATCAAATTAGGCAACATTTTTTGATTATCTTTGTTTAGATGCAAGATCTGATACTGATTTTTCTTTCAATGCTTTAATCATATTAACATAGTTCACATGTAAAAGAAGTTGGACTCGACAACCAGCAATTAATTGATAGCTTTTTCGTGTGATGGTTTTAAACTAAGCTTTTTGAGTGTTATCCATCTAACAGAAAATATGAGTAAGTTTTCCAAAGAAACCATAAAAGCTTTTGGCCTGGATAGTCCGATTTTAGTAAGATAGAATTTTAGCAATGTATGAGTCGCATAAAGAAATATCAAAACTTGATAAGGAAAACCAAATTGCATTAATTGTGTGTATCTGCTCGAAAAGCTTTTTGACTATTTTTTTGTAGTAAGATACTCATATATCATAGATGACTTTAAAAAAATTTTGACTGGATATTTGATTAGTAAGATATAGGGGATTTCAGCAATAAACTAATGAAGAATTTTATGAAGAATTGCTGAAACTTCAGACCGGCCCCATTGAATTGTATATATCTGCTCATAAAATCCTTTTTATTAGATAATTCATTTTAAATAATATTATATTTTAGAAACTCATCAATAAGTACAAAAGAATTCTTAAACCTCATTATGAATTGTATACATGTAATTTGATTCAGCATAAAAATTTGAATATGGCAATTTAATTTAATTCCCTTAAACGCTGGTGAATCTACAAGTAAATACAAAAAATATGAGTTTCATGAATTTTGTGATTAACGTATTACCTATTGAGCATGAAATCTACATGATAGAAATTAAAATTGTCTATCAAACTGCATCAAGCCACAATATTCTCTCTATACTCTAACCTAGAGGAAAAAGAGGATAATGCAAAACATATGAGCACCGCGAAAATCATATCAAACCTCAAGAAAAATCATAAGAATAAAACTGCATGTGTCAAATATTACGCCTCATATAAACTAGCTTCATCCTAAGAAACACCTTCCACTCGGATATCTTCTAATACTCTCAAATAACAAAAATCTCATCAAATCCAAATGTGCGCAAAATCGCATACAAAAGGGGTCACTCAACAACATATGCTTTAGCAATATCAATTTGAAAATTATTCAAGGGTTAACATAATTCAATATAAATATTGGGAGTTATCACAAACTATTATTACAACTACCGAACCACCAAGTCAAATGCCCCTTCCAACTATTGAGTAGTTCTAACATTGTAATTCTTGAACTAAACATCTCCATTGACTTCAGCAGAAGCCTCCATCTTAGGATTTTATAATTCGACTTGCCATCTAGTAACATATCTCCAATGCCTACTCTAACATAAACTTCGCTATTATAAGGGACCAGAGTCCTAGGAAGTCACTTGTCGTCCAACGAAAGTACACCAACTTTGTAATTTTGCTCCTCGTTTCTATGGTTTACAGCTACAAACCCACTTCAATTGGCTCGCCACATAGTGGATGTACCAGGTCAGTAGTTCTAGAACTCCACATAAGTCAACAGATTCGCGGCTCGCCCTTCCCAATCAAGGCATCTATTCAGCGAAATGATATCGTCCACGTAGGACTCCATGACCACCACAATGGTGAAACTTAACCAAGGCATTCCTAGGTAGGACTAGAAGACTAGACGGCAGGCTTCTGGCCTTCCAACCCCAGGGCCACTGTCAATTTGCAATCATGGAAAATGAATTAGAAAGATCCGTACGAGGAAGATTTTTGTTGTGCCGTAAAAGTTCTGAATCTGGGAAGTCGTGAATACAAGTTACACGACTGAAAAGACGGCGACTGCTCCTCCGCAAATGAAGTCCACGGTGCGATAATGTCGCACTCCAAATAAAACTGGTTGCTTTCTAGCATAGAGTGGTCTTGGAAGCCCAGGAACACACACCTATAGATACTGAATGATCCGAATCGTTTAGCACCGCAACAACCTAGGAGCTATCACCGGCACGTTCCAAACTGGTGTCGATGATGGCTCCCAGATTGTTGCGGTGCTAAACGATTCGGATCATTCAATGTTCTATGAGTGTGTATTCTTGCGCTTCCAAGTCACACTATATGCTAGAAAATAAAACAAGTTCTATCATGAGTGTAACATTACGACATCGTGGACTTCATTTTTGGAGGAGTAGCCACCATCTTCCAGTCGTGTAACTTGTATTCCCGACTTCCCAGGCTTAGCACTTTTACGGCACAATGACAATCTTCCTCGTGTGAATCTTCTAGATTCATCATCCAGAATTGCAACTTGACCGTGGTCCTAGGGATGAGAGACCAGAAGCCAGCCTTCAAGGCCTACCTAGGAAGGCCTTGGTCAAGTTTCACCACCGTGGTGGTCATGGAGTTCTACTTGGATGGTGTCATTCAACCAAGTGGGATGGCTTGATTGGAAAGGCCGAGTCGCGGACTCGTTGACTTATGTGGAGTTCAAGAGTTACGGCCCTTGTGCATCCACTACTAGGCGAGTCAACTAGAGTGGCTTTGTAGCTATAAACCAACGCGACAAGGTGCGGAAATTTACAGTTGATGTACATTTGATGGGCAAAGAGTGTCTTCCTAAGACTCTAGTCCCTTATAGAAGCGGGTTTATGTTAGAGTAGGCATTGTAGACAAAGATATGTTACTAGATGGCAAGTCGAATGAATCTCCTAAGATAGATTTTAGTATATCTTGAATATATATAATGTTAAATATCAGGAATTGATTTACTTGCCTCTACGAAGGAGGTTTCATATATGGCAAAACTTTATTATGTAGATTTTCATGCTCAATAGGTAATAAGGTAGGCAAGTCGCTACAACTCCTCTAAAAATGAAATCGATTCTCCCATACATATTACACTCCCTAAATTATTTGTAAGCCTTTTTTACCATAGAACGTGCCTTGATCTCCCAAGATGTTGAACACCAAACTACCTAAAGTCACTTAGCAGTTAGCACTTTTACAACCTAGATCACTTAAAAGGTGATGCTAAGATACTTAATAGCTCTACTCACCCGAGTTGTGGCAGTACTAGGTGTGCCTTCTTAGGCTATCAAGAAACACTTAAAGCAAAAAGAGCTTACACAGAGGGAATGATATATAGAGATGATTGGTTTCTTTCTCATATGTAGCCAAACCCAATCACCAGGTTCAAATGTCAAATGTCGACGACCCTTGTTGGCTTGCTTCACATATTGTTGAGTTCTTTTCTCAATGTTAAGCCTTGTCTTTTCATGTAACTGCTTAACAAATTCAGCCTTCTTCTTGCCATCAAAATTCACACACTCGGACATAGGTAAAGGAGTTAAATCCAATGGTGTCAAAGGATTAAAACCATAAAAATTCTCAAATGGTGAGAATTTAGAAGCAGAATGTACAGTTCTATTATAAGCAAATTCAACATGTGGCAAACAATCCTCCCAAGTCTTAATATTCTTTTTAATGATTGCTCTCAAAAGGGTTGACAAAGTCCTATTTACTACTTCAGTTTGACCATCAGTTTGTGGGTGACAAGTAGTAGAAAATAACAACTTTGTACCTAACTTACACCACAAGGTCTTCCAAAAGTAACTTAAGAACTTTGCATCCCTATCTAAAACAATGGTTCTAGGCATGCCATGCAATCTTACAACTTATCTAAAGAACAAATCAGCCACATTGGAAGCATCATCAGTTTTGTGACATGGAATAAAATGTGCCATTATAGAAAATCTATCCACAACCACAAAAATCGAATCCCTAGCACGTTTAGTTCTAGGCAATCCCAACACAAAGTCCATAGAGATGTCAATCCAAAGAGTAGTAAGAATGGGTAAAGGAGTATACAAACCGTGATTTTGCACCTTTGACTTAGCTTGCCGACAAGTAAGACATCTGTTGCACGTCCTCTCAACATCTCTCTTCATGTGCGGCTAAAAGAAGTGTTCTTGCAAAATTGCCAAGGTCTTAGCAATGCCAAAGTGCCCCATTCATCCCCCTCCATGAGCTTCATGCACTAGTAAGTCTCTCAAAGAACAATTAGGCACACATAATTTATTCTCTCGAAACAGAAATCCATCATGCCTAAAGAACTTGCCACTAGCATGCTTCTCACATTCTTGAAATTCAATTTGAAAATCTTGGTCATCTTTATACAGTTCTTTAATATACTCAGAACCAAGCAATTTTGAATCAAGATTAGAGAGTAGAGCGTACCTACGAGAAAGAGCATCGGCAACCACATTCTCCTTACCTTGTTTGTATCGAATGACTTATGGAAATGTCTCAATGAACTCTACCCACCATGCATGTCTTCATTCAGCTTGTGTTGCCCCTTTTAAGTGCTTCAAGGACTCATGATCCGTATGAATCACAAACTCCTTAGGCCAAAGGTAGTGCTGCCATGTGTTCAACGCCCTAAGCAAAGCATATAACTTCTTGTCATAGGTTGGATAGTTCAAGGCTGCTCCCTTTAGCTTTTCACTAAAGTATGCTATTGGCTTTCCATCTTGCATAAGAACAAGACCTATTCCGATTCCTGAAGCATCACATTCAATTTCAAAAGTCTTAGAAAAGTTAGGCAAAGACAATAATGGTGCATTAGGCAACTTCTCTTTAAGGAGCTGAAATGCTCGTTCTTGTTCATCTCCCCACTTAAATCCCCGTTCTTCTTGATCACTTCAGTGAGTGGGGTAGCAATACTACTGAAATCTTTAACGAATCGTCGATAAAAACTTGCTAATCCATGAAAACTTCGAACATTTCCCACGTTTGTTGGACTTGGCCACTCTTTAATTGCCTTCACCTTCTCCTCATCAACTTGTATACCCTGTGCACTCACAACAAATCCAAGAAACACAAGACTATCCGTACAAAAAGTACAATTATTCAAGTTAGCAAACACCTCTTCTTTTCTTAAAACATCTAGAACAGATTTCAAATGTTCAACATGATCATTCAAGTTCTTGCTATATATCAGAATATCATCAAAGTAAACAACAACAAACTTGCCAATAAAAACACGCAAAACATGGTTCACCAATCGCATGAAAGTACTTGGTGCATTAGTTAAACCAAAAGGCATCACTAGCCACTCCTACAAACCATACTTAGTTTTAAAGGCAGTTTTCCATTCATCTCTTTCTTTCATTCTAATTTGATGATAACCACTCTTCAAATCAACTTTAGAAAATACACAAGATCCATTCAGTTCATCAAGCATATCATCTAAACGAGGTATAGGGTGGCGATATTTTACAATAATATTGTTGATTGCTCGACAATCGGTACACATCCTCTACGAACCATCCTTATTAGGAACTAAAAGAACCGGAACAACACATGGACTCATGATTCCCCTCACATATCCCTTCCCCATTAGTTCAGCAACCTGCCTTTGAATCTCATTTGTCTCCTCGAGATTTGTTCGATAAGGTGGACGATTAGGGATGGTGGCTCCGGGAACAAAGTCAATTTGATGCTCAATCCCTCAAACAGGTGGTAAACCAGGTGGTATATCTTCGGGAAAAACATCATCATATTCCTGCAAAAGAGAAGCAATAGAACTTGACAATGTAGTAGAAATTTCGTTAGTGCTCAAGAGTGTTTCCTTGTAGATGAGTGCAATAACGGGCTGGTTTAGGAACATTGCTCTCTTCAACTCACTTGTTTTTATAAAGAAACTCTCTTGTTTTCTCTCAATGGCTGAAATTTCAACTTCTTTTTTGTTGGCCACTCTATGATTTTCCTCTCTCTTTTTTGAACACTCTCCTTTTTTTGCACACTCTCTTTGTTTTGCTCACTCTCCTTTTTTTGGAATCTCACCTGATTCTCATATATTTCTTTTGGTGTTAAAGGAACAAGAGTGATTGATCTCTGATTATGCAAAAAAGAGTATTTATTGGTAAAACCATTGTGATTAACTTTACGATCAAATTGCCATGGACACCCCAATAGTATGTGTCCAGCTTGCATCGGCACTACATCACACAAAACTTCATCTTTATACTTCCCAATGCTAAATGGAACCATCACTTGCTTGTTAACTTTTACTTTGGCAGAATCATTCAACCATTGAAGCTTGTATGGTCGGGGATGTTTCATCATAGACAATCCAAGCTTCTCAACTACGGTAGTGCTAACTACATTTGTACAGCTGCTCCCATCAATTATCACACTACATACTATGTTATTCACATGACATCTAGTGTAAAATATGTTCTCTCGCTGCTCCTTTTCATCTCTTTTATTTGTGTACTCAAAATTCTTCTTGTAACCAAAACGTACTCACCATGAACAACAACTTCTTCATCACTTACATCATTCGATGGTGGCGTTGGTTCATGATCAGCCTCATCTTCAGTTTCAAATCCACCATCATCCCTTACCAACATGACTCTCCTATTTGAACATTCGTTGGCAACATGACCCCTGCCATGACATTTAAAACACTTAATGTCATGATTCCTAGAATTTGAAGGATGAAATTTACCTTGAGCTCCTTGGCTGGTCATGTCTTGCTTTGAATCGGTTTTAGATTTAACCATGGGCTTCTCTTCTTTCTTTGGATAGTTTGACTTCCAAAGAGATGAAATCGATCCTTGAGATGCACGAGTACCCCTCCTCTTGAGTTGTTGCTCAGCTTTAACAGCCATATGTACCATATCCTCCAATTCCACATAATATTGCATCTCCACTCTATCTTGAATATCTTGATTTAACCCACTCAAGAGTCTGGCCATTGTAGCTTCTCGGTCCTCTTCGATATTAGCTCGAATCATGGCAATCTCCAATTCTTGATAGTAGTCCTCCACACTCTTATTGCCTTGCTTAAGCCGCTGCAATTTTTGGTACAAGTCCCTATAATAGTGACTTGGAACAAATCGCTTTCTCATCACTACTTTCATCTCTTCCCATGTCCCTATTGGATGTTCTCCATTACGCCTCATGTTCAATGTTAGTTGATTCCACCATACAATACATTAATCGGAAAGCTCAATGGCAGCAAGCTTAACCTTCTTCAATTCAGAATAATTGTGACTGTCAAAAACTAACTCAACTTTCTTTTCCCACTCAAGATAGGCTTCGGGATCATTCTTACCTTGGAAAGATGGAATATTAATTTTGATATTTCCCAAGTTAGAATCTTCTCTAAATCTGCCATCACGCCTTCTATACCCAATGTTTGACAACCTATCCACATCTTCATCGAAATCAGCTGCATATGACTCTTCATATTCTCGTGGTTGAAATCTTTCCCTTTGATGCCTATGGGGTTCATTTTGAGGCTTCCTTTATGTGGACTCCCTTTCTACCCTATCTATTCTCTCATTGATTGGATCCAAATGAGTTCTCATCAGATTTCCCAAGTACCCCATCAATGCTTGCATTTGGAATTCACTCATTATTAGTTGTTGAGGTGCTCCATCATTACTATTTCCTTCTTGATTGTTAGACATGATAACCTGCAAAGAAAAGTTAGAAAATAAAGAGTGGACCTCACAGCACTCCCTCGCGTGTTTAACTCTCAAGTTTGTATTTTTCACTCAAAATGTCACTCGTTTTTCACTCGAAAATCTGTTGGCTTTTTCCCTCTATTAATCTCACACTCTGCCTTTTTCCACTCAATATTCTCTATAGGTTCTTTTGGAACTAATCCAAACAGAATCAAAACAAATTATATCAACTCCGAGCAGCAAATCCAAACCTAAGTGTGAATCTCGATCAGATTTTGGTGAATAGACTTATGGTACTTGTCACAATGAATCCAACAAAGTAGAACAATGAACAAACTACAAATCTGGTACTTTTTTTTTTGTACCTTAACCTCTTTTTTTCTTGGTACTCTATTTTTTTTTGAACGTTTTTTTTTTTTTGGAACAGTTGAAATACTACAATATAAAACTAGACTAAAGATAGATGTTTTTGGCAATCAAAAGATTAACCAATAATGGATAGAACCTGATTGATAAGAACCTTTGCTCTGATACCAAATGATACGATATCCACCAAGGAATGATGGAAACTTGTATTTTAGAAGTGTAGGATCGTTTATCTTTAGGTGAATGGATGGGACCTCGACCCGTTGCCTTAGCACAAATAGGAACCTTGGTATAAAGACCGCGACCCACACTTGATGCAAAACAAGAACCTTGGTATATGAAGACGCCACAAACGGTTGCGGAGGGTGCTGTTTGATAAATCAGGTTTGAACGCCACAAACGGGGGTGATGAACCCGTTTGATAAGTTCTGGAAAAGTTCTTCAAAGAACCAAAGAGAATAAATCTCACAAATGTTTATAAAATCTGAGTTGTTTGTTTTACATGGAAAGGCCTCCAATATATAGGCATAATCAGCCATGGAGCCAAACAAATACATAGGAAATGATAATACATTAAATAGCCATCCTGAGGAAAGAGGAATGCATTAACTATGTATTTGTTTGGTTTTTTTGTAATGGACTATATGATTTAGTATTTGTGTACTCTGCATGCCTAATCATGCAAATGATTATAGCTAGGAATAATTATTAGCAAGTGATATAGGTAGAGTAAAATTCCTAAAATCATAGCAAAATTTATAAAGTTTCAATTTTACCCTTTACTTAACAAAGCATATTATGTAAAAGTTGGTTGATTGCCTTATTCATCTCCTTGATTGTTGTTGCATATGTAGATTTATAGTTATATATCAAGTAATTCCCTTACAGCAAGAATACAAACATCTCTCTTGGTGTGAATTTCCGTATATTAGTTTAACAATTATTTTTCATAGTTTTCCAGCTACTTTTCAAATTATAAAGGTTTATTTATTATTGTTTCCCCTCTTTATTAGTCTTACAGTTCAAATGAATAAAATCACAAATTAGGGTAATACCCAAACAATTTTGTAAGAGGTGATTTTTATATTCCCCTCAAGTCCATCATCATCTAGACGTTCTTCTTGAAGGTCAAGGCTTTTTTCATAAAGATTAAAGAAGAGCTCCTTTTGATTTAACATGAAGCTGAAAAGCCTTTGGAAAATTGTTACTAAAGATTTCGAGTCTGTTGGAGAAGACCGAATTTCAATATATTCAACATATTCAATAACTCAAGATGAAGATCATATTTCTCGTCAAGAGCTTCATGTCAATTCCAACTTCAATCCAAAATCAAGCCTAAAACCCGTTGGATTATTATTAAATCAAGTCAAACTCTCCCTTTGTTTCGACATCAAGCTGCAAAGCCATCGAGTTAGCGTTTCGTGAAGATCAAGACTCCACTAAAAAAGATCGAGATTCAATAAATTCAAGAAGTCAAGACAAAGATCAAATTGTTCATATCAAATATCAAGTCAATTTGATTGTTGATTCAAGATCAAACTCAAGCTCAAAATTCTTTCAATCGACATTTAAATCAAAGTCACGTGAAAGAATCAAAATCAATTTCTTACTGAAGTCTACCAAGTTTTCAAGTTCATATATTTTAGAGAAGAATATTGTAACCCTATATTCTTTTGAATAATATAAATTATATTTACTAATTTCTTGATCTTTTCATTTTAAAAACACTAAATTTTATCGCTACAATTGTGACTTACCAAGTTGCATTGTTGCAAACAACTATTTCAAAAAAAAAAAAAAAAATCATTAGTCAATTGACTAATTATTTGATATATTATCACTTAAAGAAAGAATGCTCTTACACATGCCTCATTATAAAAAATAAAAAAAAATAAAAAAGTGATGAATTCATCAATAATTAAGCACTACTTTCAACCTCTTCATTGAAAATCGATAGAATTCATATTTACATAATAGAATGCCCAAATGGCTAGAGTTGTTTGATCAATTGGTAATAATTAAAAGTGTCAAATAAGCAAAATCAAATAGTATCTAAGGGGTGTCTTTGTTATTTGTCTTTAATGTATACAAAATCACTATAATGTCCTTCTAATCCTATTTTAAGCAATGGCATGGCATGGCATATTGATGGAAATCAAGAATTAAATATTATTAGAATTATAGTTTAACTAGAGTTTATTTATATTTGGATATTATTAGTTTATGATTCTAGTTTATCTTTTTTTTTTTTATTTAAGAGTTTTAGTTTTGTTAGGTTTTATTTTCCTAGCCTATAAATAGAGGGCTATGATTCTTTTGTAAGACAAGTTATGATGAATTGATTATTATATTGTTGATTTCAATTCTCTCTTCTAAATTTTGTCTCTTCTCTATCTTATTCTTCTAATTCTTTCTCTAATCCCTCTAAAATCTATTTCTTCTGTCTATTTCTCTAAGCTCTCTTCTCACGAGTACCCGATCTCTATCAATTTGGCACCAGAGCCATACCTATCCTTTATTTTCTGCTGCATTATTCTGTCTTATTTTAAAAAAAAAATCTATTAAATTCGTTTTTGAAAAAAAAATTCCGAAAATCTGCTAAAAGAAAAAAGAAGTGAAGAACGTGAGAGCTCTAGTAGCAATTCTGCAATTCTGCACCATCATCACTCTCTAATTTGCGAACTTCGAACCATCGTCAGATTCGTCGCCATCAAATTTTGGTAGTTAATCTTCTTTTATTGAATTTCGGACTTTTAATTATTTGTTGGCAAGTCTTGCATCATTATGTTTTCACCAGAATTAGCTCAACCAGACCGAACAATGAATATCTTCTTCAATAAAATGATATATTGTCTTCAAGAGTTAAAAGAAGAAATTCGTAGAGAACGTGAATCACAAGAAAGTGAAGTAGGGAGTTTTGAAAATAATTCCATACCCAAGCATGACCATGAAAATATTATACACTTATCGGAAAATGATACTTGTGATACTTCTGAAAATATTGATGTTGATATCCCTGATATTGATAGCACCCCTTGTGAAAAGTTGTTATCTTCTAGTATTGATTGTAAGATAGAAGTTGAGTCTTGTTTATTATTGAAAGCACCATTACTTGAGTCTAAGGATAGCTTGTTGGATTTGCCTCCAAATTTATTTGAGAGTCCTTATTTCAATAGTAAAGATTTAACTTCTTATCAAGTTATTATTGGACATTCTCACTTTTCTGCTAGTGCTTCAGTAGATTATGCAACTCTTTCAATTACAGAGCTGGAGTTTAAGGCTACACGCTCATTGGTTTGAAAAGAGGTCTATATTGTAAACAACACTAGAGATGGACGCTTTCTTTATCTAATTCGATGGAATGGTCGTCCTAATTTGGATTGTTGCATTGAAGGGAGATTCAACACTTCTTGACGAGTATCATTTTGCAAACTCTTCGGGTGCGAGTTTTTTCAAGCCGTGGAGAATGATGGAAATCAAGAATTAGAATTATAGTTTAATTAGAGTTTATTTATATTTGGATATTATTATTTTATGATTCTAGTTTATCTTGTTATCTTTTATTTAAGAGTTTTAGTTTTGTTAGGTTTTATCTTCCTAGCCTAAAAATAGAGGGCTATGGTTCTTTTGTAAGACAGGTTATAATGAATTGATTAATATATTGCTGATTGCAATTCTCTCTTCTAAATTCTGTCTCTTCTCTATCTTATTCTTCTAATTCTTTCTCTAATCCCTATGAAATCTATTTCTCTAAGCTCTCTTCTCACGAGTACCCAATCTCTATCACATATACTAGATAAAATTGTTGCATTGATACTATACCTCTAAGATAGTGATTAACAGTTAACATTAAGAAGTACATATTATGTCAAAATAAGAATTTCACTTATGAAAGTTGCCCTTGCTTCATACAGATATTTGAAGGAAAAATATTCTCCATTAACTCGTTTTCTTTCTCCTGATTGTATGATAGATGATTTCAAAATTGAATGCAAATTTGAATTTGACACGAAAAACTATCATGCTAGCACTTCTGTAAAAAGAAAAAGAAAAAATAATGATTGATACCAACTTATTTAAGGGGTAATTTTCATCCACCTCCCCTGACGTTCCATACTTTGCCATATAGCCCTCCTGAGGTTTCATATTTTGGCGTATACGCCCCTGAAGTTTCACTCATTGGCATATATCCCCTTGAGGTTTCAATTCGTTTGCATATACCCCCCTGAGGTTTCAATTCTTTTGCATGTACCTCTCTTCCATCCATTAACCCTTAGTCAGCTATCAAAAGTTAGGGTAAATATGTAATTTTCTTATACTATTAAATATTAAAACATATTATGGTTATTAATTTGTTAATTAACTTAAACATGATCTAGTTATTCTTATAGTCCAAATATCCAAATTAAGTATGATTTTTTTTAATTACATTAGTTAATTAGCAATTTTGTATATACAAATGGAATATTTTTAGAAGCTTTTCAAGTAGTTAATATTGGCACAGTTATGAAAATTATAACTTATGGTCATTTCCTTATTTTTAATACTTATAGAAAATCTTGCAGCATTTTTATTAGAAATTATGAGCATTTATTCCTTTGCACTGTTGTTGATGATTATATTGTTTAAATGACATTATATTAAAATATCGATCTTAATTAATATGTTACATATGTAAAATAAAATATAGAATAAAAAGAATTTGTCTCTCAATTATATTATTGTTTGGTAGAGAAAAATATGCATATATATATGGACCAATAAGATTAAAAATAAATTATACTTAATTTGGATACTAAGACTACAAGAATAAATGGAATATGTTTAATATAATTAACAAATTAATAACCATAAATAAGTTAATATTTTAAAGTATAAGAAAATTACATATTTACCCTCACTTTTGATATGAAAAGGAGGTATATGCAAAAGAATTAAAACCTCGGGGAGGTATATGCAAAAGAATTGAAACCTCAGGGGGTTATATGCAATGAATGAAACTTTCGGGGGGTATATGCCAAAATATGAAACCTCAGGGGGCTATATGACAAAGTATGAAACCTCAGGGGAGGTGGATGAAAATTACCCCTTATTTAAGTATTCATTGATCTTAATAGAATATCAATTCAAAAGTGTACGAAACAAAGATGAAAGTTGTAACACCCCTAAAGTTTGGAAGAAATAAAAGTACTTTTTAAATTTTCAATAAAGTCCTTAAACCTTTAAAAAAATATTTTGACCCCAAATGTTTTGAAAAGTTGCAATTTTAGTCCAAAATAATTTTCAAATCAGACCCAAATGTTTTATAGACACTATTTGTGTCCTAAAGTAGCTATATTATGTCAAAATTAGCATATTATCATAAGTTTGAAATTCAGATGAACTTATCATATTTATTTTAGAGATAATAATTGTTTATTGGTTCTTGTTCAATTATAAATAGGTAAAGGTTAGTAGTTTTTTATCATAATCATTAATTTCACTTCTGTTTTGCATTCAAAATTTCTTAAGTTATCAAGCATGAGGTAAAGTTTGATTTAAACCTTAATTATCTCAAGTTTTACTTAAATCAAATATTAAAAGTGATAATGCATAAAATAAATAATAATAGAATTTTGATTTGATTACAATATGAAAATTATAGCAATAAATATATCTAATATATTTGGTACTAAACTAAAAAAATCAGATTCAAAGATAAAATAAAAAAATTAGAGTGGGCCATGCAAATTAATCAACAACACATGGTTTGTCTATAAGAAGAAAACTTCTTCTTCAATATTTTTTTTTCACACCATTGCAGTCTGAATTAGCTCTCACGCCCTTCTGCAAACTTTCTTCTCTTGATGTCTAGATTAGTAGTAAACTATTTCAGCCCTTAAAGCCTTTTTGTTCTTTCTTAAAATTCTGAAAATCGATTTCTATCAAAACTGCGTGCAAAAACTTTGGGAGTCGAAAATCCATATCCATTATTCATATGTTTGTCTAAAAATTTTAACCATATACATTACACGATGTAAGCTAACTTTTTTCTTTAGAAACCTTCTCCAAAAAAAAAAAGTGTTTTTAGGGGCCTGAAGTAGGTAAATATCTACCACTTCCGACCAGTTTTTAACTTTCAAGATTTATTTAAAATACCAAACTACTCTTTCAGCTTTGATATTTATGTGGCATATTTTCCATGACATTTAGAATCAAAACTCTCAACCAATTTAGAATATCAAAACGTTTGAAAGTTTGTTTGAAGGTAGAATCGAGACCGTATAGATTTCAGCCCTCTACTTGCACATACTTTTTGTTTAACCAGTTTGAGTTGCAAGAGCTATTTAAAATAAGAAATGGATCATTAGTATGGACTCATTACATATTTATAATGGCGTTGGAGCAGTTAATTATAACTTAGAATAATTTTTAACATTATCTATGGATCTTGCAACCTTCAGATGATATGTGTAGTTCTTTTACGATTAATCTTAGAATTACTTCAATTTAAGTGGGTCATTGTGTTTGTTTTTTTTTTTGGGTAAGCAGTGGGTTATTGTGTTTATTTTATGATCTGACTATCTAATTTATTTAATTGCATAAGATAATTATTTCGATTGGATCTATATATTTATAATTATTATGAATTGTTACAAGTAATATATGTAATATTATGTAACTTTATGTTAATAACTACAAATTAGTGTTTAAAAAGGATGTCTGGAGGCACGCCTTGAGGCAAGGCAGTTCAAAACGCCTTAGAGTGTAGTTAGAAGCGTGTTCTCCATGGCGCGTACGCCTAATTCTTCAAGGCATACGCCCAAAGCCCTTGGGCGCGCTTTACGCCCAGATCTAGAGCGAATATTTGTTGGTAGGAACAGCCGAGACAACAACCTTAGAGAGAGAGAGAGAGAGAGAGAGAGAGAGAGAGAGAGAGAGAGAGAGAGAGAGAGAGAGAGAGACTTTAATAACCATATTGTTATTAATTAACTAAGATAGTCTTCAACTCTTCTCTTGTCATTGTAAATCTTGTTATTTAGACTTCCATGTCATATGTAAAGTTGAAATAAGAAAATAACATATTTATTAAAATTAACAATAATTATTTTTTTATCGGAATTTCTTTAAATTGATAAATATTAAGTCAAGAAAATATATGTTTGTGTTGTAAAATTACGAGCAATCAATTAATTTACATCTTTTGATTTATTTAAGGTTCGACAAATATCGACGTTAATCAAGAATTTCTCGTAAGGTAAAATGTGAGGTTCGATTCCTAGTTTGTTCAAAGCCCATTTGGAACCTTGGACATAACAACCGTGGTTTTTTGTTGCAGATCACAAGCAAGATTTTGTCATTATTTTATGGCCTTTACAATCACATTCGTTAACTCGTTACATAGCCAGTTTTCTTACATACTGTGAAACTAAATCTATCATTTAATTCATTATCACACATTTCTTCATAATCATAATTGTCCTGATATCATGATCAACCCATCAATTCTTGAACTATGCAATGAGTAACAATTGCAACATGTCTTTTGTTCTATTTGTGATGTCGCTCCTCGTAGGGAGGTATAAGGTTGAATTTTGGGGAGCTTTATGGTTGGGCCTACTATAAGTTTGCACAAGATCATTTTTTTTCTTCTTTCGAATATATCAGTATTGTCGTTAAAATTGATTACTTTAATTTACTTTGTAAAAACTTACTTCTCTTTTTTCATGTCCATCCATTTTCCAAAACAAGATCGACATTACAACATGATTGAACGTAAGATCATCAAGTCTATGTTTTGAATGCTCTACAAAATTGCTAAAATGTTAAATTGTATATATATTCGTAGAATATTTATGTTTACTTCGACTGTCTCGCCCCAAAAAACTTAAGTGCCAAACTAGAGACGTGAATAAGAGATAACAAAAAAGTAAAACTAAGACTTTCGCACAGGCGGAAGGAAATACAAAATCCCAAAAGAATAACATAGATCTAAACAACTACTACTCCTATAAGTCTGCTAGACCAAGCATATATTTTTAAATCCATAACTAAAAGTCTAAAGATAGGATTTCCTTAGAATTTATTATTATTTCAATACTCAACAACCCAATAAATCAACTTTACTTAGTTGCATATGCCCCTCCCATTAGCTCATACGGTCATTATTTAAATTTGAAAGGAAGGAGAAACATAAAACGAATGAGATAAAAATCTCAACGAGTTCTCGCTGAGTGTGTGGGAAATGTAGAACTTTCTTTGAAAAAATTTAACTTTAAATGCAGAGGCACAACACAATATTATTTCACTCAAAAAATGCACATAGATACCAATTCCAAGACTAATTCCAATTCCAACCTCCAACCCTTATAGCCTCGAACAGATTTCCTTGTCTCCCCGTCCAATGAGCTATCTTGGAAACAATAGGTTGCATGCCATGGTACATGCGACAAGTGATTCCACAGAGACCCAACGAACCTCCCGCTGAGTCTAAGGGAAAGGGGCAAAGGAGACACGAAGCCCAACCGGCGAGCCTCCCTATGAAACCATGTGTCTGTCTAAGCTAATTGGATCCACTAATAATATCAAACTGAGTAATCATAACCAATAAATTCAACCAACTTGAGTTTTTACTTTTCCAATGCAAACTTCATAAGATATCATGTTGTAATTTAATAAGCAACGAATCTTTAAAATACACGAATGGAATTTAAACAATACAATTGTTCGTTTTAAAACATGATTTCCACAACATAGTATGAACCTATATAGTTTCTCGTGCAATAGTACATAGTTAATATTAGTTATATATTATACACACTTTCGTTATATATTTAGACACATATTCCTTCCAGTTTTTGGAAATATTTATAGTAGTTTGAAGAACTCACGTGACAGCACAGCACAACTACAAGCAAAATACGAATATATACCAGAAGATAGTCCAATCAACTAGTTCGTGCAACCTATTAGGCTAAATAAAATATCCAACTATAATTACTACTCAACAATCCAAATATCAAATTTACCATGACTTATTCTACCGAAAATGCTAATTTAATATATATATATATATATATATATATATATATATATATATATATATATATATATGCAATTAGGATAGTATTCTTATGTTATGACTCTGAAATAACTTATAATATTATATTATTACTTTTCAGTTTATAAAACCCAATTTAGGTTAAATACTACGAATCCTAGTTTTACAGATATAATTAAAATTTAATTGGCCAACATTTTCTATATTAGAAGATAATATAACATAGATAAATTATATCCAAATAGGCAAGTTGATTATTAATATGGGGAAAGAAAATGCATAAATCTGTGCCAAAACAATAGAATTATTGTGTGTGAAGACATTGTACAATAGCTATATCTAAACATGCATGCAAGAGTTTACTTGTAATATTATTGATGATCTAGTATGTATGTAAATGGTACATCAACAGTTAATTGTGACTAGTTCTTCAAAAAGGCAATGCGCGTAAATTGTTGATAAGAAATAAGTTAGCCCCACTCAATAAAAAGAATTGACCATCATTACTTAAGATTGGTTTACTTCACTGAACTATTGAAAGGCTTGTGAATCAGTAAATAACTTGGGAACAAAAAAAATAATAATAAGAAACAAGGAAGACTTTAACTTTACTTGAAGAACGTGGAAAAGAGCGGCGCTGGGTGAAGGCAAAATAATACACGACTGACTTGTGCAGAAGAAAACCCTTATTTTTGTTTAGCTTTTAATGAACAGAGCAGTGTTTTAAAAGGCGTTGGATGTAAGGCGGGGCGTTTCGTGGACCAAGAGGCGGGGCGTAAGTTCCGAGGCGTTGGCGTATCCCTCACAAATTTTGATATTTAATTTATTAAAAATTATATTGATGTACCATATTTCGGTACCGCCACGTCATAATATCCGATATAGTACCATTAGCGTATTTCGAGACATATTATGCCACGTCAGCACCATTATTTTTAATGCAAAATTACAATTCAAGGCAAAATTCGGAGATAGGCCCAAGTAGGCTCAAATCAAGCCCATGCAGGCCCAATTCGAGCTATCTGGGGCCCAATTCGAGCTATTTAAGGCCCACTTCGACCTATTTGGAAGCCCAATTTGAGCTATTCCAAAATAGCTCTTCGAGCTTGAATCATAGTTCTACTTGGAGTGCAATTCTAGCTGAAAAAGTACTCTTAATACTATATAAGGGGGTCTCATGCCTCATTTTCAGGTACGTTTTTATATTTTCAAGCATTCATTTCGAGCAATATTAGTCGAATTCGAGCTATAGAGCAATCATTTCGAGCTGTTTGAAATAGCTCTCGTTCGACCTATATTGAGTTCATTTCAAGTTATTTGAGGGTTATTTCAATCTATTTGAAGGCCTTCATTTCGACTTATAGTGCCACTTTGAGGTGTTTGCTTTCGACTTATTCAGCATATTTCGATCTATTTGTTCGAGCTATTGTCTCTCACGACAAGATTTCATATTCTCACCCATCTGTATTGAGCGTCAGAGTGCCTTCACCGGGAAGGCACCGGCTTAGTTTACGTGTGGTGTTGAGTGCAGATTCCGAACTCAAAAGCTGCTTAAGGATCCAGCATGGACTAAAGTAGTCTGACGTGGAGTGTTGGAGAGTGGACACGTATCCAAACAAAAATACCCCACATCAGTGGCGCCGTCTGTAGGAACCTCTATACGAACTTGGTAACAAACACTATCACTGATTCAATGGCTCACCGCAGAGCCACAGAGAAGAATGGAGTAGCAGGAAGGACTAGATCACAAAGGGAGGATGATAATCGGGTTACTGATGCATCCGAGCATACATCAGTGGCAGCACCCAATACTCCCTTAGATCCACCACGTGATGCAGCAAATCAACCTGAAGTTCCTCCCACGGAACAACAGCTGTTGAATTATGCTCAATTGGATCAAATCATGACAGCTTTTCAAAGGACTATGGTACCAATGATTGTGCAACAATTGGCTAACACTGTTGTGCATCAGAATGTTCAAGCACCAATTGCACAACAAACATCAGCGCAGCAAGCAAGGACTCATCAGACGCAACGCCGTGCTGATTCGAGGCAACATACTCATACAAGGTTACCTACTAGAAGGGATCCGTCACTTTCACCTGAACGGAGAAATCCTCGTTCAGTGAGAACCAATGCAAACAGAGCTCCAAGCCGAGCAACTATTAGAGATGGAGAAGTTAACTCAAGGCAGAGAGGTCCTAATGTTCGTCCAGCCGCAAGTCATACAGCGGGGAGAAACAGGGATCTGCCTGAAAGAGTTGTTCCAAGGCCAGAACCTGTCATTGCTGAGCATATTACATTAATGGAGAAGCCAACTCCATTCTGTGAGGCAATCATCAAGTTGACATTGAAAGAAGGAACTATTCTTCCTGAGATGAAGAAGTATGATGGAACGACTGATCCTGCAGCACACTTTGATGACTTGGATGCAGAATTGCATATTCTGGGCTATAGTGAGAACTTAAGGTTGAAGTTAATATCGCTAAGTCTGAGGGGAACTGCTAAGGAATGGTTCAAGAACTTGCGTTCACGCTCAACTGAATCATCTGAACAGTTCAGAAGCATGTTCATCAAGAAGTTTGCTACTTATCGATTAAAGAAGAAATCTTCAAGTACATTATTCAATATCCACAGAAAGCCTGAAGAACCATTGGGAAAGTACATAGAACGTCTCAATGTAGAGATTGGACGTGTACAATCACCTAATGTTGATTTGGTAATCTCTGTGTTGGAAAATCGCTGCCAGAGTAAGAAGTTGATAGAAGTAATCACTTGGGAAGCACCAGACTCTATTGAGAAAATCATGGATCTTGCTCGGAGAGTGATTGACATTGAAGAGGCCACTATGAATCAGGGATTGATGGATTCACCAGAACTCCCTAGAGGAAAGGAGAATAGAGACTGGAGAAGGGATGTTAGAGGGAAAGATCGTGATCGTAATCAACAACCCTTCAAGAAATTCGATAACTACACTCCTTTGAAAAAACAAATTGGCGAAATCTATGCGATTGCGAAAGATAGTGGGATACTCAGACCACCTAAACCCTTTAGAGAAACTGATGAGATGAAATAGTCAAGGAAATATTGCAAGTTTCACAGGCAAAATGGGCATTATACTAATGAGTGCAAAGCCCTGAGGAATGAAATTGAATGACTTATTCAAGATGAGAAACTTGTTGAGTACGTCCTTGAGAATAAGGAACCGCGAGAGGAAAAGTCATCAGGTGGACAAAAACGGAGTTGATCTCCACATAAGAAGAAGGATGAACCTAGGCGGAAGAAGGGTAACGGCAACGATGCTGCTGAAAATGGAATTAATGTGATAGCAGGAGGACCGACTGTGCTGATTCAGCCAAAAGTAGGAAACAGGTTTCACGCGACATACATAATGAGTGTTTGAAACGTCAAGAGATTGATCTTGTCTTTGCAGTAGACAATTTGGATACAAGGATCACACTTGATGATAGTGATTTTGATAGCTTGTCTTTACAAGCTAAGGAGGCGCAACACTTAAATTGCTCTATGGTCGTTTCAGCAGTGATTGCTAATTATGCGGTAAAGAGGATCATGATAGATAATGGTTGCTCAGCCAACATCATCTTTATGGATGCATTGCAATAGATTAAGTTAGGACAATATGAGAACACAGAAGTAAATTCTCCGTTGTTGGGATTTGGTGGAGGCGAAGTTAAACCCGTTGGAAGGATAATGTTACCAACATCTTTCGGGGAAAATCCAAAAAGGAGAACTTTGAATGTGGAATATCTTATTGTTGACATTTCTTTTGCATACAATGTGTTGGTTGGAAGGCCCGGAATAACTGCATTTGCCATGATCATATTAACAGTGCATCAGAAGATCAAATTTCAAACACCTGGGGGAATTGCTGAACTTACTACAAACTATCGTGACTCTTGGAGTTGCTATGTTACTTTAACTAAACCTATTAAGGCGAAAACTGATCCTATTGTCACAATGATCGGGATTCATCCTCTCGAAACGCCTGGAATAGTTGAACATATGGATACAGAGATGGTGCTTACAACACAAGAGGATCATACAATGATGCCAGGCAATCCTGATTCTCTAAACGAGAAAATCACGCCAGAGAAGACTAAGGAGGAAAAGGAAGATAAAACTACCTTGCATTACAAGAAACAAATGGAGATTGAGTGTATGAAACCCTCTGGAGAATTCAAGGAGGTTATTCTGGTGAACAATGAACCTGACAAGGTCATTAAGATTGGAAGCGAGTTACCATCTGAGATTGAGAAGGCATTGTTGGAATGCTTGCGGGGAAATTTTGATGTATTTGCATGGACGGATTCAGATTTGAAGGGAATAGATCTTCGAGTTGCAGTACATCACCTGAATGTCAATTCAAACGCTAAGCTTGTTCGACAGAAGAAGAGACACTTCAGTGATAAAAAGAACAAGGCCGCAGAATTGGAGCTACAATTAAAGTTAGCCGCGGGCCACGCATTTGAAGTAAGATACTCTGAATGGTTCAGCAACGTTGTACTTGTACCAAAGAAGCCGACTGTATGGCGAATGTGCATGGATTACACTGATTTGAACAAACATTGTCCGCGAGATCCTTTCCCTTTGCCTAGGATTGATCTCGTGGTCGACTCTACAGCTGGGTGTGCATTACTAAGTCTCTGCGATGCACAGAGTGGATTTCATCAAATCCTAATGGCGGTAAAAGATCAACACAAAACGACCTTTATCACAGACAGAGGCATATTCTGTTACAGAATATTGCCGTTTGGCTTGAAGAATGCAGGAGCAACCTTTCAGAGGTTAGTAGCAAAGATGTTCTACCATCAAATTGGTAAGACTATGGAGGTTTACATCGATGACATGCTTATCAAAAGTCTAAAGGCGAAGGATCACGTTAAACATCTTGATGAGGCTTTTGGTATCATGAAACAATACGGAATGAAGTTAAAACCAAAGAAGTGTACATTCAGAGTCAAGGCTGGAAAGTTTCTAGGCTTCATGGTAAACGAGCGAGGCATTGAAGCTAACCCAGACAAGATTAAGGCTATAATGGATTTTCCATCTCCCAAGTCCGATCGCGAGGTGCAACGCTTGGTGGGGAGAATCACGGCATTTAGCCGTTTCATTTCACATTCTGTGGAGAAAATCTTACCTTTCTTCAAGAACCTGCGCAAGACACCTAAGTTTGTCTAGACTGAAGATTGTGAGGAAGCCTTTCGCCAGTTAAAGGTCTATCTCACGACACCACCATTATTATCTAAGCCCAAGGATAACGAGATGTTATATCTCTACTTGGCCATAACGAAGAACTCATTAAGCACAGTACTCGTGCGCGAAGAAGATAAGAAACATCTGACAATCTATTACGTGAGCAAAGTGTTGAATGGGGAAGAACTAAATTATCTGGAAATCAAAAAGCTAGCATATGCACTCGTGATAACTGCACGGAAGTTGAGACCATATTTTCAATCACATCCGGTCACTGTCTTAACTAATCAACCATTGAAGCAAGTTATGGCAAAACCGAAAACATCAGGTAGACTAGTGAAGTGGGCGATTGAGCTAGTGAAGTATGGATTGGAGTATTTACCAATGACTACGATTAAAGCACAAAGGTTGCGGACTTTGTGGCGAAAACTATATCAGAGGTAGAGCAAGCGCCTGATGTAGCCATCGTGACGGAGGAAACTAAAAAGGATACGTCTGGGATTGCAAAGGAAACATGGACTTTGCACGTGGACGGATCTTCCACAGTTGATGCTGGTGGCGCTGGAGTCCACTTAAGATCGGCGGATGGAAGAGAATTTGATTATGCTATAAGATTGAATTTTCAAGTTACAAATAATCAGGCTGAGTATGAGGCTATGCTAGCTGGAATTCAAATGGCAAAATAATTGGGGAAAACAAAACTTGTTGCATTCACGGATTCACAATTGATTGCTAATCATATCGAGGAGAGGTATGAAGCTAAGGAGGCTGCAATAGTGAAGTATCTTGACAAGCTAAAGGAAGTGACATCAAATTTCGAGACATTTACTATCTCACAAATCCAACGAGCGGCGAACGAACGGGCCGACTCTTTGTCGCGATTTGCAAGTACCGCTGAAGTCTTTGTTGAAAGGCAGGTTACTCTATTGGCTGCAGAGCAACCTTCGATTGGTAAAGGGGTTGAATTGAAACCAACGCAAGCATTGGAATATGCTCTGCCAGTGGAGGTTGAGGAATGTTGGAAGGACGAGATCATTGACTACTTACAAAACAGAAATCTGCCAACTGATCCACAAGCGGTCAGAAGGCTCAAGTACAAATTGGCAAGATTCACAATGTTCAATGGAGAACTTTACAAAAGGTCATTCGAAGGACCACTCTTAAGGTGTCTGTCGCCAACACTGGCAAAACAAGTCTTAAGAGAGATTCGTGAGGGAAGTTGTGGAAATCATGTATCAAAGTTTCGTTCCGAACACCAGTTTCGAATAGCTCATAAACAGAAACGTTTCGAAAACTTTTCGGAAACGTTTCGAAATGTTTCCAAGCATAAAAATGAAAACTTAAAAATTATAGAACTAGCAACTAAAGGTCATGAAAAAACCATGTAAAATAGTGCTTATTATTTTAGTTTAAGAAAATCAATTACTTATAAAGGTGTTATACATCCAGTGCTACAAATTACTAATTCAAATATTCAATTTAGCAAAATATAAAAATGAGATATATCCATTTTCTCATAAATTATATGATGCCTTAATTTTAATAGTTATTATGAGTTGAAAGTATCCAATCTTAATTAATGTTCTGATAAATATTACTTTTGTTAAATCTTTATCATCGTATCTTGTGAGTTTTGTTGAGTTTCTAGATTCACCCAAGATCCATCCTCCACAACCGAGAACTTCATCTTCTCCTTGTGTACTCTTTTTCCCATATTTCATCTTCCTTAAACCCACTCTCTCGTGTTGTCCAATAATCATAGTTTCTTCAACTCTATTTTTGTCTCTATATCACCCAGAATTCTACACCCATCAATTCTAAGATAAATTTGAAGAAATTTGACTTCCTAATGTAATTTTACTTTACCTTCTCTATTGGGGCTTGTTGCTCAAATTGAATCGGCTTGGGGCATCTCTATTCGAAAAATAAGAGGGAACTTTCTACTTTTCCGTTGTTTCGTGCGAAAGTCAAATGTTTCGGCCGAAATTTTACAATTTCGAAATTGCAAGAGGATTTTGTTTCCTTAAATTGAAATACCGAAAAAATTTGCATGTTTCGTACGAAACGTTGCGAAATTTTGAACCATGGTGGAAATCATTCAGGAGGACGATCCTTGGCACAGAAAATACTCCGGCAAGGATATTTTTGGCCAACTATTATGAGAGATGCTATGGATTACACTAGGAAGTGCAGAAGTTGTCAACTACATGTAAAGATTATTCATAAGCCTGCACAACCTATGACAACAGTGAGCTATGGATGTCCATTTGATCAATGGGGGATAGATATTGTTGGACCAATGCCAATAGCTTATAGAGGTAGAAAATGGTTATTGGTGGCAGTGGAATATTGCACCAAGTGGGTTGAGGCCGAAGCACTTGTGTAAATAACGGAGGCTAATTTGAAGCAATTTATTTGGAAGAATATCGTATGTAGATTTGGAATTCCAAGGGTCTTAATTTTCGACAATGGAAGGCAGTTCCAAGGATTTAAGATTCAAGACTGGTGCAAGGACATAAAAATTGAACAACGGTTCACATCTATTACGCATCCTGGCAAACGGGCAAGTTGAGGCAACAAACAATACACTGGTGAAAAGCTTGGAGAAAAGGTTGGAAGGAGAAGCACGGAATTGGGCAGAGGAGCTGCCTGGGATACTATGGGCATATCGCACAACGCCTCGAACTTCAACCGGAGAGACTCCATATTTGCTAACATATGGTTCTGAAGCAGTAATACCTGCAGAGATTGGGATGCCAACTTATCATATTGTCACATACGATGAGGAACAGGCAATAAGAGCAAGACAAATAGACCTTGAACTGATAGGAGCAACAAGGAAAGAAGCTTACCAACGCATTCAAGCTTACAAATCTATGATGGCTAAAGCATACGATAACAAGGTTCGTTTCAGAAACTTTCAAGTGGGGGACTTGGTATTGAGGAAAGTCGAAGCTACTAAGCTTGTTGGGAAGTTGAAGCCGAACTGGGAAGGACCGTACAGAGTAGAGAAAGCAAGCACCAAAGGATATTACTACTTACAAGAGTTGGGTGGAAGGACTTTGTCACGCCCCTGGAACGTCAAGAACTTAAGAAGGTTTTACAGTTAGGACACTAGCATTCTAACAGCCTTGTGGCACGATAGGACCGTAGTTTCAATGTTTTATTCGCTTATTCTTTTACGAATTACGAGTCTCTGCACATGGACTCCAATTGTAATACTTAGCAGCAAACTACGGGGACTAGATTCCTAGCCACCTATATACGACAGGATACGTAGGCAACTCGAAAGTTACTCGAGCTCAGTCCCAAGACTTATAGAATTTCCTATTTTATTCAAGTTTGATTGTTTGCCTACATCCTACATACAGAGCATAATTAAAACTGAGTTCAAACACTCAAATGTAAAAGTATAAACACTTAGAAAAATTGAGCACTAGCACTCATAAAACGAGCACAAGCCCTCGTAAAGCCGAGCACAAGCCCTCGCACTCATAAAACGAGCACAAGCACTCGTAAAGCCGAGCACAAGCCCTCGCACTCATAAAATAAGCACAAGCACTCGTAAAGACAAGCACAAGCCCTCGCATTCATAAAATGAGCACAAGTACTCGTAAAGCCGAGCACAAGTCCTCGTACTCATAAAACGAGCACAAGCACTGGTAAAGCCGAGCACAAGCACTCGTAAAGTCGAGCATAAGCAATCGCAAAAAAGACACAAGCACTTGTAAATAAAACACAAGTACTTCAAAAAGAGTAAAAACGATAACACAACTAGCATGGAAAGTCAAGGTAAATACACAAGTACTTAAAGCATACAAGTATGGAGAACACATTCATCAACAAGAGAAGCAAAAAGATACAAACACATAAGGCAAAAAGACACAAGGCAATGCCAAAAGTCAATATGTACTAAAAATGAAGGATAAGCGCCAAGAACGCGCACAAGTCAACAAAATGTACTGAATCAAAAAATATTGTACGAATGGAAAAATACTGTACGAGTGAGAAGATGTTCTAAAAAGGCTAAGGCACAAGCGCCGGATATAAGGCACGTAGGCCAATCAAATCAGCATCAGAGGAGAAGGTTCTACCCAAGCGACTCCACAGCACCCTGACTCTGTTCCTATTCCTGGATGTCCTCGAATGACTCATTTAAGGGGCTAGTGTCGTTAACAAGAGAGATCCTACGCGGCGCGGCGACCGGAGCGGGAGCATCTGGCATCACCTGATCCGTCTCCATCGGAACCTCAAGAACCTGAGGGTCGAAGGCCATCTCACCATCCTCCAGTGGCGCAGACGGCGCAACAGCAGCAGTGGAAGTAGAAGGCAGCTCATCCAAGTAATCCGAAAGCCACACCTGCTGCAAGGGGAAAACATGGGCAAATGGATCATGCTTGGGCGAACCAACCTCTTTTGTAGGAGCGGGATTGGCAGCGGCGGCGGCAGTGCCGGAGGTCTCACCAGCCTCAGCCTCATCCTCCTTCAGGCAGTCAAGGATGATGAAATCATCCTTCTTGAACCCCGCAGCTAGAGCGCCTCGGGCTATGAAGTCATCCAAGGCCATTTTGTAGCCCTTCTCCGTGTCATACCCGCTCTGGTCATGGAAATCTTCTCCCAAGTCATCGAGCGAAAGAAATCGATGGCCACAGATACCTTCTTATCGTCAGGAAGCTCCTATATTAACATGGTCACAAAAAATTAAAATATAAACATAAGATAAAGAATGAAAAGTAAAAGCAAAAAGTTAGAGTAGAAGGGTTACCTCGCGCATCGCCCTCTCATAGCCGTCCTACTGAGCAGTCAGGAGCGCGGCCTTCACAGCAGCCAGCTCAGCCTCGAGCTTCGTACATGCCTCACCAGCAGCCGCAACAGCATCTGTCATATTCTCGATCGTATCAACATGATCATCAATCACCGCACTGGCATCAAGAAGATCCTGAGTAAGCTGACCAGCATGCAACTTCTCCTCCATAAGCTCCTTCTCAGTGGTAGCAGTAGCAACGCGTGTGGCCTCCAACTCAGCGCGTGCGGCCTCCAACTCAGCGCGTGTGGTCTTCAACTCATCAACGACCACTAGCAAGTTCTTCTCAGCTTTAGCCGCCTCCTCCTTAGCTTTCTTCTCGAGTTTTTGAGCCTGGACCGCTGAGTTGTGATGCCTCTCCAGCATTGAGTTGTACTGACTCTGAGAAGTCATGGCAATGTCAAATTTCTCCACCATAGTCTAGGCATTGATAAAGAGCTGCAGAAGACAAGGAAAGTTAGTACAAATGACAAGACACATTAAAGAGAGCGACCGACATAAAAACGTACTAAGTACAAAACTATTAAGTCTACTAACCTTGCACGTGGACAGTGCCATGCGGCTGATCAGCTTCTAGTGGCCAAGCTCCTCGAAGTACAGCTTGCGGTCGAAGGCAGGCATGAATCCCTTCATCAGACGAAGAGCAGTGGTGTCAGTCATCTTGAACTGACCCGCTTTAACAGAGGCCCGAACAATCTCCTCGACGTTGATATCAAGCTCGCCCTCCTCATACGTGTTCGACGTGTCATGCGCAAGCCGCTTGCCATGATGACGGTCCTCAGAAGAGGACGGCCTCTTCCTCACAGCAGGGTCAGGACCCATCTTGTTCCCTCGACGAACTGCCTCCACAACAGGCGCAATCCTCACTCTCTCAATCAAAGGCGGAGGTGGAGGAGAGCGCTCCGGGACGAATGGCTCAGCATCGACCGGCGGCGAAGAAGGAGCAGCAGTGGAAGTTGACTCTGAAGGAGCCGGAGATAGAGCAGACGCAGATCCCCTATCACGACTCGATCCCCGTGTCAAGCCAGCAGCAGTAATAGGGGGAGTAGGGGCGTTGGGAGCTCGAGAGCTGGTACCAGCACTAGCAGACTTGGCACCCCGACGACTAGTCTTCTCAGAGATAGGCACCGCAGTCTGTGGTGCATTGGCGCTCCTCTTCATAGCTGCAAGCCTTTTTTTCGTCTTGTCCATCACTATTCGCTCTGCAACACAAAAATATACAAAGGTTAGAAGACATGAAAGAAATGAAGAATTGACAAACAGAAGCCAGTAACATGCATAATAATATACCAAAAATGGAAGACTCAACACCAGCATGATGAGTAAAACCACCGGCCCGCAAGACTGCGGACGTGGTCAACTCAATCACCGTCTGAGTGTAGACAGCAGCAGGACATGGGGGCGACCGGCGCGCGTCAGTCCAAAGCCTCTTGAATCGGAATTCCTGTGGCTTGGACTCCTTCACAAAAAACCACTGCTTCTTCCAGTGCTCCCCAAAACTTGACTGCAACTCAGACAAGAAGCATTGCTTCTTCCTTGAACTCAAATAATAGAACCCGGCGTCGACACCCTTGTTGCGGAATTTGATCAGGAAAAATTGCCGGAAACCTTTCACCGAACAGGGAAGGTTGAAGACGCTGGTGAGCATAACATACGCATACATCTGAGTATACGCGTTTGGTGTAAAGTGTGAAGGGCAGGAGTTCAAGGAGCTCATTATCTCTGATACTATTGGGTCGATGGGAAACCTAAGACCGCACTGAAGGTAACCGTTGAAAACGGTGAGACACCCCTCAAGCGGGTTGTTTATCCTATCGTTTGGCCCCAGCACTATGACTTGGTAGGTATCAGGGATATCGTAAGTTTCGCTGTAATAACTTATGTCATGTGGCAAAGCAGAAGGAAACTGGTCAAAATTGAGAATGTTGTGGATAGGGATTGGAGAAGGTGAGTTTAAATTAAGGCCCTCGGCGGCTAACTTCTCAATAATCTCATCAACGATGGTGGGATTAATAGTAGAAGCATCAGTAGTCGGGTCAGGATTGGGAACATCAGAAGGTGGAGCTATATATGGAACAATGCTAGTTCTAGCAGAAGTAACCTCATGCTCATCCTCACCTAAAATGTCTACCTCCCTATCCGAGCCCCTATCATCACTAGATGAAGTATTATCAGAGAAATCATCGCTACTATTGCTAATGGACTCGTCGTCTTTAGACCTATTAGACCTAGTACTCTCTCGGCTACTATTGCTGGTAGACTCGCTATCGGAAATATGCGCCATAAAAAGGTTCAAGGTAAAGGATTACCCGAACGAGGGTCAAAGTCGATGAAGAGTTCTTCGCTCGGATCAAGCTGCTCGTATGACCTTTGAGTAGGAAGAAACAGCTTCGGTGCACCAGGAACTCGGATTTTTTCAGGTTGTGAATGACGAGGCCGGTATGGAGATGCCGGACGCCTTGTGTTCGAATTGCGAGGATTGCTATGATGGCTTTGGTAGGATCTCGAGGAAGGCGGACGAGATTGGTCGCGCGAATTGTAGTACGGTCGAGGACGAGACTGTGACGGTGGGATAGAAGGACGTCTCGGAGATCGGTTACGCCGGAGACGAGCCGTTGTAGCAAAATCTGCAAAAAATTGACTCATTAAGCACACGACAAAAAATTACAAAACTTGAAATTTTTTTACAAGTGTGATAACTCAAAATAATTGGGGTCATTCGACCTATTATTTCGAGTTATCAGAGTAATTTCGACTTACAGAGGGCAAACAAGTAAAAATGCAAGTTTTCGAGCTATTTTGGGATATTTTCGAGCTGTTTTGGATGTATTTCGATCTATCCTCACTGTTCACTCTTGGAGTATTTCGAGCTATGTATTTCGACCTATTTTTTGAGAGCTCTGGAAAACAGCGTGCGCGAGAAATGGAGAAATGAATTTCAGCGTGGAGTATTTCTAGGGGAAATAATGCGGAAATTACGGAAATGTCCTCATTTCGACCTATAGAGTATTTCAACCTAATTGTCAAATTCGACCTAACAAATTTCGAGTTACTACTTTGGGTATGTGTTTCGAGCTATTCTTTTTTGAGTTACCAAAAATAGCAAATTCGACCTATTTTCGAGTTTTGTTATTTTTGTCTAAAATGTCGGTTTTTTACACCAAGGCCGCTTTCGTTGCACGATCCTCGATTACTTGACTTATTTTATAGTTTGTATGACCAATGTTTCTACACATTACTCTTACAAACTGGGCGACTCCATGATGTACCATGTTTCGGTACCGCCACATCATAATATCCGATATAGTACCATTAGCGTATTTCGTGACATATTATGCCACGTCAGCACCATTATATTTTTTAATGAAAAATTACAGTTCAAGGCAAAACTCGGAAATTGGCCCAAGTAGGCTCAAATCAAGCCCATACAGGCCCAATTTAGGCCCAAACAAACTCATTTCGAGCTATTTCAAGCCCAATTCGAGCTATTTGAGGCCCAGTTCGACCTATTTGGAAGCCCAATTTGAGCTATTCCAAAATAGCTCTATTTCGAGCTATTTTGAATCATAGTTCTACTTGGAGTGCAATTCTAGCTGAATAAGGACTCTTAATACTATATAAGGGGTCCCATGCCTCATTTTCAGGTACGTTTTTATTTTTTCAAGCATTCATTCCGAGCAATATTAGTCGAATTCAAGCTATAGAGCAATCATTTCGAGCTGTTTGAAATAGCTCTCGTTCGACCTATATTGAGTGCATTTCGAGTTATTTGAGGGTTATTTCGATCTATTTCAAGGCCTTCATTTCGACTTATAGTGCCACTTCGAGGTGTCTGTTTTCGACCTATTCAGCATATTTTGATCTATCTGTTCGAGCTATTGTCTCTCACGACAAGATCTCATATTCTGACCCATCTGACTTGAGCGTCGGAGTGCCTTCGCCAGGAAGGCACTGGCTTACTTTACGTGTGGTGTTGAGTGCAGGTTCTGAACTCAAAAGCTGCTTAAAGATCCAGGTAAAGCAGTATGACGTGGAGTGTTGGAGAGTGGACACGTATCTAGACGAAAATATCCCACATCATATATATTTATGATAAAAAGTAGAGACTAGAATTAGGAATATAAAGAATAAGTTAAGATATACATGAAAAAAACAAAAAGAAATATTAGTGCCAATATAAAGTCAAAAAAATATTAAAAGACGTTATTATACTTTATATACTGTATAAATTTCATATCAACTCATCCCTAGAAAATACTATATAAATGACGAAAAAGAAACTCACAAAATAATGATTATAAACTAATTTAAAAAAGGAAGACGACTTTCAGATTTAGAGAATAATTTAGCAAGGATATCAAATATGTTCTAATAGACTTGTTAGATTCAGTTAAATATATATATTTTTTGAAAGTAAAGAAGGAAACTTATAAATAAGTGAACAACAGCTTAGGGCGCAAAAGGCGTAATTTCTGACTCTGGGCGTAAGCCCCGTGAAGGTTAAGCCCCAAACAACTGCCCCGAGGCGTTTTGGGGTCAAAAAAGCCCTGGGCGAGCCCCAGGGCGAGTTTTTTTAAACAGAGGAATAGAGATAGTAATAAGCTTATGGGCTTATACGGCCGTTTAAGTTTAATGTGCTTCTTTCCAAATTATAGGATATAAACAAATTATACATTTTATTTATAATTAGTCCAATTTTTCAATTACAAAAATTAAACTTTTAATGAAGTAAATTCATAAATTTACACAACTAGTGATTAATAGGATTCGAATTTAATTAGTAATTGCTTAAAATGTCAGGGTATTACATCGACATCTAGCATCAGATACTTTCAGAGGATATTAAATCATAACTAAAGTAATATCAAGTGTTTTGTATAATTTTCTTAATGTTTATTAGTTGTGCAATATTAAAGAAATTATTTTTATTTTTAATCTATAACTTTGCCCCAATTAGTTTTTTAATATAGAAAAACGTGTTTCATGTAAAGAATTTTTTAGAAAAAAGTTAAACCATCATAAAAATAAAATATACACTCATTAGTTATATTAAATGATCATCCTTCATTTTATTAACTACATGAGAGAATAATCATATTTATACAAAATTGAGAAAGTAGTATAACATATAATGAATAAAACATAATATGAAATCAAACTATTTAATAAGTTAGAAACAAATACACATTAAAAATTTAGAGGACAAAATTAAATTAAAGTTTCAAATTCAGTAAAATTGTATTCAACACTATATACATATAAATCTATACATATACATAATATATATACATATATATTTTTTTTTTTTGAAATAAAACACACAATAATATAACTTAACGCAAGCACACTGTTTTAGTACAGGGGTACGGGGATCGGGTACAACGTCTAGTGACTGAATACATATCACGATACAAAACGGGGGATAGCCACTGAGGGCATGAATCCCAAATATTAAACATCACTAGGTTCTGATTTTCCACATATGCTTGGAGGTCATCCGGATGGGATTTCTTCGCTGCTCCAAGCTTCGCCAAAAGATCAGCCACTGCGTTCAACTCCCGGTAACAAAACATCCCCGTAACAGCTGTGAAACTAGAAAGTAGCATCCATATATCCTGCAGAGTCCCCTCCAGGTGGGCCGGAGGGGCCTGGGTCCTGCTCAAACAATGGAGGAGAAATAAAGAGTCGGTATAGATCATAAGATGTGAGATATGCATGTCTATAGCTATACGCAAACCATCTTTTAAAGCTCTAAATTCAGCCTGGTTGTTAGTGGTATGGCCTAAGTATCCTGAATAAGCTGCAAGGAAAGATCCATCATCTTTTCTGAAAACTCCTCCTACACCCGCTGGACCTGGGTTGCCCATCGCCGAACCATCTATATTAAGGAGTACATACCCAACTGGTGGAGGAGTCCAGTAAAGAGTATGTGAGTACATTGGCGATTCGCCCCTATTGGTGTTAGGGTACAAAGTAGCGTTATTCTGGGTTTGGGACTGTATCATCCTCTGTATACCATCCAAGGTAACAGGTTCATTTTGAAACACCTTTCTATTGCGTGCTTGCCAGACCGTCCACATGAAAGTGATGCATGTAGCCCTTCTCTCATTGTCCAGTTTTTTCATGAAAATCAGAGGGTTCGTGAAAGATTTATTATCCAGGAAATGGCAAAACCTACGGCGAGCCGTTCTAGTGGTTTCGCATTTGGTGAATAAATACTAAACGTATTGCATATAAGGTATATACTAATAGGGGGTGGAGTGGGCTCCCATATGTCCCCTGTCTTCGCCCATGTTTACTGTGCCATCTTTTGCATGCACAAACACCCACAACCACACCCACATACTCTTTTGTAATACTTTTTTTTTTTGGTAAAAGATTCCATAAAAACTTACGAGAAAAGTTTATAAGAGTTACAAAACGAAAAGCAGTAATACAAGTTTCTGCCAAAACATCAGAAGGGAAAGAAACAACATCAAAAAGACATTCCAACATTCCAAAGAAGCCATTTTGCAAGATTGTGAGCAGTTTTGTTACCAAGCCGAGGAATTTTCCTGATTTTCCAGCAAGGAGAGCGATTCCAGATGGCCAAGATATCCTTAAGATCAAACTCAGCAGTCCACGGATGAAGACAAGACTTAACATTGATGAGCTCAGCGACTTCAAGCGAATCTGTCTCAAAAAGGACAGTATGTAGTCCCTTACTTTGTGCAAACAATGAAGCTCCTTTGATGGCCAGAATTTTAGCAATCAGTGCATCATAAGATGGCTTAGTGAAAGCACCACCACCCAATGGTTACGCATAATAAAAGCAAAGGTGGCGAGGCCATTTTTGAAAGTAGCATGAGTACAAACATTAAAACATCCAACAAAAGGACATGTCCAGCTGTAGGAAATAGAGGCACTTTGTGAAGCCACGCGAAGTTTCAAATATTCAGATAAAAGATCAAACCACTGTTTGTGAGCACGATCAACAATCTCCATGAAAGAAAGTTGGGGACCTGCATGAAGCACATTATTTCGAGCAATCAAGAGAAGGTTCATGGCACTGATGCAAAAATTAAGAAATTCAGCATGGACTTTGACATCAGGGAAAAGATCGCTAGAAGGTTTAATGATAAGAGAGATCCATTCTTGAATAGAAGTCAGCAAAAGGATCAAGAGAGAACGACCATTTTGAAGCAAACCAAACTTTCTTGGCAAAACAACATCTGAGAAATAAATGTTCCACAGATTCATCTTCTAACCCACAAAGGAGACAAATGATGCAATCAGCTGTCATGAAATAAGCAAGCCAACATCTAGTAGGAAGAATATTATTTGCGACTTTCCAGATAAAAAAGCTTAAATCTTTCATGGTGGGCATTTTCCAAATAGAAGACCAAAGGAAAAAGAGAAACGGAGAAGGAGGTGTGAATCTACAAGCCTGATGAGTTAGGTAAGCGCTTTTTGAAGTGAACACCCCATTTTTAGTGGGAGTCCTGAAAAGGCAATTTTGTTCCCAATGGCTGGGAATAACAATTTTCAGAATTTCAGCGGCAACCGGAGCAGAGAAGAGAAGATGAATAACGTCTGAGTTCCAACAATTGGAGTTAGAAAGTTGAAGCTCATTCACAAATCTGATAGAGCTCGGAAATGTGTCAACTTTCGGAGGAGAAAAACCAGGAAATGTAGGGATCCAAGGGTCATCAAAAATATTCAATTGAGAGCAAAGACTCATTTTAAAGCAAGCACCTTTACGAATGAGCTCACGGCCAGGACATATATTTTTCCAAATCCAAGAATCATACTTTTTCGGTTTGACTTCCAAAATTTTTTGATGGCGAATATATTTTGAATTGAATAGCTTCACCCATGGTTTAGAAGAGGAAGAGAGAAAATTTCAAGAGATCTTAGAGAGGAGAGCACGATTTGTATCGATTGTGCGACAAAACCAAAGACCCCCCAAAGACTTTGGTTTGCAAAGAGAACTCCAATCTTTAAGAGCCAAAAAATGGGGAGTAGAACCTATTCCACCAAAAATTCCTTATATTTTTATCAATAAGGGCAGCAATTGATTTAGGAATAAGAAGAAAGGACTGAGTATAGACAGGGAGACTAAAAGCCACAGATTTAACAAGTACCGTACGTCCCGCTTGTGAAAGAAGAGAAGATTTCCAACAACTAAGGAGAGAATCAAGGCGAGTGATAAGGGGCTCAAAATTCTGAGCTTTTCTATTAGATTGACAGAAAGGAAGGCCAAGATGCTTGATATTGTGAGAACAGCGCTTCATGCCAAGAATACTACGCAAGCTATTACGTAGTTGAGGAGGGTAGTTTCAGCTAAAATGGACATAGGACTTCTCCTTACTAACCAGTTGACCACACCCTACTTCAAATTGATTTAGACAATTAAGGAATTGTGTGACATCTGAAGTCGTTGCACGACAAAAAATAAGTATGTCATCGACATAAAAAAGGTGAGAGATTGAAGGACCACCTCTGCTGACTTTAATACCTTTGAAAAGGTATGAATTTTCAGCTTTAGTGAGGATTCGAGACAAAAGATCAGCAATAATGATAAACAAAGCAGGGGAGAGTGGATCTCCTTGACGTATGCCACGAGAGGGAGAAGAAAAACTAAAAGGGGAGCCATTAACAAGGGTAGATACATGTACGAATAAGTTGAACAAAATAAGGATTGAACCCCAAACATGTCATGATATGAAGGACCATCGACCATTCCACCAGGTCAAAAGCTTTTGCCAAAAACCCAAGTTTACCCTTGCGGGTGTTGAGAAAATGCATAACCTTGAGTGATAATAGAATTATTTGAGATATTCCGACCGGGAATAAAAGCCATCTGCATAGGAGAAATGATGTTGTGGAGAGTAGGTTTGATACGGTTGGCAAGAATTTTGGAGATAGTTTTGTAGATAGTGTTACAGATACTAATGGGACGAAAGCTATCAACTCTAGAAGCATCTTTAGACTTTGGGATCAGAGAGATAAATGTATGATTGAATGCATGATGAGGATGTCCCGTATCAAAGAAGTGCAAGATAGAGTCAATCATATTTTTGCCCACAATATGCCAGTAATGTTTGAAAAACACTGGGGAAAAACCATCCGACCCCGGACTTTTATAAGATTCAAAATTAAAAACCACATCTTTAATCTCTTTCTCTGAAGGAAGCTGCAAAATCTCATTGTTATCAAAATCAGAGAGTAAATGGGGGAACAGATTAGCAAAATCATTAAGAATAACAGGGCAGTTTGATGTAAAAAGTTGTTGAAAATGTAAGTCAAACACCTCCCCAATTTGATTCCAATCTGAAACTTTAGAATTTGAGAGAGGATTAAAAATGAAGCTAATACGATTAGTGCATCTACGGATATTTGTAGTAGTGTGAAGGTACCTCGTGTTGGCATCGCCAAATTTAAGCCACTCCTCCTTAGCTCTCTGTCGCCATTTGAGTTCTTCCTGCAAGAGGACAGAATCAAGTTGGGATTGTAAAACCTCTTCCATAGCAATGGAGTTTTCTGTTTGGTTCGAGGCTTGAAGAAGATTAATTTGATCACAGAGAAGAATAGAATGAGCAATATAGGGTCTACGGTTTCTGTTCCAAATCTTAAGGGCATCTCAAGTGTTTTTGAAATTTGAGTAGAGTCTAGAATGAGGATTTCCAAGGCCTGGAGGAGTCCAAGTATTAGAAATAGTATCATGGCAGGAAATATCAAGAGTCCATGCAGCTTTAAAACGAAATGGCTTCGGACCACAAATGCGGGGTGAGAAGTAGTGAGTAACAGAGGCGAGTGATCAGACTTAATAGCAAGGAGACGGCAGACTAGAGCATTAGGGAACAAAGCATTCCAATCAACGTTAGAAACAACTCGGTCAATACTTTGTTTGATATTACCACTCCCACCCCTTTTGTTTGACCAAGTGTGAGGATTACCCCTAAATTCAATATCTATAAGTCCAGACACATCCATTAAATGTCCAAGGCCAGCACTACAACAAGCATTAAAAGGTACTCCACCAAATTTATCATTTTGAGAGGTGATAGAGTTAAAATCTCCTATAATGGCAAAAGGATCATGTAAATTCGAATGAAGATTAAGGAGTTGGGACTGAAAGTGATTTTTATTAGAATAAGAGTAGGGGGTGTGAACCACAGTAAGAAAGAAAGGTGAGGGGTCAAAAAGTTCCACATTAAACCACCATCTATTTTTGGAATGGATGATAAGATTGACATCATTTTTCTAGGCAAAGAGAGTACCACCAGCAATACCCGCTGGCAGGATAATATCGAAAGAAGAAAGATGCGCAGAACGAAGTGCAGAGATAATGGGTCTAATGAGTGATGTTTTAATCTCACAGAGGAAGAGCACATAAGGGGAATGAGTATTTACAAGGGCCCGTAATTCTCTCCTGGAATAGGTCTGGGCCAGCCCAGCGCAATTGCAGGTCATGATGAGCATGATTAGTTAAAGCCCAGATGGGCTAGGCTCGACTTCTGTATCCTCAGAAGTTGTAGAAGACGAGCTCTCAAGAGGTACTCTACGGGCTAATTGTTTGATCTGTCAAAGGCTTTTAACCTCAAGTCTGATAATGGGTTTGAATTTCCTGGAATTTGGTTTTGGGTTAATAAGAGTAGGGAAAGTGGTTTTGCGCCTTTTTTGAGAGTTGGGCTCAATTGGATCAGGTTAAGTTCAATAAGAGAAAGAGCTCTTTTTTTTTTAGGTTGGGCCTATAGGGAGCAAGTTAGTGAAAACTTGTTGTTGGGCTTGAGAAAGAGTGTCGATGTTCACCTTTGTTAGGGCCAAATTAAATGGGTCAGAGATTTTAGGTGCAAAGAGAGGAGTCCAGCTGCCTCGGGTAGTGGGTGAAGGTACAGATTCAGCAGATTGTGAGGTGCTGTCAGGAAGGTGGAGCGTAATTTCCTGCACTGATTTGCTGATGTGATACGTAGAGAATCCGAATTAGGAAAAAGAGTAGATTGGGTAGGAAAGCTGAGGGTATGTTGAAAAGTTGGTAATTTGGTGACGTGGCGATCAGTAAGATAAGGAACGTGGTCAGAGGTGCAGTTGAGAGAGGTATTTTGGTTTGCCTCTGTATTGACAGTAAAAGACTGAAAACCCCCTGAAAGGGTATTATCAACGGCAGAAATAGGATTTTGAACGGAAGAGGAATCAAGAGTTTCTTTTGTGGGAGATCTGCAGGTGTAGAGACAACAATGATTTTGGGATCAGGGTTGTACAGGTTAGGGTTTGGTGTGAGATGGCTATCTTCTTTAAGCCAGGGCCCAAAGGGGAGGATTTGTGGGAGAGGCTGATATTGATGAACTAGGGAGCATGAATGAATCTTATGCCCAATACAACCACAAAAATAGCAGAAATGAGAGAGTCTTTCGTACCTAAGCTCCACAATAAAGCTTTTTCCTTCACAAATCAAGATGGTCTTGTCGAAAAGGGGACGAAGGATATTAACTTCCACTCGGAGACGGAGTGATTTAGACCACTTTTGCCTTTCTGTTAGATTCCTCTGATTATTTACTGTTGTAATTAGTTGTAAATTAAGGGCTAACACTTGGTAGATTGACAGGTAGTTATGTGTGTGTAAATATGTCATCTGTACTTTCTGACTATTGCTGACTCTTCTAGAAATGTAATGATTACTATGTCAAGTAGTAAATCTGATAGGTGGAGGCATTAGATAATAAGGTATAGGTGTTTAATAATGAGGTATGGTGAGTTAATGAAGTAGGTGAGTTAGTTAGATGTTAACACTCCTCTTGTATAAATAGGTACTTCTTATGTTCAAAATAATGTATCTGAATAATACTTCTTCCATTGTTTTCTATATGCTCATGGGTGTTTAATAATGAGGTATGGTGAGTTAATGAAGTAGGTGAGTTAGTTAGATGTTAGCACTCCTCTTGTATAAATAGGTACTTCTTATGTTCAAAATAATGTATCTGAATAATACTTCTTCCATTGTTTTCTATATGGCATCAGAGCGATAGTTCTGCCAAAAACGTTTCTCTTCATTTTTTTTGATCTTTTTTTTTTTACTTCTCAATCTCAAAGTCATGAGTTCAGAGAAGGAGAATGTTTCATCAGAAGTCATCACAAATGCTTCTGGTTCATCTGTGATCGCACAATCTTTTGGAGAGGGTTCCTCTCTGCAGATCACCAATCATAAGTTAGATGGAAAAAAATTTCTGCAATGGTCGCAGTCAGTCAAGCTAGTTCTCCGAGGAAGAGGAAAACTTGAATATATCACTGGCGAGGCTAAGCGTCCAAATACCATGGACCAGACCTACGCCAATTGGGAACTCAACAACTCACTCGTCATGGCCTGGCTTATCAATTCGATGGAGCCACGAATTAGTCGTACCTATTTGTTTCTACGAACTGCCAAAGCCATATGGGATGCAGTGACAGAGAATTACTCAGATCTTGAGAATGCTTCTCAGATTTTTGAGATAAAGAATAAACTCAAGTCTCTTCAACAAGGTACCATGGACATCACAGAGTACTATAATTCTTTGCAAACATTATGGCAGGAATTAGATATGCATTATGAGGCAGATTGGGGAGATCTTGAGGAAAACAAGAAATTTCAGAAGCATCTAGAGAAGGAAAGGTTGTACGAATTTCTAGCAGGGCTTAACAAGGATTTAGATGAAGTACGTGGTCGAATTCTTGGTCGAAATCCGCTGCCATCAATTGGAGAAGCCTTTGCAGAAGTCCGACGTGAAGCTAGTAGGCGAAGGGTGATGTTAGGGGAAAAAAATGATGTTCCAGCCCCACCTGTCAACGATCGACCCGCAGAAAATACTGCTCTTTTTGCTCGGAATTTTGCCCACAGACCTGCTGATCAAAGATCAAACCAGAGACCACGCTGCTCACACTGTAACAAACTTAGCCATACACGAGAATGCTGTTGGGATCTCCATGGTAAACCTGCAGAATACAAACCTTGAAGACAAGTTCAAGGCAAGCTTTTTCATGCTACAACTGAGGAGACAAGAGAGGGAACCAGTACTGAATCAAATGGTGTTTTCTTTAATCAAGAACAACTTGAAAAATTACTAGCCTTCTCAGCCAACATTCTGTGACGGCTCCCAAAACAACCACTAGTAATTTTACCAAGCAAGGTATTGCTTTTCATATTGAATTACAGAATCCTTGGGTATTAGATTCCGGTGCGTCTGACCACATGACAAGTAATTCATCATTGTTTTACTCTTATATACCTTCTCTAAGGGATGTAAGGGTTAAAATAGCCGATGGAACTTTCACTTCAGTTGCTGGAAAAGGTTCTATACGCCTGTCAAAGAATCTTGTTCTCCATAATGTGTTACATGTTCCCAATTTAGCCTGTAATCTTATGTCAATTAGTAAACTGACTCGAGACCTTAATTGCACTGCTAACTTTTCTAGTGATGCATGTTTAATACAGGGTCAGGGATTGGAGAAGATGATTGGCATTGCTAGAGAGAAAGGTGGACTCTACTATATTGAGAATGAAAATTGCGAAAATAAACAAGCAACCGTTGCTGGAATTTCCTAACATCAGTTTCAAATAATGATGTAATGTTGTGGCACTATAGGTTAGGCCACCCTAATTTTTATTACCTAAAACGCTTGTTTCCTGATTTGTTTATCATTAAAGAACTGATAAAGTTTCATTGTGAGATGTGCCAACTTGCTAAACACACGCGTGCATCTTTTCCACCCAAACCCTATAATCAGTCAAGTCCTTTTTCCCTAGTCCATAGTGATGTTTGGGGACCATCCCGTATTCACAATGTCACGAGTACTAAATGGTTTGTTACATTCATCGATGATCATACAAGAGTATGTTGGGTGTATCTTTTCAAAGAGAAGTCAGAAGTTGCAAAAATCTTTCAATCTTTTCATGCTATGATTACAAATCAGTTTCAAACCACAATCAAAATTCTGAGAACTGACAATTGACAATGGAACAGAATATTTCAAAACATTCTTAACAGATTTTTTAGCAACTAATGGTATCATTCATCAAAGTTCTTGTACTGATACCCCACAACAAAACGGGGTAGCAGAAAGAAAAAATCGTCACTTACTTGAAGTTGCTAGAGCCCTAATGTTTACCATGTCAGTTCCAAAATATCTATGGGGGGAAGCTATCCTAACTGCTTGTCATCTCATAAATCGAATGCCATCAAAAGTTCTTAACTATAGAACACCCATGTCTGTCCTTCTACAACTTTATCCATTGTTTCATTGTCCCTCTTCTATCCCTCTAAAGACCTTTGGGTGCACAGTGTTTGTCCATGACCACCGAAAAAGCAAGTCAAAACTTGATCCAAAGTCAATCAAGTGTGTTTTTGTCGGGTATTCGCCTACTCAAAAAGGGTATACATGTTACTCTCCCACTCTCCATCGAATGTTTGTGTCAATGGATGTCACCTTTTTTGAAAACCAACCATTCTTTCCCAAATCCTCACTTCATGGGGAGATTGAAGGTGAAATAGAGTCTTGGGAAGTGTCGAGATCAGATTCTTTACCCACACCAAATATTTCTGTTCCATTGCCTATTTCAATCAAAGCTATTGAACCTATAAATCCCCATCCTTTACCTAATCAAACTAAACCTACCGAATCTGTAGTGCCACAAATACAGCGATGGAAAGACATTGTTTATTCACGCAAGAAACATTCTCATGGCTGTGATAAACCTGATGCTCAACAATGTCAAGAATCTGAACTAATTCTTGATCCTATTCAAAGTGGTGAGACCACTAATGGCACTGTAGTTGAAGAGTTGAACTTTCCAAGTCAAAATGCAGCAAGTATAGATGACTTGCACGTTCCTATTGCTATTCGGAAAGGTGTAAGAGCATGTACTCAACACCCCATCTCCAAATTTGTTTCATATGATAATTTGTCCCAGGAATTTTCTGCCTTTACCACTACTTTAGCAGGTATTGAAATACCAAGAAACATTGAAGAAGCTCTTGTTGATCCTAAATGGAAGGAGGCTGTTTTAGAAGAAATGAAGGCCCTGGAAAAGAACCAGACATGGGAGGAAGTAGAGATGCCAAGTGGGAAAACTACAGTTGGTTGCAAGTGGATATTCACAGTCAAATTTAATGCAGATGGCAGTATTAACAAGTACAAAGCACGACTGGTCGCTAAAGGCTTTACCCAAACATACGGGGTAGACTATAAGGAGACATTTGCCCCAGTTGCCAAACTTAACTCAGTCCGAGTTCTCTTGTCATTGGCAGCAAATCTGGGTTGGCCACTCCAGCAACTAGATGTGAAAAATGCATTCTTGAACGGAGACTTGCATGAAGAAGTATATATGGATCCACCACCGGGGTTCAAACACAAGGAAAACATGGTATGCAAGTTAAAAAAGTCCCTTTATGGACTGAAACAGTCACCGAGAGAATGGTTTGAGAGGTTGACTCAAGTTGTGAAAAAATGGGGTTTCCAGCAATCCCATGCAGATCACACTCTTTTCTACAAGCATTCTAAAAGTGGAAAAAAGGCTATTTTGATAGTGTACGTGGATGATATTATCATCATAGGAGATGACTACAGCGAAATGGAACAGTGAAAGGGATACTTTGCAGGAGAATTTGAACTAAAAGACCTTGGCAATCTTAAGTACTTCTTGGGAATGGAAGTTGCAAGAAGTAGTGCTGGTATAGTAGTCTCTCAAAGAAAGTACATCCTCGATCTTCTTCGTGAAACAGGAATGATGGGATGTAAACTAGCTGAGACACCAATGGAACCATATGCAAAGCTTGGACTTGAGGGCGGGAAGGAGGTGAATAAAGAACAATATCAAAGGCTAGTAGGCAAGTTGATTTATCTAGCACACACTCGTCCAGACATTGCTTTCGCTGTAAGTGTACTGAGTCAGTTTATGCACTCACCAAAAGAGAGGCATCTTGAAGCTATCGATAGAATACTACGATATTTGAAAAACACCTCTGGGAGAGGATTGCTCTTCAAGAAGGGAGACAACAGAATGGTGGAAGCTTACATCGATGTTGATTGGGTAGGTTCGTCTGTGGACAGAAGGTCAACTTCGGGGTATTATACCTATGTTTGGGGAAATCTCGTCACTTGGAGAAGCAAAAAGCAACCTGTAGTAGCTAGGAGTAGTGCAGAAGCAGAATTTCGAGCCTTGGCTCTTGGCATATGCGAAGGGGTGTGGCTCATAAGACTCCTGGACGAACTAAAGATCACACGCAATGACCCGATGAAGCTTTATTGTGACAATAAAGCTGCTATTAGTATCGCCCACAATTCAGTTCATCATGATAAGACAAAACACGTGGAAGTGGATCGTCATTTCATCAAAGAGAAGATTGATAATGGAAGTATTTGCATGACATATATTCCAACCAAAGAACAGACAGCTGATATCTTGACAAAGAGCCTTAACAAGCCGAGTTTTGAAGATATGGTGAACAAGCTAGGAATGACAAACATTTACATTTCAGCTTGAGGGGGAGTGTTTGAATCCTCTGATTATTTACTGCTGTAATTAGTTGTAAATTAAGGGCTAACACTTGGTAGATTGACAGGTAGTTGTGTGTGTGTAAATATGTCATCTGTACTTTCTGACTATTACTGACTCTTCTAGAAATGTAGTGATTACTATGTCAGGTAGTAAATCTGATAGGTGGAGGCATTAGATAATAAGGTATGGGTGTTTAATAATGAGGTATGGTGAGTTAATGAAGTAGGTGAATTAGTTAGATGTTAACACTCCTCTTGTATAAATAGGTACTTCTTATGTTCAAAATAATGTATCTGAATAATACTTCTTCCATTGTTTTCTATACTTTCTAAGGAAGGCTCTGTTTTAATGAATCTACCCACAGTGTTTCCGATAGAGATTGCGTGTTGGATGTAGATGTATTGGGTTGGAATATTATAAGCATGAACCGAGAACGGGGATGTTTCAAAAGTGATTTCCTTGGTAGATTTTTCCTCGTACCAGAGCTTAAGGCAAACGTGATTACCTCTAAAGGACCAATGTGAGTTGTTAAAGATACGATGGCCTTACTGGGCAAATCAAAGTTGAATGAGATAGTGTTGTCACAGATGTTATTCGTGATGACAGATCCTCTAGGGTTCCAGGATTTGAGCAGAGTATTTTTTTTTTATGGTGTTAGGATTAAGATCTTTACACACAATAGCTAAGCTGTTAGGGGAATAGGTAGAGGAATTAGGGGGATCTTCACAGCAGAGGAGATTTTGGGTTTTTTCAACGACTGATTCCATGGGTTAGCAAACGAGAGGTAGAAAGAGGGCAGACAAGAATTAGAGAAGAAAGTAAAAAGTGTTGGATGAACCAAACAGAAAAGAAAAACATAGGAAAGTCTTAAAACCAAATATGGAAGAGGCTCTACACTAGAGAGCAAGAGTGCAATTATGCTCAAGGTTAAAACCACTCTACAGCTCTTTCGTAATACCTTGAATTACTCTTAACGCGTTGTTGTGCATAAATGTAATGTACATTTATATGCTAAATAATTTTTAAATAATGCTTCATACATAAGTAATGCATATAAAACTTTCAATATTATTTTCTATGATTTTGAATATGCTTGAGTGCATATTCAATATTTTTTGTATTACTTAAAAATAAAATGCTAAGAAAAAGAAAAAATCTAAAATTTCTACATTTATCTCGCGTATATTGTGAAACCCAACCAAAATCTGAAAATACAATAAGAAAAAGTACCACTAGTCATTTTATTACCTTTTCGAATTCGGTATAATCATATCAATGCTAGAAGTGAGGTTCAATTGGTAATTTCAATTATTTGTCAAACTAAACAAATTCGGTACAATTCGCTTACTACGGAGCTCGATTCAGTAATTATCAATATATTTGTGAAACTATTTTTCTTTCTTTACAAAAAAATAAAAATAAAAATATGACAATACAACACCCCTTAAGAATAAAGTATAAAGTGATAAAATGGTGTGAGAAACTAGTGTTATTAAACCCGAACCGGACCGGCCGGTCGACCCGGGCTAACCGCTGACCGGCGCTGAGTCCGGTCCAGAGCCACCCAAAAACCGGTTTGCGAGGAAGGCGGTCGAAACCGCTGCGAACCGGCCGGTTGAGCGGTTGCACCGGCGAATCGGCCCGGTGCGTGACCCCTTTATGCTTTTTTTTTTTCCCCTTTTTCCGGCTACATGACGTCCGCGGCGGTGAAAGTTGGTGTTGATGAAGTCTATTGAACACACGATGACTGATTAAAAGTAAGAAATAATAGGGCAAAACCTAATAAAATAGTAATTAGAGGATAATACGGGGTTACCTGGTGAATAAATGAAAAGGAAAAGAGAAGAATGTCGGTTCATAGTTGCTGCGGGAGGAAGAAGACGAAAGACTTAGATTCATTTCTATTAATTTAGGGTTTTGACTGGGGTGGGCCCATGCATGAAATGAAAAATTTATGGGCTTGACAAAATGATTTATTTAACTTATTCACTGATGTTTTGAATTGTATCTCAAGTTTTAATTTCTTAATAACACTATTTAAGAGTAATACAATATAAATAATTAATTTATACGTAAAGTCAATTCTAATTATACTTACAAAAGTATTTTATAAATTGTATGTACTATATAATATTTAGGACATTGAGGAGCTTATATTACATGCCTCTTGTTATAAACATGATGTTGAACTATTGAATATTCTATAAATAAGCACTCGTCACCGGTTCGACCACTAAACAAACCGGTTCGACCAATCGAACTTGTAACTAATAAGGCCAGCTCAAGATTAAAAAATCGTTTGATCAGAAAATCAACCATCATCGTTGATCATAATAACACAAAACGACATAGTAGTATATGAAATAATAAAGTGAAAAAACACTAAACCAGAAAGACACGAAGAGACACACCGCAGTAGTCAACTTTTCACCTTCCCCGTACCGTCTCTGAAACAACCAGCAGAATTGCAATTGACACAAATAAACCCTAATTCTTCTCCTCGTTCAAATTACTCCTCAAATAAAACCCTAGATGACGAGTTATTTCTCTCATTTAAAACCCTAATCATCCATTTAGGTGCAGACATTCTTCGCTATGATGAAGAAGAAATCGTTCGATGTGTTTGACTTTAAAGAAGACGACAACAACACTGAAATGGCAGATACAACGAGGATTTCCACCAGCAAATTTACTGTACCAGAAGATCATCATGGTATGATATTATGGAATTTTCATTTTTGTTTTTTGTTTACAGCTGTGAGCTTTTGATATCATTGCAAGTTTGAGAGTAGTGGCCAAAAACCACATGAAAATGCATTTTGTCTGCCTCAACTGGAGAGAAAAAAATCGAGATTATTTGGCTAATGAAAATATGTAGCCCAGTGGAGAGAACTGGAGACTAGTTAGTTGAGTGTACGCAGAATATGTACTTGATCCACAAATAACTCTATCTAATTCATACTAACAACGAGTTCTGAGAGTGGCCTAAAACACATGAATGCATTTGTCTGCCTCTTTCAGTTTCAAGCTTGTAAACTATATTATTAGTACAAAGTGATTCAAGTCTAATGATAGAGAGTTCTTTACTTTTAACATCGTTTTTCATACGATAAATATTTTATGTTATCGTGCACTTTAAAAGGATTGTTGAGCTTGCTGGATCCTGAAGTTATAAAGTGAAACTTCTCATTGTTTCAATTATGCTATGACTATGTAGTTTGTTTGTGGCTTGAACCACGCGTTTAAGCAACTTATGTGTTTCTTTTTTACTTGTTAACGGTGGTTTCTGAAGTCATTTTATATTTATTGATAGAATATGCTATCACAACTTCTGTTAAAGTCTGAATCAAATTGCCTCTTCTTATAGCACTCTTTTGTTTTTTTCTTTTCAAGTTTCATGGATACCATTATTTTAATTACTTGTTTTAGTTTTTTGGGGGAACTAAAATTCTGTCTGAGGAGATTATTGCAGCTGTGCTATGTGGGGGCGTCGATGCTGCCAACATTGATTACAATCAAATTGCTGTTGGTTCTTATACACCTTTCGAGGCTGAAGATTTTACTCATGAACAGACATCTGATACAGGGCATGTGCTGCACAATACTTTTACAAGCCATGGACAAGCTGCAGAAATCAAGTCAAATATTATTGAATCTTGTAGTGGCTATCGCGTTGCGGAATGCTGTTCAACTCCTGAAGCTACCGCTTGTTTGGAGGGCCACTCAAACTGCATCTTCCCAGAGTTTCCATTTAATGTATTTAATTTTTAAAGTTAGTGCACTGTGTCCAAGCCAGAAAATGTTAGCTGAATTATCTTGTTTGAAATGAATGCAGGACGATTCAGTTCGTTTGGCTGTAAATGCTGATGAGAGCATGAGTGCGAGATCTTCATCTACTAATATAGCAGACAACAGTGGGTTGATTTACCAAATCTTGTCTTGTTACTTCACTCCCCTCTCCATTTTCACTCTTATCTTTGTTTTAGAGAGGGTGTAGTTTGAGTTAAATACATGAGTAGCAACTCCATTTTCTTATTATCACTATTGCATTTCGCAGCTTCTGATGGGTCGTCATCTGATAATTACTTCAGTGGCTTCGATATGGTAAATATCTTTGTTTCTTATCATTTTGCCCCTTATAACAGTAATTCTAAGAGATTATCCTTCTCTTTCTCTGTTTCCTTTTGCATCAAGGGACCAAAGATGGCATATCTGCTTCTGAATTGCTGAAACTGATAGAACTTTACTAGAGTAAGAGTCGGTGTTTTTTTTCCAAGATCTGGTGAACTAATTATTTTGGGATGCTAATTGCTATCTGGAACCTCTTCCTGGTAGCTACTATTTGCTACTAAGACGTATAAGAAATGGTAACCGCTGGCTTAGGGAGACCTTTCAACTTGTACATTGTAGAAAATTGATTAGTAGTATCTTTGAAAATTCATATGGTCTTATTTATCAAAGTTAAGTCAACAAAACAAACCTTTTACTTTATTCTGCTATTTCTTGTCGGTCATGAAATATGAGAATGACTTTTTATGCATGTACATACAAAGTTCACCAGCAGATAAATTTATTGAGCTTATCGTATCTTTTCTCTTCAATATGTGTGTTTGCCTTCTTTGTTCTGGTAATCAAACAAGATTTTGTCAACTTGTGTTGATTCTGGGATGGAACTAACTTAAATTATAAAAATATGCACGAATATGATGGCTTTCATATGAGTAAGTATAATGAAGAAACTTCATCCCTTGAAAGGTGGAATCTCTTTTTTTTTTTTCTTCATATTTGTTTCTTATTTATGCTAGACACCTCATCGTCATACAGTTGAGTGCATTGACATGTAATCTCTCTCAAGATCTTGCTTCTTCTATTTTTATCAATTTCCACACATCACTCGATTGATTTCAGCTTCACATACATCATATGACTAAGACAATCGAACTGTGCTTGTTACCCATCTGTTTTATTGTCAGGATGACTATTCAATGGGAATTGTTTTCGACCCTGATTACGTAGATTACTGTGGGAAATACTATATAGACTCTGCGGTGAGCTTCTCAAGAGGTTCTGTTGAAGTTAAAATAAAAAATATCTACGGAAATGAAAGAAAAACTGATATTCATTTGCCAATGGAGGATATTATCAAAATAGAGTCTCAGTGGAGTTCTCGAGTAAGTAAAGTCGTGCTCTACATCTTTTTTTTTTTCTTTTTTTCTTTTGTCTTTTATGCGTTTTGATGTTGTATAAAGCTGCGAATTGACATTGTGATTCATGACCTGCATTTAGTATGGGACAGGCACCATTAATATCTCTTTCATCTCAAGACACGGAACACCAAATGACATTGCTTTGGATGCTTCAGGTTGGTTATTTGACCATTTGTTTCTTACAATGGTCTGCTTTGGACTTGTCAGCACCTTTTCTCTTTAGCCTTTAGTTCGTAAGTTATGTTGTTATTCTATGACGTGTTCTGCTTGCGACATATAATAAATACTTTGCACTAGATCCAGTGTCCTATGTATTTAGCACATTGCACAATAGCATTTTAGAAGTCAGCCTTTATTTTTATTTATTTTTTGGGATAACTACGTCCACACCCCCTGAGATTTGGTCTAACTACAAAACCTTCCCTACTTTTTGATTAATTAGAGAAACACCTTTACAAACTTCAAAAGCATGTAAAAATAGGGGTCTATCTGTAATGTTTTTCAAACTTGAAGGCGAAGTCCCTCTAAATATTCAAACCTAAAAGGGCCTATATGTAATGTTATTTAGACTTCAAGGGGTGCTCATGTCATTATCCAATAGTACAGGAGGTTGTTACTAGTCCCAACCTCATGGGTGTAAATGTAATTATCCCTAAATTTCTAGCCTTCATAGTTATGTGAAGTTTGATATTTGCCTTCCATTGTGTATTGGATTTATGAATTAATGACTTGAATATTGATGTCACCGGTTTAGGAAGGGACCTTTTCAGCTATCTAAATTACTCCCGGTTATTTGATCATCAGTTTTTCTTTTGCTGATGTTGAACTTAAGGGTGCTCAGTACTAGGGATGATATTCACTTTAAACACTTTTTACTCTTTTGTTTCCTACATGACTCTTGGTATGGTCAAAATCAGATTGGGGTGCATATTATCTAGAGTAGAGTGGTTCTAACTAATTTAAATGTGAATAGGGGATTAGAGTTTAAGTGTACTATGTTCTGTTATTTACAAATTCGAGGGGCACCAGCAGCCCAAACAGTCCGAACTTCATTTCTTTTTATATGATTAGATTGAACAAAAGACAAGTCAAGAAAGATCATTTTCTATCTTAGTCTTTCTCGTGGAAGCTTTTGCGTGGGAAACATCCGTTGTACATTCTACCTGTTTTTGGAGAACAAGTAGTTGCAGCATTAGCATAAGCACCGTAAGTCTGTAAAGGTAATTTATATAAAAAGTTGCAACGATCTTAAATCACTTTAGGTACTGATGTATGTTCTCAATTTGGTTTAAAAGTTGATGCTCAGTGACTGGTTTATTAAATTTCAGAGCAGGTGTAGAACTTTATTATTGGAAGTTAAAAGTTCTCTTCTTTAGATACTTAGAGTTATTATGCGATCACTAACTTAAGTAAATTTGGATTGGAGGATAATAGAAGTACTAGAAACTTTAGATTGGGATTGAGGTAATCAATCTTTTCATTTGTTTTACTGTTTTCTTGAATAGCAAATCTATGGCGCAGGTTTACTATAAAAATAATGTTACTGAGCTCATGTCTGCGAGTTTAGGTTTTATGTTACTTTTGCTTTTTAATCATGCAAAATTATATCAAGATCCTTATTTTGTCAGTTTTTATTGCTTGGTATAGTTATTCAATGTTCATCAGCAAATTTTAAGTGACAGAGACTTGTGTAGATGAGTTGTGAATATAGTTACTACGTAACTGAGGTAACCAATTCGCAGTGTGAAGTGTTAATGCAGGGCAGGAAATGAGAGTTGTCAAAAATGTACACATTGGCTAGGGTGGGTCTTTAGGGAGCAACCTTTTTCCTTAGTTCTTTTGATGTAGCTAATATTTTACCATTCTTTTATTCGTTTAATTAGTAACTGATTACCATTTTTATGTCTTAGACAATACATTTTGTGTTAACGAATCGGAAAATTACTAGTTACTACAGAAGCTGGAAAGTTATGGAATTATTTCCATAGACCTGTGCATATGTGTAGTTATGTGGCTAGTGTATATAAGTCTGGTAAGAGAAAGCATGGTTGAAGCTCAGCTTGCTGATCTGAATGTAAGAAAAAAATGAGGGTGTCACTGCAACGGGGTGCATGTATTCTGTCAATGAACCATAATATCCTATATAAAACCATGTTGGATGTAGTTAAACCTGATCTCAGCTTTTATGTAGACAGATCCGAATGAGATAAGATCAAGAATTGAGTTGTTTTTATTGAGAAACAGGAAGCCTCAAGTTTTTGGCTTTTATATCCGCAGAGTATGGAACCCCAGCACTTACTTATCAGGGTCTTCCTAGTTCGGCATATATGTGTATGTGTGTGTATATATCTCGATATATGACCTGTTTTTGTTAGAACAATTCACCAGCATGACATGTAATACATGTCAGAAGAGAACACCATAATCTTGTTGCTTAAAGGGTCACTAAATCCTTGGGATTTATTAGCCTTTCTGGTTCCCTCTCAAAAAGTATGAAGTCTTTTTCTTTTTAACAGTCAGACTTTTGATCCCTAGCAACTAATTAAGTACTAGCTTTTCACAATACGCTTTATTTCGGACCAGGATGGTCTTTATAGAGATACATACAAGCTAAGTAATGAGCGAAAATGATTATCTTATCAGTAGTTAGCCTCCTTGATATGTGTATAGTGAAACGTGATCTACAATTTTAAGATTAAGATTCCTTGTTGATAAGCAAACCTTCCAAACTTTATCAGTCTGTTTGACCTGTGTAGTAAATTTTTGAATGTTGCTTCTACCAGGGATTCAGGAGTTGAAAATCGCAGCTTCTGACTCTAATTGGTACAAGAAGCAAGAAGCTATTGAAGCTCTGGATGTGAGATATAAAGCATTGTGGAGTCTCCGGCTTGAGTGAGTCTTCATACTACTCTCAAAAGAATGTTCATTGTTTTTCTGTAAGAAGTCCAATTTTTTAGTCGTCATTTAATATATATGTCTTAAATTATCAAAAAAATCACAATAATTTTGTTAAATATGATTCTTTTTGAATTTGTTTTCCACAGTATCTTTTTGGGGTTGAAGGGGTTTGGTGCATTCAAGGAGCTATGATTTAGGTTTAGACTAGAGATATATAATTAAACTTGTTGAGATATGATATGAACATTACCAAATAATGTCATATTGATAGTAATCATTGTTGTAGCTTGATACTTGGTGCTTGATAAGGTTACAGTTGAAAAGTGTATCTTGTCATCAGTGTTTGAAAAGGCACGCCCTTGGGCAAAATTGAGCTAAAACGCCCTGAGGCAGTTGCTGAGGCGTAACCTTCCTGAGGCATACGCCCCGTAATTTGAGGCGTATGCCCCGGGCGCAAAAAGCGTAATCTTGGGGCGCAAAAGGCGAAAGCCTGGGCGTGAAAGTCAAAAAAAGGGAAGAAAATAGTTTATATTATTATTTTTTCTATGATTATTTATTCATAGTTTGCCCATAAATTTCTTATTTGGTAAAATTATAACTCGCTTTAGTAAAAGATATTTTTTAATTTTTATTATAATTTTCAATACATTTTTATGTTTTATTTTTTAATTCATCTTTTCTTTATAAATTGTAAGTACAGGTATTCAATTCAATATCCATATATTGTGGATCTTCATCTATTATTTGATTATTATTTTACTTGAGTTTTCTTGTAACTATTAAATAGGTTCACAATATGTCGAATATATGTAACGACCACATGTAATATGTGTATGAGATTTAGGCAGTGTGTGCTAAGTAAAAAAGAAAAAATAAGATTATTCTTTTCTCTATCTATTTATAATGGGTATTTTCTCATATACTTTTTAGAATTTTCCAAATATTTTAACTTATTATATTTGGATTTATGTTTTCTTTTTAATATTAATATTAATATATATTTTAAAAATATAAATACCAGAATTTGTGGAGCTTCCGCCCCGTGCCTCAGGGCTTACGCCCCGCTTACGACCAATGCCTTTTAAAACACTACTTGTCATGGACCTTATAAGCTATGTGACTGTCCAGAAACGAATGATATAGGATAGTGTTGACTTCTTTAATTGAAATTAAATGTATATCTTTATGTATGTTGCTTAATTTTGCGACTTGATGGTTAGAAATGCAATACAATGCAAATCGTTTTGTAACTTATCTTTCAACTTCCATGTAGCATGCAATAGAGGTTTGGCAAGAATTTTTGGATGGAAGTACTTACAGCATTTTTCATTAATTAAATTTATTTTATCTTCCAACATTACCATTAGGAAATCTGCAAAGTACTTTAATGAAAAATGCTTATATCATTCGTTTCTGGATATTCACATAGCTTACGAAACAACACGTTTTTCAAGAACCCTGCTGTTTATGTCTTTTCTTTGCTTTCACCTTTTTCCTTTCCAAGAAATCTCTTGTGGAAGTAGCTTTGCATGAATGGCAATCAGTTGTGAAACGATTGTTGATTATTTTGCTGTGTTTGGACTACTTTCATTTGATTTTTGCTGCCTCTTCTTTTTGTGTTTGACAGGGAACATATAATAGGTCGGGGTAAAAGCGTTTTTTTTTTTTTTTTTTTTTGGTGTGGTTCTCCGTTGGTTGTGATTCTACAATATATTATATTGTTATTATTCTGACGTGTTAATTGGTATTTTCTTGCTTTTGTGTGAAGTACTGGGATAGAACAGTGTTCAGATTTGCCTGACGGAAAAGCGTTTATGCTCCCCAGAAGCTATTTTCCCAAGTGAGTGAAAGGAGCACCATGAGGTTTTGATTTTATAAGTTGGTCATAGACTTTTTTTTTTTTTTTTTTTTATTATTATTATTATATTTAAGCCCCTTCAAATTTGTTTTTTTGTTGTTCTTTGCCATACCTTCCAGTTGTTATGTTTGTAGTAATTGAAATAATTTGCTTTCCTCACAAACTTGGCTTATTTTATATCTTTGCAGTTTTGATAAGCCCTTTGAAGATGTGGTTTATCCAAAAGGTGATCCCGACGCTGTTTCCATTAGTAAGAGAGATGTAGATCTTCTACGGCCTGATACGTTTATCAACGACACAATTATAGACTTCTACATCAAGTAAGTATATGGCCAATATGATATCTTCTTTGTCATCACTCATGGTACACAGTTGTGTTTGCGTAATTAATTAATTGTACGTTTATGTTTAATGACAAAAATTCTTAAAACTCCCTTTTATTCAGTGAGTACGCGGCACTCGTGCTCACTGAATGGTATTTATAGTGAAAAGGCAAGCAGTGTGAAGTTGAATTAGATGGCTTAATAAATTTTGATGTACTGATTTGTTTATTTCATTTTCCCTCTGACATGTTTTGAGGAAGAAGTGTGAAAGAGATAGTCTTTCCTCTTTTTACTTTTGGGGAAGGTCACCGGGTTTGTCCAAATGGTTCCAAAATCTTTTCTTCTCATTGTTTCTTGTCTTATTTTTTTGCTAAATTTTGCAATGATCAACGTCATTGTCGCTTTGGTTTATATAGCTTACCGCAATAAATTATGATTAAAAGCTGGGTGGTTATTGCTGCTGGCTCATGCAAAATTTAACCTTTATGACAGATATTTGAAGACTAGACTAGACATAAAGGAGAGGATTAAATACCACTTTTTCAACAGTTTCTTCTTCCGGAAGCTGGCTGATATGGATAAAGATCCATCCAGTGCGTTTGATGGCAAAGCAGCTTTCCTCCGTGTCCGTAAATGGACAAGGAAAATAAATTTGCTCGAGAAGGACTTCATTTTGTTTCCAGTCAACTACAAGTAATAAGTTTAACAATAATTACAATGTTGACTTTGTAGTTAATATATATATACTAACATCTGTATCAAGAAATTGAGAAGTGATTTAAGATGCAATGTTGCAGTTACCACTGGAGTCTTATAGTAATTTGTTATTTTGGTGAAGCTGCCAGTTATAAAGGCAAGTTGTTCCAACTGGTACATTACCTTCTAAATAAAGTTTTATACTGCATTGACATTTTTAATATTTCCTTTACCTTTATGTAGATGGTGAAGGGTCACTAAGAGTGCCCTGTATATTGCACATGGATTCTATCAAAGGATGCCATGCCGGTCTCAAAGATCTTATGCAAAGGTATATTTTTCTTATACTTATTAGAAAGGTACAGTGGAGTATGTGCTTGTTATATACCATATTCGGATTCTGGTGAACACTAAGGGTGTTGAAGTATTTGGAGATGGTCATTTGACATTATTAGAGAATATGCGGGGCTTTTCCTTCTTCCTTTGGCCAGGGAGGGGTTGAGGAGGGAGGATGCTATATATTCGGTTATTTCAATGCGTGAACTATAATGAAAAATGCCCATCCTGCAGGAACTCTTTCCAAATATGGATCTGCTTTTTACCTGTTTGAGAAATTATCCAATTACTGGGCTTTATGTATCATTCCAAGAAGCATTTGACTAATGTCTTACGAAAATACTTGATGCCTTGTGTTGATCAGCCTAAGGGTATAGCTCGTCACCAAAATGCTAGTGAAGAAATAAATGATGCATCTGTCAATCATCTTCTTACCCAAATCCCTTGTAAAAAGTTATGCTTTATATACTTATCGCATTTTCTCCTGTTTTCATCTTTATGTCATTAGATTATCTTTGCTGGATTTTCCCTTCCACGGTTAATATTTGCCAACGCTGGTCAATTCAAATATTTGACTTGTCAATTTTTAACTTGACATTGCAGTTATTTATGGGAGGAGTGGAAAGAAAGGCAGAAGGATACAAGTGAAGATCTGAATTCAAAATTCAGAAACTTGAAATTCATCTCTCTAGAGGTACTTTTTCAATCATTGAGTCGCAAGGGTTTAGCCAAGACACAGTTAACGTGTTCTTTTCTCTAAAACATGTCTTCAAGAACTCATCCTTTATATTGTGATTTGGAAACCTTTACATCTTAATGGAACACACCACATGAAAGTCACTTTAATGTCTCTTCCAACATCACCCAAAGATTCATGCGGCTCGTTGCATAAATCTTTGTCTTCTGACCACTGGTTATCAGAAGAAAAGCCGTGAATTGTGGTTCATTAGTGAAAAAAGGTGTGGTTGAATGGGAGGCAGGTGTTTAGTGACGTGAGAAGAACCGGTTGAAGAAATACCTCCTGTTTGATTGAAGTAAAGAAATGTTGTGCTATAGCGTTTAAGCCTGTAATTTTAAGTTAAGTACATTGAGAGTTTTACCAATTTTTTGTCTTCTGTAGTTGATGTTAAAGAGTATTGTTTTAGAGTCCTTTCTATATGAAAATTTTAGTCATCAATAGTATAATCCTTGATGAAGATATACTATGATGTATAATCCTCAACGAAGAAGAATTTCCTTAATCCTACTTTTTCTAGTTATGTCAAAGTAGATTAGACGGTTATACTAGCTTTTATATACATAGTAAGCTCTTCTAGTTCCGTAAATAGAAGGAACTTAAGTCTGCTATTGTGGCATTGGTGGGACTCCTTTCTACATCTTTTCTGGAAGATTTTTACAAGGCCTTTGAGAGGTTTGAAATCATGTCTTTGTCCTATTAGTTTGTGTTTCGGTTGGACTTATATTAATCTTTAGCTGAAACTTTGAGTTGTTTGAAATTCATATCTTTGTTCTATTAGTTTGTGTTTCAGTTGAACTTTATTAGTCTTTAGCCGTAATTTGTATGACTAACTGTCACTGTGTTTGGCGTTTACTTTTTTTTTTTTCTTTTTCTTCTGACCACAATGCTCTACATGATGTGCTGTGGGCAAGTAATATGATCTTTGACTCGAGGAGTTTTGGACCTTGCAGATACCTCAGCAGCAGAATTCATATGATTGTGGCCTTTTCCTGCTTCACTATGTAGAACGTTTTCTGGAGGAAGTTCCAGCTGACTTTAATATATATAAGCTCACATCTTCCTCCAAGTTTGTAAGTACAGGGCTTTTTTCTTCATCAAGCAGGCAATCTTCTCTTTTCTGCTTTCCAGCTCAAATGGACTAAATGATGTCTAGGGTTATCACGGTTGCTGATAATTGAAATTGCGTGAAGTTTCAATCTTAGGCATTCTATTTACTTTATATTGAAGCCATTTGATTCTAATTATTTTAATGTATTTGCTTGAAGCATTTGATACTGGATTTTAAAAGTTTACACCAGCTACATGAGATAGGGCCCCACCTAGTGAGAAGAAGCGATAACGGGGGAATCATATTTTGGATTTTCCTTCATTATGTGTATTTGTGTATCCTTCTGGTCTCAGACTAATCTTGATAACCTTCTAGATTTGGAAATTATGATGCAGCTTAAAGACTTTTTGCTCTCCTTCATGTTCTCTAAGACCTAACCTTTACGGTTATATGGGCATTGTCTTCCAGCATATTTAGCTCAGTCTTTGTTATGTGGAAGTCTACATATATGGATACATTGAGAGGAGAGGAGGTGTACAATCCATAAGTTTAAACACAAGCTCAACAAATTGCAGCACATGTTGGTGGCATTCAGCTCATAATTTGAAGTCTTCTTACGTCTAAGTATTTGATGTCCTCAAACAGAATAAAGGCTTGAGCGCTTAGCTCTTGTTTTTTGAAGATAGCATAGTCTTCTTACGAAACACTAATCTTTCCTTATGCCTGATGCTATCCGCTGTCCTGCCTTGATTTCCAAATGTCCAGATCGTGAAGACATTTTCTTTTACTCTTTAGCCATACAAACATACTGTAATCTTTGTAGATAGTTTTAGGCTCTTGTAGTTGTAATGATAAAAATAATTATATTCCTAATTATAGAAGAATGCCTGATTAATAAATGGTTACTGTGTGCTCATGCAGTAAGTTGTTGCTTACTGTTTACTGGCATGTACTTCACGTGAATCAACTTTTATATCATCCCAAACCTTTCGCATACTGGAGCTCGCTCAAATTCTCCGCTCGTCTCATAAGCATTGTGGCGTGCAATTATGAAATACATTTTGGCATTAGAGCTACTTTTGGAAACACTTAAGTGTGGGTTATATTTGTGGCCAGTACATTATTCGTGTCAATCCGTGCAACCTGTTTATACAGTGTATAGGTTGTGCAATTGTAAAACTGGTAATTTTGGTTAAATTGGATGAACAAAGATAAATATTTGGTCGTGTAGGGTATTTTATACTAAGAATTACACGAGTTTCCTTTTTCTGGGTTTTGTTCCTCCATTGCCGGGAACATCTATGATGTTTCCATTTTGAAGTTAACTTTTGCATTCGGACTCTATGGATTCAAGTATTTGATTTTTAAATTTATTTTTGTTTGTCCGTGTGCCGGATGGCTCTTTAGGATGAAAACTGAGCCCCAAGGGAAATGAATAGGAGCTAAATGTAGGGGGTATCTCTTATTGTTGTGATTTTGGAATGGAAGAGAAGTTTTCTCCTTCCTAACTTTCACTTTTTAAATTCCATTTAATGTTCAAGGGCTAACAAAATCTCATCTTTATACTGACGGCACATATTAGGGCATAAACCCTTTGTATTTAAGTACTCATTGTCTTCACCAGTGTTTCCTCATTGTAGTCTGATTTCTTCTCTACGTGATCTTGTTAGAGAGTCTTTGTGGATGTTTTCGGAAAGTTCCTGCAGTCTATATTCTCGGGTTCTCGTCTTTGTATTCTTGGCCACTTTGCCACTATTGTATAGTCTCTTATATTTATCTTTACAATCTTTGGATTTTATTGAAGAAATTCAGTTTTAGACTGTCTTAGCATTTTGATTTTTTGACTTGTTCTTTTTTCATGAGCTTGATAGTATTAAGTGTTACTTTGATGTCTTCTTATGCTTTAGTCCATTCTCTAACCCCTGACTGCATTTTCATCCAATCATGCTAAAGCATTAAAATTGTTACATATGGCTTGCTTTTACAGAAGCAGTCTTATGTGCTTATAATTATCCAAAATTGACTACATCTGCAACCTTAAGTAAGTCAACTGATCTCATCAAAGTTCAACTTGCAATTGATCTCATCTGGTCTTGCATTGCCACTTATATTTCCCTTACGGCAGGAAACTCCAAAACCTTTGTTTTTTTCCTGGTTCGCCCCTGACTAAACACATATTACTCATGTGATCCCCTGTTGTATTTTTAGCTTCAAGCTGATTGGTTTCCACCCGGTGAAGCTTCATTAAAGCGAGCTCGTATTGAGAAGTTGATTGATGATCTCATTGGTACACATTCTGAAGAGTTTTCTTCATCTGGTGGGGCTGATGTGCATTCTTCCCCAGACGGTCTTAAGACTACCCTAGCATATGAAAATGGCTTTGAGGTTTTAGAAAAATCCAGTAATTTCAGGGAGACTCACGGAAGTTCGCAAGTTATAGAGATGAATTTACTACCAGCTTCATCCATTAAAAGTAATCAATGCACTGGAAGTACAGGATTGGTTTTTAAGGAGTTGTTCGAGTCAGGATCTGTTTCAGAACCTTTCAATGAAGTAGGTTGGGTGGATTTCCAGCAAAGAGGATCTGTTCACGAGTTCAACAGACCTCCTTTTGTAATAGAGGTAATAAATTATCAGTAAACTACTCAATGTGTCGGTTTGCTATTCTCTAATTCAAGATGAATGTGAAATACCAGTAACCATGAGGTGGCTTATTTATGGACAACGCAGATGCATAGCCTGACATTAGATTTTATGTAAAAGTATATTTAAATATGAGGTAGTGTGTGTGTCTGAATCAAGAAGCTACCGCAAGCAATATTAAATATTGATCTTCTGTTTCAGCATGTAACGCGACATGAAACAAGTCTGTTTCGGCAAGAAATCATTCTCCATGAAAACAGCGTGAAAGATGAAACTCTCCATCCCATTGTTTCAGAATCGTACTTTCTGTTTCACCGCAGTTTACTTTCGAGATCACTATATTTCTAAAAATCTTTTGAACAATCGGAAGACTGTAAGAGTCTACATTTTTCCCCTTGAATTGCATGCTGAAATTCTTTCACTGGTGTATGTGGTTTTAAGCAGGAAGAACCTAGTGACTGCTTTGTACAAACAGAATCAGTAGACCCTGACTTCAACCACCTGGATGGAATCACCCCAGAAGCACTTGCCTTCCCTTGCTCAACAGGAAAATCTGCAGAGCCGTCAAATTTTGATGCAGTTAAGGATTCTGACATATCTCCATTAACATCTGGTTCTGACTCCGATGAATTATCAGAACTCGAGGCTGTTGAAAAAGGGCAATCTATCGAAGCAGGTAACTTGTGTATTGAACTAGATAAGCTTAAATTTGTCACCAGAGAATATAGGGTCTCGATTCTTAACTTTGCCCCGGTCTTCAGGAAATATGTACAATGCTGCAGACTCCCACAGTATTGTTCAGATTGACGACCAAAGTGATCCGAAGAACTCCTCAGAGTTTTATGGTTGTGCCTCTTCTAGGGATAAGTTGGATGTTCCAGTGTGTGAGGGTCCATATCCTATAATCAACTCCAATGATCAGGCACATCCATGTCCACTTACAACAGAGGATTTGCCCTCATCTTCGTCCAATCAGGATCAGGATGACGTGCAAGTTGAGGTTGTTGATGGGAAGTCACAATCAGAATCAGATGACGAGCAGGCTCCCAAAAGGATGCGGGTTGCACCACCGGAGGACATGTAGCTAGCTTATCCAAGGAACAACATTTATGAAGTTGTGAGTAGTGAAACTTCTTTTTTTGTCTTAATCTTTGAGGTCATTGAAAAACTGCAATTGATGCACTTTTAGGTCCCTATAGCTATGCTTCTTTCGATCCTAAGGGTTTTTGTACACAGGATGTAGATTGTTATGTAGAAAGCTTGGGGAAGAAGAAAAAAACATGCCTGGTGCTGCTATTGCATTCAGGTGTTTAATTGTAAAATCACCGTTTTAACTGATACTTATCACTAATGGTAGTAGTTTATGGCTAATGATGTTTCTGATATGTGGCCAAACTTTTGCAATAACTTTGAATTTTAAAATTACCGTGGTAGATTTGACCAAATTATTAGTACTTATTTTATAGGAATTAAAAAGGCCGAACCCTTATAGAATGAAATACTGATATGTAACAAAAACTTTTAGGATAAAACGCATCAAACTTCCTTAATCCTAGCTTATACCCTTTCTACAAACCTAATCTTATCTTTATTGTAACTAATTCCTCAATCTATTGAAAAACGTTGAACTGCCCGTGAAGTCAAATCCAACAGACAAAAATGTAGAATTGTGGTCAAATCCAACCAAATCCAACGATTGGATTTGGTTCAGGGTCAGTTCGCACATTTTTCAGGTCGGGGGTTAGTTGTTAAAAAAACTAGGTTAGGAGGCAACTTGTAAAAGTGGGTACCCAAACTTTTATTAGTTATTATGAAATACCACATTTTGTTAGTAGTTTCATTGATGACTTGAAATTACATAATTCTGGTAAGTATTGACGAGTTGGGCTCCGCAAGTGTGTTAGATTGTTGCTCGGCAAAGTGAATGTTATCTTTACCTTTTCTGTTTTTTCTGCTTTTGCAATAATTAGTGTTATCCTTACCTCGCTTTATTAATACCTCGAGAATGTCTTAGATTTCAAAATTCTCTTTGCTGTCCTGTTCTTGTATTCAAGTAGTTGCATTTTGACAAGGTATTGGTACGATATTATATATATATATATATATATATATATATATATATATATATATATGTATTGATAAATTTTAAATTTATAATTTGACTTAATTGTGAAATAGTACAACATATGTAACAAGGGAATCGGCGCATCCAAGCTAATTTTCCCGAGATCCATTTCTCTGAATAGATCTTAAGTATTTTATATCTCAGTAAAGCTCAATATTTCATAAATACTTAGAAACGTGAATTTTAGCTAAAATGGAAACATATTTTGCTGGAAGGAGATTTTTCATTAATAGAGACAATGTCGAAGTTTTAAGAACCCTCAAAGGCATTGCACTAAATAACGATCAATTAGTAGATACAAGGAATTCCACAAGGAAACATGCAAGTGTGCATGAAATTGATCAAGTGATTTTATTGCACTCAAAGATAGACCAATTAATGGTTGGATAACAAGGATAGATCGAATGTGGTATGTTAAGTTTGTGGAGGAAATCATGCCTACGCTGAATGTACCTTAGCGAATCATGAGTAAGTCAACTATGCCAGAAACTACCAAAGATAGAGCTACTTCAATATATACAATCAGGATGGCAAAACCATCCAAGTTTATCTTGGGCAAGACAACAACAGACACAAGAATCACAAAATCCCTAGATTCCAGCCTAATGAAAAGAAATCTAACCTAAAGAGATCTTAACACAATTCATAACAAAAACGAAGAATTGTTTGTCTCAAATTGAAGAGAAAGCTCAAAATCAAGATGCATCATTAAAGAGTATATACATAAAAAAAAAAAAATGGTCAGCTTGCATCTCAACTATCAGCGAGACATCGAGATTCTTTATCAAGCAACACCCAAACAAAATCCTAAAGAACAAGTGAATAAAATCACGAGTCCAATGGATGAGGTTTCCTATAACTTCGTGATCTTGGAGCTAGCATAAATTTTGTACCGCTATCAGTTCATAAGAATTTAGGCTTAGATAAACCGAAATCTCAGCACAACTTGCCAATCAATTAGTAAAACATCCAATAGAAGTTGTGGAAGATGCCACGGTGAAAATATGTAACTCTTTTATTCCTATTAATGTAAATTATTTTAGAGATGGAGAAAAAATTTCATTGATTTGGGAAGACTTATCTTAGCAGCTGGTAGATAACGCAAAGTGACATGATCATCACTTTAACGGTAAACAAAGAGGTAATGGTAGATTCTAATAGACCAAGTCGACTGAATGTCAAAGTGTACGTGTCAATCGATTGAACCATAACCTCCGGATAAATACTTTAAAGGTGAAAGTATCAATGAAAGAGCATGCATGAAATGTAAAGAAAATCAAAAGAGACACTCATTTAGAGCATGAAGAAGATGAAGAAGAAAGATTATGTTAAGCACGATTAGATGTATTTGTCTATGAATAATGATTTAATTTTAATGAAAGTTTAATTCTGAAAAGTAGTTCATTTATCTATGATTTCTTCTTGTATTGTTTCTTGTTTGTTAGTTATCAATAAAAATCTCTCTAAACCCCACATATGTATTTTTCTGTCTTAAAGTGTATTAAATAAAGTTTACAAGAATATACATTTTTTCTTTAATTATTAATGTATAATTTGATAAATAATAAATATAAAAGATGGTGAAAAGTCTTGTGTCAAAGTCTGAAACGTTAGAAAAAAGAAGAAAGTTTTTGGATAGTCTAGGATTTGACAAATTTATTAGAAGTTACTTGTATTATGAATTAAAATCTAAATATTGTTTTCCTTACAAAATTATTTGTTTTTCAACTTTTTTATATTACATTATTCATATCTTTCCATATAAAATACAAATATTAGTAAGTTATGTATAAAACCACAACTTAATTACATAAGAGAATCATACTTTTTGTGAATATGTATATAATATATTTTTTATCCTTTTATTGGATTTCAAAATCACATTTTATAAATACAACACAATATTTAGAATTCTAAAAGTTCATTGGCATTATAGTCTTTTATATGGCAAAATCCATGAACCTACTTGCACTTATGGCAAGTGCATTACACTCTTTATATAGATGGAGTTTTTTGCCTTTGACTTGCTAACACATGGGGGTATTTGCTAGTTAAAATAACACAATGGGTTTTGCCAATTAAGAAGAACACATGTATAGTTTTTGCATATAACTCCAATATAAAGTCATGTTAGAGACTTAGTACCTACCCCTCGATTATAGCATAAAATTCTAACTCAAAAAACATACTTTCTTCATGTGACCCCTCGCTGCCCACCCTACCTCCCTATCACTTACACTAAATTTAGATTCTAATCCAAAACCATATTCTACTCACCTAGTACCCATTGGTCATATCATATCCATCCACCCAGAATACCCTCGTCACAAAAACAGGAAAGGATGTGGAAAAGAGCACATTCACTACGTAATGATAAATCATGATAAGTCACATTTTGTCCTCGGGCATTAAATACACTCACGTCTCTCATTCACTCCCGGTAAATTCCATCTACCTCCACGAGGTTTCTTCTTTCTCTATCAACCTCTCTATAGTTTGAAATTTTTTCATTCACCTCCCCTCGGTTAGTTGACAAACTGTAAGTCAACAACTAACTTTGAGGGTTAAAGCATCAATTGATGAAAATAAAATAAATTGTTGAATTATTTAACTAAATAAATCTATTTACAACACGACCCATTTTTTTAATAAATTATTAAATATTAGTATGCAATATCAACTGACAAGCACTAGATGAGACCTTTTATGTAAACAATTAAAATTTATTAACTATATACATGTTTATTGACAGTAAAAAAAAAACATAGAAATAGTTAATAGAAGACATCAATGGCTCTATTCATCCTCCGACCTTTCCTAATATGATTGTTAATAAATGGTTGATTCTAACAAAAATATGACCATATGTAAAAAATTGAAAGAGAAAAAAAGATCAATTGTTAAGAACTCACCCGATTAAATAATATATTCTACTAGATCAAACATAAGACGTTTTTCAATGTACATAAATTTAAAATTACATATTTCATGGCTCCATCTAATAATTCCCTTGGTCAAATCCAGGTATTATATTAATTTACAATCTAATCTAATCTAATTTATCTACTTTATTCAATAAACTTTGAAATTGAAAAGTTAAATAATGGGATTTAGAGAGATTTTTAATAAAAACTGAATAACAAGAAATAATAAAAGTAGAAATCATAGATCCATGAACTATTGTTCAGAATTCAAGTTTCACTATAAACTGTGATGTACCACATTTCGGTACCGCCACGTCATAATATCCGATACAGTACACGAACGTATTTCGGGACATATTATGCCACGTCAGCACCATTATTTTTTAATGCAAAATTACAATTCAAGGCAAAACATGGAAATCGGCCCAAGTGGGCCCAAATTGAGCCCAAGCGAGATCTATTTGGGCCCGAAAAGGCCCGATTCGAGCTATATCAAGCCCAATCCGAGCTATATGGGCTCAAATTCGATCTTTTTGAGGCCCAGAAGCCAAATTCGAGCTATATGGGCCCAAATTCGATCTATCTGAGGCCCAGGAGTCAAGTAAGAGCTATATGGGCCCAAATTCGACCTATTTGAGGCCCAATTCGACCTATTTGAGGGTCCAATTCGAGCTATTTCAAAATAGCTCTAATTCGACCTATTTTGAGTCATAGTTCTACTTGGATTGCACTTTTAGACGAATAAGGACTCTTATTACTATATAAGGGGGTCCCATGCCTCATTCTAAGGTACGTTTTTATTTTTCTAGCATTTAATTTCGAGCTATATACATCGAATTCGAGCTATAGAGCAATAATTCGAGCTATATTGCAATAGCTCTTGTTCGATCTATATAGAGTGTATTTCGAGCTATTTGAGAGTAATTCGATCTATTCGGGTTTTCTCATCACGGTTCTCAATACCATTTCGAGGTGTGCTAATTCGACCTATAGGGCCTAAATTCGACCTATTGGGCTTATTTCGACCTATATATTCGACCTATTTTCGAGCTATAATTTCGAGCTATTATCTCTGACGACAATATCTCAAATTCCGACCTATCTGACTTGAGCGTCGGAGTGCCTTCGCCGGAGGAGGCACCGGCTTAGTTTACGTGTGGTGTTGAGTGCAGGTTCCGAACTCAAAAGCTGCTTAAGCATCCAGCAGGAACTAAAGCAGTCTGACGTGGAGTGTTGGAGAGCGGACACGTATCCAGACGAAAATACCCCACATCAGTGGCGCCGTCTGTGGGAAACTTTATACGCACTTAGTAACAAACACTAACACTCAATGGCTCAACGGAGGGCAACGGAGAAGAATGGAATGGCAGGAAGGACTAGATCACAGAGGGAGGATGATAATCGGGCACATGATGCTTCTGAGCGAACATCAGTGGCAGCACCTAGCACTCCCCTTGATCCTCCAGCTCAAACAGCGAATCAACCTGAAGTTCCTCCCACGGAACAACAGCTATTGAATTCCGCTCAGTTGGATCAAATAATGGCGGCATTCCAAAGGACTATGGTTCCAATGATTGTGCAGCAATTGGCTAACACTTCTGTTCTACAGAATGTTCAAGTTCCAATAGCACAACAACCAGCAACACAGCCTACGCTACCGCAGCAAGGTAGGACTCATCCGACCCAGCGTCGTGATTCGAGGCAGTATACGCAAACTAGGATGACAAGGCCAAGGGATCCATCTCCCTCGCCTGAAAGGAGGAATCCTCGTTCAGTGAGGACCAATGCTAACCGAGCTCCCAGTCGGGCAACTGGTCGAGATAGAGAAGGAAGGGATGCAGAGGTGAATTCTAGGCAAAGAGTTCCTGATCATCGACCTGCAGCAAGTCGAACTGCCGGAATAGATAGGGACTTGCCTGAAAGAGTCGCACCAAGATTGGAACCTGTTGTAGCAGAACACATTCCACTAAGGGAGAGGTCAAACCCCTTTTGTGAGGCGATCAGTAACTTGACGTTGAAGGAAGGAACTAATCTTCCTGTTCTGAAGAAGTATGATGGAAATACTGATCCAGTTGCACACTATGATGAATTAGATGGAGATTTGCAGGTTTTGGGGTATGGAGAGAATATGAGGGCGAAACTTATTTCGCTCAGTCTGAGAGGTCCAGCAAAGGAATGGTTTAAAAACTTGCGTTCGGGATCAATCGAATCATCGGAACAGTTTAGGACCATGTTCGTAAAAAAGTTTGCTACTTATCGCGTAAAGAAGAAATCTCCGAGCACGTTGTTTAACATCTATAGAGGACCTGATGAACCTTTGGGGAGGTATATTGAGCGTTTGAATCTGGAGATCGGTAGAGTGAATGCTCCCACTGTCGACCTGGTCATATCTGTATTGGAGCATCGTTGCTGGAGTAAAAAGCTTATAGAAGTGATAACATGGAACACTCCTGATTCCATTGAGCAAGTAATGGACCTAGCTAGTAAGGTCATTGAAGTAGAGGAGGCAACCATGAATCAAGGATTAATGGACTCGCCAAGAATTCATGGAGGCAAAGAGAATAAAGATAGAGATTGGAGGAAGGAGCAAAGGGGAAAAGATCGAGATCGCAATCGACAACCTTTCAAGAAGTTTGAGAACTATACTCCTCTGAGGAAACAAATTGGTGAAATCTACGCCATAGAGAAAGATAGCGGATTGCTGAGAACTCCAAAACCGTTTCGAGAGACTGAAGAGACTAAAGGATCGAAGAAATATTGTAAGTTCCACAGGCAGAATGGGCATTTTACCAACGAATGCAAGGCTCTAAGGAACGAGATCGAACGACTCATTCAAGGGGGGAAACTCATCGAGTACATTCTTGAGAATAGAGAGTCACGAGAAGAAAAGGCGTCAGCTGGACGCAAGTGGGATAGATCCCCAAATGAAAAGAAGGATGAACCAAAGCGTAAACGGGGAAATGGGAATGATGAAATAGAGAATGGAATCAACGTGATTGCTGGCGGACCTACTGGTGCAGACTCGGTCAAAAGTAGAAAACGCATTTCACGAGACATATACAATGAACGACTGAAACGTCCTGAGATAGATCTTGTCTTTGCGGTGGATAAGTTGGATACAAGAATCACATTCGATGATAGCGATTTCGACAGCTTGTCTCCACAAGCTAAGGAAGCGCAATACTTGAATTGCCCTATGGTGGTTTCCGCGGTGATTGCAAATCACGGGGTAAAGAGGATAATGATTGATAATGGATGTTCGTCCAACATAATCTTCATGGATGCTTTGCAACAAATGAAACTTGGACAATATGAGATCACGGATGTTAATTCACCACTAGTGGGATTTGGTGGAAGTGAAGTAAAACCCATAGGAAGGATCTTGTTGCCCACATCCTTTGGCGTAAATCCGAAAAGGAGAACACTGAACGTGGAATATCTTATCGTTGATATACCGTTCGCATACAACGTACTGATTGGAAGGCCCGGAATAACGGCATTTGCTATGATCATTTCAACGATTCATCAGAAGGTCAAATTTCCAACGCCTGGTGGAATTGCAGAACTCACTACAAACTATCGTGATTCGTGGAGTTGTTACGTTACATCGACTAAACCTATCAAGGCAAAAACAGATCTAAATGTCGCGATAGTTGACATACATCCAAAGGAGACGTCTGAAATAGGGAAACAAGTTGATACTGAGATGGTCCTTGCTGCGCGAGTAGACCAAGAGATGATGCAGGAGGATCATACTCCCTCCAATATTGAGGACTCTTTGAAGAAACTGGATGAAGAAAAAGAAGACAAGACGACATTGCGCTACAAAAAGAAGATGGAAATGGAGCGTCTGAAACCTTCGGGAGAGTTTAAGGAGGTGATTTTGTCAAAAGATGAGCCTGACAAGATAATTAAAATTGGTAGCGAGTTGACTTCGGAGGTTGAGAAGGCATTATTGGAATGCTTACGAAGAAATTTTGATGTATTCGCATGGACGGACTCGGACTTGAAGGGAATAGATCCTCGAGTTGCGGTACATCACCTGAATGTTAACCCAAATGCTAAACCCATCCGACAAAAGAAAAGACACTTTAGCGATGAAAAGAACAAGGCTGCGGAGTTGGAAGTACAAACAAAGCTTGCTGCAGGCCATATATTTGAAGTTCGATACTCTGAATGGCTAAGCAACGTTGTGCTTGTTCCAAAGAAGCCGACCGTGTGGAGGACGTGCGTGGACTACACCGATCTGAACAAACATTGCCCGCGAGATCCTTTCCCGTTACCCAGGATTGATCTCGTAGTTGACTCTACAGCAGGCTGTGCGTTGCTAAGTCTTTGTGATGCACAGAGCGGTTTCCACCAAATTCTAATGGCAGTAAAGGATCAACATAAAACGGCCTTCATCACTGACAGGGGGATATACTGTTACAAAGTGATGCCGTTTGGTCTAAAGAATGCAGGAGCGACCTTTCAGAGGTTAGTTGCCAAGATGTTTTATCATCAAATCGGCAAGACAATGGAAGTTTATATTGACGACATGCTCATCAAGAGCCTGAAGGCAGAAGATCACGTGAAACATTTGGAAGAGGCTTTTGGTATCATGAAACAATATGGGATGAAACTAAATCCTAAGAAGTGCACATTTGGTGTTAAGGCCGGAAAATTTCTGGGGTTCATGGTCAATGAGAGAGGAATCGAAGCTAACCCGGACAAAATTAAGGCTATAATGGATTTACCATCCCCCAAATCCGTTCGAGAGGTGCAACGATTGGTGGGGAGGATTACGGCACTTAGTCGATTCATATCGCATTCTGCTGAAAAGAGTTTACCTTTTTTCAAGAAGTTACGCAAAACACCTAAGTTCGTTTGGACTAATGATTGTGAAGAGGCTTTTCGCCAATTGAAGGTGTACCTTACGACACCACCATTACTATCTAAGCCCAAGGACAATGAGATGCTGTATCTCTACTTGGCCATAACGAAGAATTCATTAAGCACAGTATTGGTGCGCGAGGAAGACAGGAAACATTTGCCTATCTACTATGTTAGCAAAGTGTTGAATGGAGCAGAGGTGAATTACTTGGAGATCGAGAAGTTAGCATACGCACTTGTGATAACTGCACGAAAGTTAAGACCATATTTTCAATCACATCCGGTTACTGTCTTAACTAGTCAACCACTGAAACAAGTTATGGCAAAACCGGAGACATCTGGGAGATTAGTGAAATGGGCGATCGAGTTAGGAGAATATGGCTTGGAGTATATGCCAAAAACAGCGATCAAAGCACAAAGACTAGCGGACTTCGTGGCTGAAACTATCTCAGAGGCGGAGCAAGCGCTTGATGTAGCAATGGTGACTGAAGAGGTCAAAAGTGACAAACCTATAGTTACAAAGGGAACTTGGACTTTGCATGTAGATGGGTCGTCCACAAATGACGCTGGAGGTGCAGGAATATACCTAAAATCGGCGGATGGTAGAGAATTCGACTATGCAATAAGGCTGAATTTTCAAGTGACCAACAATCAAGCGGAGTATGAGGCTATGCTTGCTGGCATACAAATGGCAAGATCGTTGGGTATAACGAACCTTGTAGCATTCACGGATTCACAGTTGATCGCTAATCAATTTGAAGGAAGATATGAGGCGAAAGATGCTGCAATAGTAAAGTATCTCGAAAAACTGAAGGAAGTGACATCAAATTTCGATACTTTCTCTATTTCGCAGATCCCTCGATCAGAGAATGAACGCGCTGACTCCTTGTCACGATTTGCTAGTACCGCCGAAGTGTTTATTGAAAGGCGGGTAACTCTTTTGGCTTCAGAACAGCCCTCTATAGGCAAGGTAGTTGAGTCAAAACAGGCGCAAACATTGGATTACGTTCTGCCAGTAGACATAGAGGCTTGTTGGAAGGATGAGATAATCGATTATCTTCAGAACGGGAACTTACCTAATGATCCTCAAGCGATCAGAAGGCTCAAGTATAAATCTGCAAGATTTACTATGTTCAATGGCGAACTGTACAAACGGTCATTCGAAGGACCACTCTTGAGATGCCTATCTCCCACACAGGCAAAACAAGTCTTGCGCGAAATTCATGAAGGGAGTTGCGGAAATCATTCAGGAGGACGATCTTTGGCCCAGAAAATACTCCGACAAGGATATTTCTGGCCAACTGTTATGAGAGATGCTATGGATTACTCAAGGAAGTGTAGAAGTTGTCAACTGCATGCGAAGATCATTCATACACCTGCTCAACCTATGACAACAGTGAGTTATGGATGTCCGTTTGATCAATGGGGAATAGATATAGTTGGACCAATGCCTAAGGCTACAGGAGGTAGAAAATGGTTATTGGTGGCTGTCGAGTACTATACGAAGTGGGTTGAAGCTGAAGCACTTGTAAACATTACAGAGGCTAATGTGAAACAATTCATTTGGAAGAACATCGTTTGTCGATTTGGAATACCAAGAGTCTTAATTTCCGACAACGGAAGGCAATTCCAAGGTTTTAAGATTCAAGACTGGTGTAGGGACATGAAGATTGAGCAACGTTTTACATCTGTTACGCATCCAGAAGCAAATGGACAAGTGGAGGCCACTAACAATACATTAGTGAAGAGTTTGGAGAAAAGGCTGGAGGGAGAAGGAGGAAACTGGGCGGATGAGTTACCAGGGATATTATGGGCATATCGCACAACTCCTCGTACCTCAACAGGAGAAACTCCATACTTATTGACATATGGATCTGAAGCAGTGATACCCGCTGAGATTGGAATGCCAACTTATCGAATTGTTACTTATGATGAGGAGCAAGCATTGAGGGCAAGACAAATGGATTTGGAATTGATCGGAGCAACTAGGGAAGCAGCATACCAACGTACTCAAGCGTACAAATCTATGATGGCGAAAGCATATGATAACAAAGTCCGTTTCAGGAACTTTCAAGTGGGGGACTTGGTACTCAGGAAAGTTGAAGCTACCAAGCATGTTGGAAAATTGAAGCCAAACTGGGAAGGACCTTACAGAGTGGAGAAAGCAAGCTCAAAAGGATATTATTACTTACAAGAATTGGGTGGAAGGATTTTGTCACGCCCCTGGAACGTCAAGAACTTACGAAGGTTTTATAGTTAGAACACTAGTTTTCTAATGGCCTTGTGGCACAATAGGATCGTAGTTACAGTACTTCATTCGCTTATTCTTTTACGAATTACGAGTCCCTCTACGTGGATTCTCTTTGTAATAGTTAGCAGCGAACTACGAGGACTTGATTCCTAGCCAACCTATATACGGCGGGATACGTAGGCAACTCGGAAGTTACTCGAGCTCAGTCCCAAAACTAATAAAATCTCTTATTTTATTCTAGTTCAGCTGTTGCCTATTATTTATCCGCACGATTACAATCTATCAAGAAACATGAAGATGAACTCAAATTGTCTACTAATTTTAAGTTTAAAAACTTAATCAAAACGAACATTAGCTTCGTATTACGAGCACTAGCCTCGTGGAGTCAAGCACAAGTCCTTGAACTCCCGCGAACATAGCTTCGCAAGCGCAAACATAGCTTTGCACAACGAGCACAAGCCTCGTGGAATCGAGCACAAGTTCTCGTATTCCCGCGAACATAGCTTCGCTAGCGCGAACATTAGCTTCGCACAACGAGCACAAGCCTCGTGGAATCGAGTACAAGTTCTCGTATTCCCGCGAACATAGCTTCGCTAGCGCGAACATTAGCTTCGCATAACGAGCACCAGCCTCGTGGAGTCGAGCACAAGTTCTCGTACTCTCATAGACACTTGTTTATAAAACTTAAGTGTTTTAACAAGTATTAAATTTAAACTTAAAGAGTAGACACATATGAGTAAAGATGTACAAGACAAAACAAAGACATTCAAAAGATTTTGCAAGTCAAAACTGTACTAAGCAATTGTCAAGAGCGCTAAAATCGCGCAAACGTTAGCAACAAATACTGTACGGAAAGAATGTACTAGCACTAAATGTATATTCGGAAAGTAAAAATGTTCTAAAAATATTGAAAACAAGGCACAAATGCCAAAGATAAGGGCACGCAGGCCACTCTAAAGATCAAGGCAGCAAATTCAACCCAAGAGCCTTCACCGCACCCTCACTCTGCTCCTGGATATCGGCAAAAGACTCGTTCAAGGGCCCAGTATCATCGAGAGGAGAGATCTGACGAGGAGCAGCAGCGGCAGCAGGGGCGTCAGGCATAGGCTGATCGCCATCAGCAGGCTGATCCAAGATCTGTGGATCGAACCCCATCTCACCCTCCTCCGGAGGATCGTCTAGAGCTGCACCAGAAGCAGCAGCAACAGTGGACGTAGAGGGAAGCTCATCGGCAAAGTCGGAGAGCCATACCTGCCGCAGAGGATAAAAGGAGGTGAAGGGGTCGTGCTTCGGCTCTTCGTCAACCACAGTCGCTGCAGGTTCGCCAGAAGGAGGATCGGCCAGAGCAGGATCTGAAGCAGCAGCACTAGAGGACTCGCCGACTTCAGTGTCGTCCTCGTTCAGGCAATTGAGGACATTGAAGTCCTCCCTCTTGAACCCAGGGGCGAGAGCACCGCGGGCAATGATGTCATCAAGGGCCATGTTGTAGCCCTTGGTCGTATCAAAACCACCCCGCTCCATGGAAATCTGCTCCCAGGTGGCTGAGCGGAAGAATTCGATGGCCACCATCACTTTGTCCTCATCAGGGAGCTCCTACGAAACAAGTAGAGGAAATGTAAGAGTGTAATATGCAAATTTCAAGGAAAAAGAAATAAAATCAAGTTTCAAATGAATACCTCAGTCATGGCCCTGGTGTAGCCATCCTCCTCAGCAGTCGCTAGGCGAGCTTGTGCATCAGCCAGCTCAGCCTCAAGTCTCAGACGTTCGGCCTCAGCAGCAGCAGCAGCATCTTTCATCGTCCGGATGGTGTCGACATGATCGTCGACAAGAGCAGTGGCATGCTGGCAGTCGGTGGTGAGCTGACTGGATAGGCGCTTTTCCTCAGCAAGCTCCCGATCGACGGCGGCTTTCGCTGTCTTCAAGGCTTCAAGCTCCGCCTGTACTGCCTTCAGCTCATCAACGGCAGCAACCAGATGTTTCTCCACCTCAGCCTTCGCTTCCTTGGCCTGTTTCTCCAGCCGTTGGGCTTGCAAGGCCGAAGAGTGATGCCTATCCATCAAGGCCCTTTGCTGATCCTGAGTCGTCATGACCATGTTGAAGTTCTCAGCCATGGTCTGGACATTGACGAAGAACTACAAGAAAGAAAAAACGTTAGTGATAGTCAAGTATGAACATAAAACAAAGATAAGTGAAAGCTCTAAAGCCACATACCTCACATAAAGCCAAGGCAGTGCGACTGACCAGCTTCTCGTGGCCCATCGCCTGATAATAGGCCTGACGATCAAAGTCCGGCATGAATCCCTTGACGAGTCGAAGGGCAGTAGTGTCTTTCAAAGTGAACTGCCCCGACTCGACTGAAGCTCGGACGATCTCCTCCACGTCAATATCAACGTCATCAGCATCATATGCTCGTTCCTGCGCGACGCGTTTACCACGTCGGATCTCCTCAGCAGTAGCAGCAGACCTCTTCCTCGTTGCTGCTTCAGGGTTGGCTTCATTGAAGCGACGAGCCGCTTCAGCAACTGAGGGAAGATGCACTCTTCCAGATGAAGGTACAGATGAAGGAGAAACGTCCGGAAGGATGGGCTCAGAACCGCCAGGGGGTGAAGCGGGAGCAGTGTCAGCAGTCGACTGAGAAGGAACAGTCTCAGGCACTGGTGCTGGAGTAGGAACAGGGACATGAGCGGCGCCTCTACCACGCCCCGCTCCTCGTGTCGAGGCGGTAGAAGCATTACCGCTCCTTGAACTGGTACCGGCCGTCTTCGCACCTCGACGACTGGTCTTCTCAGGAATGGGCACTGAGGATTGAGGAGCGTTGGCGCCACGCTTCATCGCGGCCAGCCTTTTCTTTGTCTTGTCCATCACAATTCGTTCTGAAAATCATGAACAACGCAGAGGTTAGAAGACAATAAAGAACGATAGAATAAATGAGTAAAAAGAATGAAAACATGCATAATATTATACCAAAGACAGAAGGCTCAACGCCTGCATGACAAGTATAACCGCCGGCCCGCAACACTGGGGTAGTGGTCAACTCAAAGGCATCAAATTCGTGCTCTTTCAAGTTTTTTACGACCGCCAAGGTGTAGACTGGAGGATCGGGGCGTCTCGGTGAAGGACGGGCATCAGTCCAAAGCCGCTTGAATCGAAATTCCTGCGGCTTGGATTCCTTTATATAAAACCACTGCTTCTTCCAGTGGGCCCCGAAACTCGTTTGCAAATCAGATAAGAAGCATTGCTTCTTTCGAGAGCTCAGATAATAGAACCCGGCGTCTACACCTCTGTTGCGAAACTTCACTATAAACAGTTGCCAGAAACCGGCAACAGAGTAAGGCAAGTCAAAGATGCGGGTTAGCATCGCATAAGCATACATTTGAGTGTATGCATTAGGGGTAAAATGTGAAGGACAAGAGTTGAGAGAGGACATGATCTCTGAGACAATTGGGAAAATAGGAAAACGTAAACCACACTGCAGATAACCACTAAAGATAGTAAGACACCCCTCAGGTGGGTTGTTCATCCTATCGTCTGGCCCAGGAACGATGATTTCATAAGTGTCGGGAATGTCAAACGTATCGCGGTAATAATCTATGTCATGAGGTAACAAGGAAGGGAACTGATCAAAATTGATCAAATTGGGCGGAGCAAGTTGTTCGGGAGAGTTAGAGGAAGGAATGGGAACGTTCTCAGACGACGGCAAATAAGGCACTATGGGGAGAGGGTTCGATTCAGCCTCGTCATCTCCTAAGATGTCTACGTCTACTTCCATATCAGATACCCTATCCTTGCTGTTTCCCTCATTACTAGATGAGCTATCGTCACTCGAGTCGTTACTACTATCGCTAGTCGACGCATTCTCTCTAGCTTTAGATACCTTAGATGACTCACTACTATCTTCCCTACTACTACTACTGGAAGATTCAAGGTCAATAACTCGCGTCATAAAGAAGGTTAGGTGGAGAGTTTACCGGCACGAGGATCTAGATCTACTGACACTTCTTCGTTTGGGTGAATTTGCTCGTAGGACCTCTGTGCAGGGGCAAAGAGTTTCGGAGCGCCCGATAATCGGATTCGTGCAGGTTCTGGTTGACGAGGACGATTTGGAGATGATGGACGTCGTGTGTTTGATTCACGAGGAGCTCGATATGATGACGCACGTGATGGATTGCGAGCGTTATAATAGGCTCGTTGGTGTGATCGTGGTGGTGATGGACGACGTGGAGAACGGTTACGTCGGAGTCGCGCCGTTGTGAATGAATCTGCAAAAATGACTTATTAGCATTTTTCAAATATTTTCAGAATTTTTCAAAAAATTCAAAATTTCTCTAAGTACTATAGCTCGAATTTCACCATGAAATTCGAGTTATATTTTCGAGCTATTCAACACTCACCCAAGGAGATAGGTAGCAGAAGAGTTTTTCGAGTTATTCACGAAAATTTCGATCTATTAAGGGTAAATTTCGAGCTATATTGGGGTTTTCGAGCTATTATCTCACACTTACTAAACTTGGAGGTCTTTTCGAGCTATTTTCAGTCAACTTTCTATTTTTGGTAATTTCGAGCTATTATTTCGAGCTATTTTTTGAGAGCTCTGAAATGATTCTTAGGCGCGAAATGAGGAAATGAAGCTGGGAGTGGGGTATTTATAGGAGAAATGATGCGGGAATTACCAAAATGCCCTTAAATTCGAGCTATTTCTAATTTCGAGCTATTTTCAGAAAATTTTTCTGAAAATTTCGATGTATATTTTTGGAGGCTCAATTCGACCAATATGGAATTCGAGCTATTTTCAGGCAAATTCGAGCTATTTTACGGAAAAATTTTTATGGACTTCGAGTTATCTTTTCCCAAGATAAATTCGACCTATACCAATTCGAGTTACCAAACATAGTAAATTCGACTTATTTTCGAATTTTTATATTTTTGGTCCCATTTTTGGTTTTTTATTATTACGACGCCGATCTCGTTGCACGATTCTCGGTTATGTGACTTCTTTATAGTTCGTATGATCAATGTTAGTACACATTACTCTTACGAACTGGGGGACTCCATGATGTACCACATTTCGGTACCGCCACGTCATAATATCCGATACAGTACACGAACGTATTTCGGGACATATTATGCCACGTCAGCACCATTATTTTTTAATGCAAAATTACAATTCAAGGCAAAACATGGAAATCGGCCCAAGTGGGCCCAAATTGAGCCCAAGCGAGATCTATTTGGGCCCGAAAAGGCCCGATTCGAGCTATATCAAGCCCAATCCGAGCTATATGGGCTCAAATTCGATCTTTTTGAGGCCCAGAAGCCAAATTCGAGCTATATGGGCCCAAATTCGATCTATCTGAGGCCCAGGAGTCAAGTAAGAGCTATATGGGCCCAAATTCGACCTATTTGAGGCCCAATTCGACCTATTTGAGGGTCCAATTCGAGCTATTTCAAAATAGCTCTAATTCGACCTATTTTGAGTCATAGTTCTACTTGGATTGCACTTTTAGACGAATAAGGACTCTTATTACTATATAAGGGGGTCCCATGCCTCATTCTAAGGTACGTTTTTATTTTTCTAGCATTTAATTTCGAGCTATATACATCGAATTCGAGCTATAGAGCAATAATTCGAGCTATATTGCAATAGCTCTTGTTCGATCTATATAGAGTGTATTTCGAGCTATTTGAGAGTAATTCGATCTATTCGGGTTTTCTCATCACGGTTCTCAATACCATTTCGAGGTGTGCTAATTCGACCTATAGGGCCTAAATTCGACCTATTGGGCTTATTTCGACCTATATATTCGACCTATTTTCGAGCTATAATTTCGAGCTATTGTCTCTGACGACAATATCTCAAATTCCGACCTATCTGACTTGAGCGTCGGAGTGCCTTCGCCGGAGGAGGCACCGGCTTAGTTTACGTGTGGTGTTGAGTGCAGGTTCCGAACTCAAAAGCTGCTTAAGCATCCAGCAGGAACTAAAGCAGTCTGACGTGGAGTGTTGGAGAGCGGACACGTATCCAGACGAAAATACCCCACATCAAACTGAATCAGTATTCAAAGACAATCTGGGGCATTTGCCACTCATGATTAATTGCATCGAACCCCGAATTAGTGAAAAATGTCCAAGGTTGCTAAGTTGTCTTCCAAAAGCAAATGCCACAAGAACACTCTGGTCTGGAGTTAAATGGGCAAGGGTTCCCTCACCTTCTACTAGGCGTGGATAAAGAAGCCAGTCCACGAACAAAAAGTATGTATAACGTCTTAAAATGTAGGCTCGTGAAGATTAGATGAGTTTGTTACGACCATGAGTAGAAGGACAATTAACATTTTGTACGTCCAAGAGACTATTGGGTAGGTGAAAAATTTAGAGTTATTGGACCTTAGGGTTGTAAACTTAGTACTCTCGGTATATAGATACTAAATGGTTATGGGTCACCATAGATAAGTTGTTAAATGCGAAAGGTGGGTTAGGCGGAAGGGTGATGAAATATTTATATTTAAGCTCGTGTTAGGCGATGGGGTCCTTAATGTTTTTAGATGAGGCTAGTAACCGTAAAATTTGGAAGGATCTTAATAAAGTGGTGCAAATGATACCTAGTAGCGATAAACTCGTTACATGAGAGTATTTGAATGACCATGTAAGAATTAGAGGGATAGTTTTGAGGATTTCCACGGGGGGTTTCAGCTTGAGAAAGAGGAATGGGGTAGGTAGCTCTATTGTATATTTTGCTTTATCTTATGATTTGATCCTAGCGAACACCTCATCTAAGAAAAGAGATTTCAACCTAGTTACTTTTAAGAGTGGACTAATGTAAATTTCTTTGTAATTATGATGGTTGATAAATGTCATTGTCTAGATCGTAAGGTTGTCTTTGGTAAGATCACCGCAACATAGAAAGTTGATGGTAGAGATTAGGGTGCAGGCTTATAGTGATGGCTTAATATGAGTAGACGTAGGCTAGATCCTAGAATTAAGTGACGTTGGCTTAAGAAATCTAACTAGAATGTTTGTAGATCAAATGATACACAAAGAAGATCGAAAGCAAGAGGATGAACCCCGATATGACTTCAACTGAAATAATTAGTTATATTAAAAAGGAAGCTAACGACTTCCTAAATGAATACATGAGTAGTTCTCTACTAGGTGGATGCATCATGGTGGAATGAAGATGTGAAAGCAACGATCAAAACCAAACAAGATTGCTACATGAATTTGAAGAAAAATCACGATGACACGAGCTTTGATATGTAGAAGCTAGCAAAAAAAGAGGATAAGAAAGTTATTTGAATTGGACATGACAAACTTTACGAGGAAAATCATGAGAAGTTGAATAACAAAGAGGTAGAATAATATATTTATAGAATTGCACAAATAAAAAAGCGAGGAAGGCTAGGGACTGATGTTGTGAAATGAAGGACAAATGGTTCTAGTTTGCTACGATCAGCTCAAAGAAAAATGGAAAAAGTATTATGATTGCATATTTAGGGGAGGTCACAATGAAGACGTAGATGATGTTACTTTGTCATTCAGTGTTATGGACTTCAATACAAAGAATAACAAGATCTAAAGGGAGAGATGGTTTGAATAGGATGAAGACACGTAAACTTATTGACCCAGTGAAATATCTATTGAAGTTCGGAGAAGTATGAAAAAAATATGTGTGGTGTGGTTAGCCGATATATTTAACAATATATTGAGAACTAGCAAAATACCGAATAAGTAGAGAAAGACTATGCTAGTACTACTTTATCGAATAAGGGTGATGTCCATAATGGTTTCAACTACTTTGGAATAAAACTTATATGTCATCCCATGAAGTTGTGCGAAAACATAATTGAACATTATGGTCCCATATAAGAGATACAAATTTATGCCAGTGATGTCGACCACAATGGCTATTCATTTGTTTTTCCAGCCCTAGTAGAGATTTGCACATGGTTTTCATCGACTTAGAAACAACCTATGGTAAAGTCGAAGAGAGGTACTATGACGTACTTTGGTGAAGAAGAGGATTCCAATTAAGTATATCAACATACCCAAAGATATGTATAAAAATTTGGTGACAAGTATTCAAACTTGTGATGGTTTGATATACGCCTTCTTTATCGTAATTGGCGTACTATAAAAAGATCAATTTTAAGCAAAAATTGTGACAGATGAAATTACAAGAGTTATCCAAGATAAGTACCTTTGGTGTGTGTCTTTTACAGATGATATTGTCTTAATTGATGAGACGAGAACATACGTCAATGTTAAACTAGATTTATGACACCAAACTTTTTAATTTCAAGATTTTGATTAAGTTTAGCCAGAATGGAGTATCTCGAGTGCAAATTTAGTAAACAATGGATCTTTGACGATATAACACTAGATGAAAACGAGATAAGAAGAATCACCAATTTCGATAAATAATGCTCTATGCTTCAAAAGGATGGAGAACTAGATAACTGTCTTATTTAAGTTGGTTGGATGAAATTGAAGAGAAGCACATGATTTTGTGTCATTGTAACATTTCTTTTAAAATTAAAGGAAAATTTTTATCGGACCACCATCAAGATTGCCTTGCTATATTGCTATGATTGTTATTTAACCAATATCATGCACATAAAATGAGTTTAGCTGAAATGTGCACGTTACTTTCGATATGTTATTAACAAGAAGACATAAAATAAAAAATATAGACATCAACAACAAATTAAGCGTAACGTTCATCAACAAGAAGTTGCAAGAAAATAACTCCAATAGAGAATTCTTATTATTGTCCCAAACGAAAGAAAATAAAAGTGGTTGGAGTGTTGGAGATTATATACATAAATATATAAATGTCAATCCTCTCTATAAGCTTAAACTTTTAGTAAGAACGGCATTCAATATGGAGTAGGTTCTTATTAATCAAATTATATATATATATATATATATATATATATATATATATATATATATATATATATATTATTTGGTTTGTTTGCTCTCTTCTAAATTCGCAATAAATGGATTATTTTTCCATACAAAAGTGTGCACGCACGCGTATTGCACGTGACTGGACCCTGAATTTTGAAATTGGTATACTACCGCCCTCTCAAATTCAATTTTCATTGTACCGTTTGTTTAACTCTCTCTCTCTCTCTCTCTCTTTCATCTTCTTCAGATTCAATTTTTTTTTTCAAAACCTAAAAACACACACACACACACCGCACCGATCCTCATCTACCATCTCCGAAGGTACATTCTCCTTTATATCTTCGTCATTTTCTCTTGATTAATCTCAAAAAACTGTTTCAATTTTGATGCATTTTGTCGATTTTTTCAGAACGAGAGGCTAGGGTTTTACGATGGACAACTCCGAATCGTCGTCTCAGAGTGTGCGAGTTGCGGTCAACATCCGCCCGCTGGTTACGCCCGAGCTTCTCGTCGGATGTACCGATTGCATTACCGTTTACCCCTCCGAGAAACAGGTATTCATTCACTTTTACAACTGTCTCAATTTCATATTTGAAAGGTGTTGACTGGTGGGTTTAATTGTGCACGACCAGGTCCAAATTGGGTCTCATGCCTTCACGTTCGACCATATATTTGGGAGTAAAGGTCATTCGTCTTCATCCATATTCGACGAATGTGTTGCTCCGCTTGTTGATGCCCTGTTTCATGGATACAATGGGACTGTACTCGCTTATGGACAGGTCTTGCATTTCACTTTTAAGCCTCATCTCCACAAAATTTTACCTGTGCAGGATATACACTCACATTTTACTTCTATTTCAGCTTTTCAAGTGCTCAGCTAATTGATTTATAAGCTGAATCAACTTTTGCACATTTGAACTCATTTTTCTGTCTTTGATCTTCATTTTTAGACTGGTTCTGGGAAAACATACACAATGGGTACCAACTACAACGGTGAAGATCATAAGGGTGGGGTCATTCCTAGAGTAATTGATACAATTTTCTCGAAAGTTGAGGCTCTGAAAGAGTCAACGGAGTTTTTGATCAGAGTATCTTTTATTGAGGTATTGTGTGTAAATTGTAATATTTGACCTTCAACGCGGAGAACATTTTGATCATTCTCTATCTTTCATGTTCTAGATCTTTAAAGAAGAGGTATTTGATTTGCTGGATCCAAATCCGCCTACACTGCTCAAAGGTGATGTATCACATATGGCAAAGACTACTGGTCTTGCTAGAGCCCCCATTCAAATAAGAGAAACTGTGAGTGGTGGGATTACACTTGCTGGGGTTACAGATGTAGAGGTAAGGACAAAAGAAGAGATGGCTTCAAGCCTGCTGCAAGGTTCCTTATCTCGTGCTACGGCGAGCACAAACATGAATAGTCAATCAAGGTACTTTTTAGTGCTCAAATGTGCTTGTTATCTCGTCATCTACAAGTAACTGAAGTTTGATTGAGGTGAAATCATCTGTTTGTGTTTATCAATTGCACAATGGAGGATATGTCAAATCAAGTTATGTAGTTAACTTTCTCATATAAGGCAGTTTAAGTCTTTCAGGTCTCAGTTTGTGGGTCTATTAAGTTTCTTATCTACTCTTTTCCTGTCCCTCTAGTCGTTCACATGCCATTTTCACAATATCCGTGGAACAAAAGAGAATAGCTCATTCTTCAGCGGGAGATGATTTTGGGGATGATATTCTCATTGCAAAACTTCACTTGGTAGACCTTGCAGGCTCGGAGCGAGCAAAACGAACAGGTGCAGATGGTACACGATTGCAGGAAGGTAATGTTTTATGTAGTATTATGGTGGTTGATATGTTGTGTGAATTGTCTGGTTTTGTGTGAGTTTGAAAGTTTTTTGTTAACCGTAAACTTTTTATATGCGTTGTTGATGTTGCTTCTTATTTAAGGCCAAGATTACTTATTGTCTTTGTTACACGGATGTAGGGGGGAGATCCTTCTTTGCTTTAGCTACAGATTTTGTTTTCTTCTCATTTGTTGTGCTCTACTTGATAGAATTTTGTTGACATGCTCATTTGTCGTTTTCCTAAATGAGGACCTGACGTTTTGAATACACAACTTGTTCTTCAGTTTGTTATTGCAAGTACTAATAAACTTGCTACCATTTGTTTGTTTAGGCATTCACATTAACAAGGGACTATTATCTCTTGGTAATGTCATCAGCGCTTTAGGTGACGAAAAGAAGCGGAAAGAAGGAGGTCATGTTCCTTACCGAGATAGCAAGCTCACTCGCATTTTACAGGCATGTGTGTATTCTCCTTTCTGTCCTCTGGTTTTCTAATGTAGAGAAAAATATACTTGTTCAAAATTATTCCTCATTTCCTATGCTCTTAAAGTTTGCATTTCAAACATTATGATGTACACTTACATGAATGAACCATTTGATTGAAAGTACATAGAGATTAGCTTTGCTTTTTGCTTATCACACTAATTAGTACTTCATCCTACACAGGATTCCCTTGGTGGTAATAGCAAAACAGTTAGAATGTATATATGATGTACACTTACATTAGTGAGCCATTGACTTTGATTGAAAAGTACTTAGTGTATTGCTTTGCTTTTCGCTTATCATACTAATTGGTGCTTCATCCTACACAGGATTCCCTTGGTGGAAATAGCAAAACAGTTATGATTGGTATGTTTTTCTTTTAAATATCCTGCTTTATTAATTAAGCACCATTGAATATTCATAAGCCATATCATCCTTGGTAGAAATCCTTTGTTGTTTTAGAAAAGCGGTTATAAGCTACTTCTTATTGTTCTTTATGTTCACAGCATGTGTTAGCCCCGCTGACACAAATGCTGAGGAGACACTTAACACGTTGAAATATGCAAACCGTGCACGTAACATTCAAAACAAAGCAATTGTAAGCTCTAATATGTATTAATGCTTGTATCTATTTGTCAAAATAGGTCTTTATTTTACAAAGAAAGATTGATTTTCATGGTACGTTGCTCTGTTATGTCCTGAAATTTGTAGATCAATCGGGATCCAGTGACTGCTCAGGTGCAAAGGATGCGAAGTCAAATTGAACAATTGCAAGCAGAGTTGCTTTACTTCCGTGGAGACGCCACTGCACCAACTGAAGAAATCAAAGTATTATAGTGCCCACCAGTTCTCTGCTTACTTTTTTCTGGACTTCTTATTATGAGAGTTAATATCTGATTCGTTTTAAAAGAAATATGTTTGATCAACTTTAATCCCTCTCATCAACTACCAATCTGGATATGTTTACCAATGACCTTTTGTTGTGCATACATAGGTAATTTGTAATTATATTGCATTCTTGGTTCTATACATTTACTCCTGATTCTTGATTTTCAGATTCTGAAGCACAAAATAGCTTTGCTCGAAGAAAGCAGAATTGAATTGCAAGAGGAACTTCAAGCATGTCGATCTAACTTAGATCATTTGTCGCAACGTGCAATGGATGCTCAGGTTCATCTTATATAAGCGGCAGATTAACCTTATGTTATAAAAAAAAAATGTGGATTTTTTTTTAGAATGCTCCAGTTTCAATGATATGTATCTTAATAATCTCGTTTTCAGGTGGAAAGAGATAGACTGAGAATGAAAATGGCATCAGCTGAAAATGGAAACCTTTTGGATGAGATTGATTCAGACAAGGTTATTTAATGATATTTTAACAGCGTATTCCGTAACCATCACCTTTGTGAAGTATTCAAAACTAGAGATGGCTTTCTTAATTTTGTTTTTGAATTAATTTCCTTGCCCTTCAGAATTTCGATATTGTGAAAAGTTATATTACTAGAATTCAAGAGCTAGAGGCGGAACTACTACGGCTACGGAATTCAAATCGTCAAGAAAGGGCTGATCATGCTAATAGTCTTGCTCTGGACGATGATGGGATTCACTCTGGAAATTCTTTTCTCGTGGACTCTGATATAAATGCTGTAGATAAAGATGGTATGCTACCACTAACCATCGTTTTGTTTAAATCTTTTTGCAACCCGCTCTTGGTTGTTTTTTATGTGATAAACCATATTCACAGTGCATATCAAGATGCCTTATAATTTCTCAACAATTAGTCTATATTTGTACAAGTCATCTGATGGTAGGTTTAATGTAACTCTTGATATCTTGCAGATGAGGTCGAAGATGTGGAAAAAGAGCTTGAACATACTTCTCTTCAAGAAAAGTTGGATAGGGAACTCAAAGAATTGGACAAAAAACTTGAACAGAAGGAGGTAGAGTTATTACTGTTTTCCTGTAGAGGAAGTTAGAGAACTAATTATCTACTGCTGAATTTTGGGTTTAAAAATAAACTTGTGAATATATTAATCAGAAATAGTGAATCTTCAGAGGATTTTTACAGCTCAAAGTCATTTTATTTTATCTTTCTTTCTGAAATGCTAGTTAGCGTATCATCTTTTTTAATGAAGATGTGATATTTACAAATTATGGATTAAGTTTTAGATTATTTGATTCTTTCTTCCTGATATGCCGTTGTGTAAAATTAATGAACCACAAATAGTGCATTATCATTAAGTTGCCATCTGCGCAGGCATTTGTCTTGTCTCTGCATTACATAGCTAAAAGTAAATCAAAAAGAGGAGTTGAAATCCTGAAACTGCAGTATATTTGAATTTTCTCACTTTGGCTGAAACTTCTTGTCCAGGTCCAGGTAATAACTTTATGTTAGTCTGGCCAGTTTTAATCTCTTAAAAACTGATGAAAATAAGCCAGCACCATTTGATATCAATTTGTCATAACTTTCTTAACTTATGAACTAACGAACTTCCAGACAATTTATGGATACGACCTGAAACTCTCTTCAGCAAAAGAGTGGAATTCTTTGAAAAAAAATAGCTGTAGGATGAAATTTGAATAATGGGATTGACTAGGCATACTTTTCCTTTTTTGGTATTCTAGAACGCCAATCTGCTTTACTGATTTTTTATGTGTTTTAAATTTTGTCCCTTGCTGGACACTCACATTATTCTGTACTTGTCTCTCATTAAAGGCCGAAATGAAGCGGTTTGCTGGCGGCGACACTTCTATTCTTAAGCAACATTACGAGAAAAAGGTTCAGGATTTGGAACTAGAAAAGAGGGCTTTACAGGTACACTTTTTTGTATTTTCTACTTTTCAATTGAACATGCTCTAAAAAAATTGCATATCGCAGAAAGAGATCGAACAACTTAGGCAGAATCTTTCTAGCATCTCAAGTCATTCTGGCGATAGTGCTCAAAAGGTGAAGGAAGAGTATCTTCAGAAGCTCAATGTCCTTGAGACACAGGTATAAGATATTGGATACTTATCTTCCCAACGTGATTTCTTGTTCATAACTCCTTTCCTCCCTTGCAGGTCGCTGAGTTGAAGAAGAAACAGGATGCCCAAGCTCAAATGCTACGACAAAAACAAAAGAGTGATGAGGCAGCGAAACGATTACACGATGAGATTCAACGAATAAAGACACAGAAGGTGGTACTTAATGGTATTTCAAATTGTAAACAAAAGTGTTGGTCTTTTTGTGCCACTGATTCTCCTTTCTCTCTGAAGGTTCAATTACATCAAAAGATAAAGCAAGAATCTGAGCAATTCAGAATGTGGAAAGCATCTCGGGAAAAGGAAGTGCTTCAGGTAGTTGGAGACTATTAAACAAATGACATTGTGATCTTCCCATGAATGATTCAACTAGTTCTGCATTTACATATGTTCATGTTTTAAAAATATTTGTGATCACAGCTGCCCTTCACCACCCCCCACCCCATATGGGAAAAATAAGAGAGAAAGAAAACTAAATGAGCACGAAATTTCAATGCAACTTATATTTTGACTTATTATTTAATCTGAAGCTAATAATTGATATTGGAATTACTTTTTTTAGCTGAAAAAAGAGGGACGGCGGAATGAATATGAGATGCATAAGCTGTTGTCGCTCAACCAGAGGCAAAAGCTGGTAAATTTGGTTTCCCTGTACACCCATAACCATAATGCATGTGAGAATTATGATCTTATATCATACTGCAATATTCTAGGTATTGCAGCGAAAGACTGAAGAAGCTGCTACGGCCACAAAACGACTTAAAGAGTTGTTAGATTCTCGGAAAGCCCCACGGCAGACACCTGGAACAAACAATGTTCTTGGAATTCAGGTACCTGTCCAGTCTGAGAGGCTTCTGGATGTGTAGAGTTTTTATCAAATCAGGCACATGTTCCTTTGAGTTAATTGGCAATATGTTTCTTTTATATGCCTGACATCTTTTCTTTTGTTTTTAAGGCCTTAGTCCAAGCAATTGAGCATGAACTTGAGGTTACTGTTCGCGTCCATGAAGTACGGTCAGAATATGAGCGACAAATGGCAGAGTAAGTGCAATGAGACATGCAACATTTATACCAATTTTTTATGTCTTATTGTGACAGATCACTGATTTCTTCGTTTTAACTATTTGTGAGTGGTATATAGAATTGTTCTAATACTTTTGGCAACTTGGAGTTCGATTAGTTTAAAACTAAGCACTTGCCAGTTTATGAAGCTTAATGGTGGATTAGATACACTTTTTTTTATCCTTCCTTAGAGATAATTGTATTTGCATCAGGTATACAAATCTACAACTGAGCCTAGCTTATTATAAGCATAGTTGTGAACTGCAAGCTAATTGTTAGCCATGTGCTATGTTGGTTGTTAGAAATTTCTTTTAACTAAACTCATATTTAATTATTATGAAATAACTGGACTAGGACAGCTGATTTTTGGAAAGGTTATATAAGGTACTGACATAAAAGTGGAGAATATTTGTATGTCAGTCTTCTTTGGGACAAGGTCCCAGCACAGGCTGATACAAAAAGACTTGAATTATGAGTATCAAAGTAAAACTGACATGTCTTATACCGACAACTCCTTCTGTTGTCTTTTCTAGGTGTTGTTTTACTTTTCGCTAGACTTATAACTCAGCTGTGGGCGGGTTAAGTTTTATAGACATGGTTGCTGTCGTGCAGCTTGCTGGAAGTCTCTATTGCAGGACTTAAGTTTCAATTCAATTTTTTTTTTTGCATTTTCCTAAGAGGAATAGCCAGTGTATCTTTTGTTCCTTAACCATCTTGTACATGTAAGGTCAACATATTGTAAATCATCATGATGTTTGGGGGCTGATCAAGAGTGTTTGATATAATTTTCTCCATGTTTAATTATTTATTTCCATTCGTTTAGTAGCTAGGACTACTGATAACAATGACATAAGGACTACTGTGATGGAAGTGATACCGGCTACTCTTTTGATTTTATAGCATGCTCTTTTGCTTATGAACTGTCAAATGTATGAAGGAGGGCTAAAATGGCTGAAGAAGTTGCACATTTGAAGGAAGAAGCACTGATTGCAAAGCAGCAGTTAAGGTTTGAAGTTACCTTTGCTGAAATATTCTGTATTGAGGTTTCGTACTTTTCCATTGTTCATAGTTTCATTGTACAATACCATGACATTATTGCTCATGCTCTTTAATTGATGATGGCTTCTGTTGCAGTGACTGCCCACAGAAAATGTCTCCAGGTGCTAGGAATTCAAGGATCTATGCTCTTGAGAACATGCTTGCTACTTCTTCTAGTACTCTTGTTTCCATGGCGTCTCAGTTGTCCGAAGCAGAGGAGCGTGAACGAGCATTTAGTGGTCGAGGAAGGTGGAATCAAATTCGGTCTCTTGCCGAAGCAAAAAACATCATGAACTTCCTTTTTAACTTTGCATCATCCTCCAGGTAATTAGTTTTTAAGAATTGCCTTAACTTATCACACGTGCCTTCTGAAGTTTCACAGCTAACAATTCCCTCCCATCGAACAGATGCCAGCTAAGAGATAGAGAAGTTGACTGCAGGGAGAAAGACTCAGAAATCAGAGACTTGAAGGAAAAAGTAGTTAGTTTGATTAGACAGGTGGAACTGCAGAAGGCTGAATTCAGCCGTCGGGAGAATGTAATGGTTAGTACACTGTCATCGCTAAACAACACAGTTTTTGCTTGTTTGTAGCTTATGCCTTCACCTTTATGGTTTCCGTGCATGGCCTTCAAAGCAATACTTTTGAACGGTATGGTAGCAGTTGAATATAATCACGACTCAAGTTAACTAGCTGTAAGGAGGAGCAAGGTCTAATTTTGTAGAAAACCAATTATATGTATATGTATGAATGAGATCCAACCGATATATCTTGGAATTAGAGTCATAACATACTGCTTACATAATTTGTTAAACTTGTACCATTAAACAATATGATATGCTGGCGTATATGACCACTGTCGTGAGAGTGTGAATAATTATGAAGGTTTAATTTTATCAAAATTACAATTTTGTGTATAGATGTTAGTTTTGTATATCTTTTCTATGCTTGTGTTTTAACGGTCTCCATTCTGCTTTTCAACGGGGTATGGATAGATTTGATGGAACTATATTTTCTTAGTATGAGTAACTGGAATTTCTGGCAGAAGTTGGCTTTGATGAGGCAATCCAAACAAATGAAAGAAGGGATAAACAACACTGAAGAGCGTTCATATGATTTACGATATAAGGTACGTCATAGCTTGACACTTAAACATGTCAATTTCCAAAAGCATTACATGTTTTGTACTTAAGTCTATGAATTACAAAGTCCCACCATATTATCGAGTTTTTTACTTACAATTTAATGATGTTAATTGGTAAAGAAATCACATTTGATTGTTTTCCTCTACTTAGGGATCTCGAAACTCCACTTCATTCAATAGTGGAGTTTATCTGTACGAGTTAGAAGATATGGATACGTCTGATGATGATAGATCTGTACCAAGTGATGAGGAGAGTGAGTGGGAACGCACGAAGGAAAGGAAAAAGCCTCAAACTAGGAAGAGGCATTCTAAATTGGATAATCAACTCGAGTTACCTTGCAATTCAGAAAAACCAAGTCAAGTGACTTCAACTGAGAGTGTTTGTTGCTCCTGCAGCAAAAGTTCTTCATGCAAAACTTCAAGATGTGAATGTCGAGCTGCTGGTGGCAGTTGTGGTTTGTCATGTAGCTGTGGACCCACTAAGTGTAGCAATAGGGAGGAATCTTCTAACAAAACACTTGCTGGAGATATATACCAGGTCGATGAATTGGAGGAAAGTAACAATCTTGCTTCCCATGGTGCAATGCTTCTTCAAACAGCTTTATCTGAGAAACCTGTCAATACAAATGGCGGAGACACCACAAGGAGGCCACTGTCGGACATTGGAAATAACATGGTAAGTAGTTTGATTAAATTGTGTAACTTAAATTTTCTATTTGGCCAAGTGATGCAGGAAACCTTCTGCCCAACAATTAACTATACTGTGACATCCGTTTTTATTTCTCAGGCAGCGGCACCAAAAACAAATCTGAGGAAAAAATGGCGCAAGTCGGTTATTCAGCTTGTACCTGCTACACCACCCACAACTCAACCTCAGAATTCTGAACCTCCTTTGCAACCAAAAGCTAATGATAATTGTGAAACCAATATACCATTGAAGTTACCGAGAGCAATGCGCTCTACTCTGCCTAGTAACAATCAGCTAAAGGAAAGGAACTCAGATCCAACAAACGAGACAGTTGATAAAGAATCAACTGGTCCATCATCCCATGGAAGTCCTCATAAACAAGCAAGAACCAAAAATGGCAAAGAAAATATATCTTAAGCTTTAGTTCCTTGAAAATGAGCATTGACTTTATGCTGATTTGCTTCTTCCCTTCTGTCTTGGAATGGCGAGTGTTTTACCTTCCATTGGGTGGGAGCTCTTTTTTTTTTTGGCTTTGAAGTCCGTGTAGTTGTAGTGGTTCATATTCATGTAACTTTAATATACACGGCATGCAAGCAGTCATCAATTTACCCTAATGTATTAACATGTTAAACATTTGATTGGCGTGAATGAGTTGAGGTATTGTTGCAGATGCAGAGGTTTCTTGTCCGTTGTGATGCTTGATGTTCTACATTCTTTTGCAAGACTTTTTTATGAGATTTTGTGTTTTGTCCTCAGTTTTCATCTTTTGATATAACATGTCTGACACCTTAAAAAAAAGAAGATATAACATGTCTGATGTGGGGTGTAATGAAAAACATAACCGTATAGCTGTGATTGTGCCATACTGCCATGTAAATTTAAAACTGATATATACTGATATGTATTATAAGTATATGGTTTCAAAGTTTCTAGAATAATAATTTTATTTTGGACGTTTTATTGACCTGATTGTAACTTTCAGGGAAAGCACCTTTTAACTATAATGACGAGATTTTTTTTTTGTTGAACACTAATTATATTACTCAAAATAATAATGACGAGATAATAAGTTAATAAAAAGAGGTTTCAAATTAGCGTGTAAGTACTTAGTCATGAATCGTAAATAAGTAATATTTAAGTGATACTAGTTCTAAGTATATGTGCAAGTTTATGTTCTTATGGGGTTTAATGTAGCTTTCAAGTAAACAATTTTAGAATGGAGAAAGAAAACTTAGGATAATGAATGGTTAAGATACTTTTTGTTGATTTTAAAAGATCAATTATCATGTGATTAAATGTTGCACTTGATACGCAATTCTTTAGTAAATCAAGACGTTACACCGGGGTAAAGCAGCAAGGACTCCCATAGTTGTTTGATGAAAATTAGCTTTCTTTTAATGAAAAAGAATAAAAGAGTTAAACCCCGTGTTGCACTTTACTCCATATCCTTTTAACTTTTGCAACTTGACCTATGTATTATGGATAAATAAGCACTTTGTCCCCTAAGTTATTTTTTCACCGTTTGATATGGACACATGTCACCATTTTTTGCCGTTGGACTTGGACTCAGGGAGCAAAGTGCTTATTTATCCATAGTACAGGGAGCAAGTCGCCAAAAGATAGGAGGCAAAACGCAATCGGGGCATAGTATATAGAGGTTTAATGCTTTTATCCCTAATAAAAATAATAAACTTCCCTTCATGACAATAGTTTGATGAAAATTAGCACGGTGTTCTTTTTATTGGTGTACTATGGTGTTCAAAGAGCGCGCCATAACGACACGGTGTTGTATTTCTGACTCTGGACTTTATAACTAGTACTAAGATCAATGCATAGATTTTAATAATTTGATAAATCCAAATTGTTTAATATGTTGAATCATATTATGACAATAGTTTGATGAAAATTAGCACGGTGTTCTTTTTATTGGTGTAGTATGGTGTTCGAAGAGCGCGCCATAACGACACAGTGTTGTATTTCTGACTCTGGACTTTATAACTAGTACTAAGACCAATGCATAGATTTTAATAATTGATAAATCCAAATTGTTTAATATGTTGAATCATATTATGACAATAGTTTGATGAAAATTAGCACGGTGTTCTTTTTATTGGTGTAGTATGGTGTTCGAAGAGCGCGCCATAACGACACAGTGTTGTATTTCTGACTCTGGACTTTATAACTAGTACTAAGATCAATGCATAGATTTTAATAATTGATAAATCCAAGTTGTTTAATATGTTGAATCGTATTTCAGGGGTGATTTTATATATTTATATATATACATATATTATTTATGTTAGTTTGAGAGATTTTTAAAGTAGTATCCCAAAGATGAGGGGTGATTTGTGTAAATTGCAAAGTTCCTGGATAATTTGTATAATTCTCCCTAAAACGTAAAAAGAAACCCCGCTGCAAATTCTCAACGAAATATATTGCATTGCTGGTGAAATAAACGATTTATCATTAGCTATTTGCATCCACCACAGGATTTATAAACTACAACATGCACTATTAAACCCCAAAATTTAGTTACGGTTTCAGGATTTAAATAAATTGAAATTTTGATGCGAATGAACTAGTCTACATGTCACTCCTTTCGCATCTGCAACTTATGAGAAATCTTGTAACCAGCTTCTCTCCAAAAATTGACAAATTAATAATATCAGGAATTTTAAACTTCAGCATTTTCCTGAACTAACAACCTAGCCCTCTTTCTTCATGTCCAACTTGGTCACCCAGTAATCCATCTGATTAGATACACACTCTGAACCCGTGGAGCCATATGAGCTGAAATTTTTAATTGAATTTTCAACTCCAAGAAAACCGTACACATCATTCTCGAAAGCTGGGCTTATACTTTTGAGCTCTTCAAGACTCAGATCCTGAAGCTGGCAATTTCTTGAGACGCACAAGGCGACTGACCTACCAACTATATCATGAGAAGTTCTGAAAGGTATTTCCTGCAAAGAATACAACTTGTTCAAAAGAGCAAGGATTTTGAGCACAAAAGTACAATGCAATACATAGATCTGGTACACATGAAGATATGGGGTTTGTAACCAAGAAAAAGAAGAAAAAAAAAAGAAAAAAAGAAAAGAAAATCATGGCTAACCCATTTACATTGTGCACAAACAACATTCATGTATACCAAAGGCTAAAAGCCATAACTATTTTAGTTCATTAATACTGAAGTAGACAGTCACTGCAGACTGCCTTGTTTCCACCTTTCAACCCAAAAGTTCCTCGGTTAGTTTACTTATTAGAATGCTCTTCAACTTGTTTTAGGCTCCTACCCAGTATTATATACAAAAATGCCAACAAAATGGACTCCATTCATGGAAATGTTTAATTGTGCGATGAACCAAGCAGAAGATTCAAGCAAAGGACTAATATGTTTTTGGGAGGAAACATTCGAGACCAGAATCAAGGATAACAGAACGAGGAACTCCCTGGACATGATATACCTTTTTGACAAGGTAGTCTGCAAGTGTTGTGGCGTCAAGATGACCAGCTGGTAGAGCTTTCCGGATTCTCTCCTGATTAAAGGAGATGTTCTGTGCAAACTCTGCAGATACCTCTAGCATTCCCACTATTGTTTTGACACTATCAAATACAGGTTCTTTATCTTCCTGTTTTAGAGGCAGAATTAAGGCTATCAATTGAGTATACAAGGAATGCATCAAGTGAAGTTGGATCATAGCTATGCATTATCTTAAACATCGGCTACGAATATGGCATTGAGGAAAGTGATTGAATTGTGAGCAAAGGGTGAATGGGTAACTAAAGACAGAAAAAATCTGACCTGCAAATCCCGATTGTATGCATGAGGAAGACCCTTGCACAGCACAAGAAGTGAAACAAGGTCCCCTATAACTCTGGCAGATTTCCCTCGGACCAGTTCCATTGGATCTGGGTTCTTTTTCTGAGGCATTATGCTGCTTCCAGTCGACACAGAGTCACTGGGGGTGATAAAGCCAAATTCTTCTGATGCCCACAATACCCATTCTTCACCAAGCCGAGAGAGATGGACAGCAGTGATGGAATTGGCAGCTAGGAACTCCAAAACAAAATCTCGGTCCGAAACTGCATCGATGCTATTTTTATATGATAATGTCAATAAGGATACGAGGATGAAAAATGCTTGCGGGGACCAGAACGTAACAGAAACTGACAAAAGATCAAGTGCATCAACCAATACCGCATGATCATGACATCAATACTTATTTTGAGAAACACAGTTATACAAATGAAACACGGTTCATATAGCTTCTTGCAGTGCTAATTTGTTAAGATATACAATACTCTCCAATTAATCATTTAATTAGCTAGTGTTATTGAGTGGAAATGCCCTTCATATTCACGGTATGTCGCTACAGAAGACGCCTCAGCAGGGGAGGTCGAATATCCTACATAATGCGGTTTACAAGCTTCGTTTTCTTAGAACAATCATCTTAGGTAATGTAATATCATAACTGAGTAGCAAGAAAAAGCTATTAGTTACAGAAACATAAATGCAAATATATATGCTTTAGAAAACTGGAAGCCATCGAAAATTTCAAGGTTTGAACAGTGTTATTTGAAGCAGTTTTGCCAGAGGGTTCATCTGGATCCCTGCAAGTTAACATGAGCCCTAGGCTAGAATATTCACAACAGAAAAACGCCACTTAAAGGAGTCATAAACGGGTGGTTCTGTCTTATGGAGAATCATGAACTATGTTTATTAGGGATTCAGTGAGATGATTTTAATGGATATTATGAGCAATGCTTACACAACTCATACAAAGGGGGGGAAAAAAAAAAAAAAAAAGAATGATTTTAGTCATTCATTACAGATCGAACTCTTTGAATTATAGAGAGCATAATGATTCAAGTCCTACCTGTTTCTCATGGGCGCAGTGAATCCCAGAGCTTCAGAAGTCATAAACCTATCAATGGGCAGCCCAGTGCCAGCTAATGCACACGCACCAAGGGGACAGAAATTCATTCTCGCACGGCAGTCCAACAATCGGCTCGCATCACGTTCAAGCTACAACAGGTGTTGCATGATTCTTTAGCAATATGTATGTCGTACATGAAATTAAATTTTGCATGATTCATTAGCCTTTTGAAATAAAGACTCCTTGCTTGTTTGCAGAATAAATTCGATGGTAATAAACGAGAAAAGAGAAAAAGAAAATATTCAAGACCACGATCTTAAGGGCATGGTCCGTTACTCACTGAAAAGACAACTTGCAATAGACATTCTACGGACTACTTACAGTTTTAGTTCATCCTCATCATACAATATTGTCGGGTTGGGAATATGAAGTAAATTCAAGAGTGAATCTTTGCAATTGTTTCTAGATAATGCAAGGCTTCATGTAGCTGATTGAGCGTCGAGTTTGAGTTGTGCATTTATGTTTTTATTTACACACACACATATATTACATATTAATAAATATTACATATCGCCCAATTTATATGTAAATATATATTAATGTGGGTTTATATGAAAATGATATACAATATATAAAACGTCCACACATGTTCTCTCTGAAAATATACATATTTATACATATAAATATGTTTTTTCATATTGCGCAATTTATGTAAAAATACATATATATACATACGTGGGTGTATGTAAAAATCAATAAAATATATAAAATTTCCAAATATCATCTCTGAAAATATACATCTTTATCTAAAGCAACATTAACTTACCGAAGTACTCATACGGATTAAAACATAAGTAACTACTATGCGTAAATACGTTAAAATACACATTATATAAGCATCTAAATGTCTGTCTAAAAACATAAGAGGTTGAATCTTAGACTCGGAGTCCACAAATTGAAGATGCAAAAAATTACAGCATATTAAAACCTGGTAAACTCTTTTATCACAGAAAATATCATGGGATACCGGAGAGTCCAAAAGACACGCCTTATGATTTTCAACGTCTTTCAATGATTATTTTCTTCGTGTGTGCATTCCACATACTAGTTTCCGCAAAATAAAATGTATATGCATATAAACTTAGACAAATGCACACCCACACATATATATGTATACAAATTGTCTAATGCTCAGGCTAAATAACTTTCATTAAAGCTTTTGAATAGTGAGGCTTTATTTGTATACATGGTTGATGTAATAAGACAGCGACACATGTCATATTATGCAGAAATCGGCCAACCTGCTCAACATATGCTAAAAGAAGATGCTGCAGTAGAACAGGTTGTGCCCTTTGTAAATGAGTATATCCAGGAACTATCAGGCCCTCATTCTTTAAAGCCAGCTTCACCATAGCCACCTGAAGAATGCATGAAAAATGTAAGCAAACCAGAGAAGACAAGGAAATCATTCGAACTGGAAGAATACTTGAAGTTTTGGAAAGTTTCATTAAATATTAACAACTAGTCTCATCTAAGAAATCAAAACTCAGTTGTGTGCATGTTCTACATAGTTGAAAACATTTATGGAAATGCAACTTAGATAATATCAAGAATGGCACCAAGACACATGCAGTTCAAATACCAATTTGATTCATGAAAAGAGTAAAAAGCATTACAGCTCCCTCTAAAAAATTCATCGAAAGGAAAGACGAGGTTCATATCCACACATTATCAGATAACATTACTGGACCTGAAGCTGCTTAATGCGTAAAACAATGGCATCAATCGCATCTCTAGACCACAAGCGAAAGTCGGTGCAAACTTGATCATTTCTACTACGAGCAGTGTGCAGCTTCTTAGCAGGCTCACCAACCAAGTCGGTTAGCGCCGCTTCAATGTTCATGTGTACATCCTCTCGGTCAGTCCTCCACACAAACTCTCCGCTCTCGATCTGCCTCTCAATTTGATCAAGACCCTCCAAAATGATGTCCTTGTCTCTGTCACTCATCAGCCCCTAAAAATTTTAATTTCCACACAACATATAAATGACTTAGAAACAGATCAAACGCACAATGCTCATTTCTTAATTAAACAATAACCATATCCATGGATCAAAGTTCCTATTTCTTTTCCACGAAAAGTACCGAAACATCTCCATTTTCGACAAAACGTTTTGTAAGTCTATTCCAACAACAATTTTTATGAACTTTCCGAAACATATCGAAACAATCTCAAAACATTGCGAAGACTTGGCGTCTAATATTTAGCATACCGAAAGATACAGAAACAAAACTTCGATGTATGATCATATCATCACATAAGATTAAACACGATAATACAATAAAAAGGTAGACCTGATGAGCGAGCATGGAGGCGTGAGCTCGACTGCCCATGATATCATGCTTGTAAAGAGATTTGTCGAATGAGATTGACTCCGTGAATTTCTCGACGGCGTCGGTGACGGTCTCCTCGAATCGTCCGCCCCACAGCTTCGCCTCTTTCATATCTACGACGGCGGCGACGATCGCGGAGGAGCGGCGGCGGCGGCGAGGGGTGGCGAGCGGCAAATGGAGGTTAGGGCTTTGGAGAATGGTGGTGACTGTTGTTGTAAACAAGGGTTTGGGAAGTGGGAGTGTTTCTAACACTAATAGTGAGTCCATAACAATAGATAGTAGTGTGCTGATTCCCCACTGGCGGCGTCACTTGCCCCCTTTATACTATAATGGAGATAGTGCGCATCAGGGAAAAATTGAGAATCGACGGTTTTCTAACTTACACCACATCAATCAATCCGTAATTCAATTTCAATACTATATCACATCATAAACAACTTAATTTTGGAATGCAATTTAATTTATGTTAGGTGGCTTTGTCAATTGCGAACCCTAAATCCTTAAATTGGGAACACTAGGGTGGCCACATGCTCCAATCCAACCCAAGTAAGTAATTTTCGGCGTCGGATAGATAAAACTTCAAGTTTCGTCCTATAACTTGGCTCTGATTCGCAATTAGTCATCTAACTTACAACCATATAAAATTAGTCTTGTAACTTGGCAAAAAATTCAATTTCAGTCACCCGACATCGGAAATTACTTAATTTGGTCGGATTCGCGTACGTGACCACCCACATGTCTCCAATTTGGAAATTTTTGATTGCAATTGATTCACACATAAACTCAAATTGACTTGCATACTCCGCCCTACCCAGTCCCCTACCACATTTGGGGGTAATAGTGGGGTAAAGTTTATTTTCCTCCCCAAATTAAAATAAAAATCTCAAAATTTGGGCCATGTGGAAGGTCACGTGCGCGAAATCTGGTCAATCTAAGTAATTCCAGGCACTAGAGGACTGAAATTGAATTTTTTGCCAAGTTATAAAACTAATTTTATGTGGTGCCAAGTTAGAGAACCAATTGTGGAAGAGCGAAGTTAGAGGACGCAAGTTGAAATTTCCTCAGTTGGGATACTATTTTTATGTGGTGCCTAGTTAGAGAACTATTTGCGAATCGAGGCTAAGTAAGAGGACGAAAGTTAAAATTTTCTCTGCGAATAAGGCCTGATATCAAGGGCGCGTAAGGCGGCCCATATAAATGGAGGTAACAAGCTAGCCAATCTGGAGAAGGCCCACAAATGGTTACAAGGATTCAAACCCAGGCCACATGGATTAAATCCTTGTAACCCCGGTGTTATAAACTTATAAATCACAGTCAATCCGCCATGGCCTCGAGGATTAGCAATAAGCCCTCTAATCTAGACATGTTCATTTCCGTGGAACTTACTTTCCCACTTTTTCATTTTTCTCATTTACCCTCGAAATTAGGGGGCGACATTCAACCCTAAAACTAAATTTCATTTTGCGTTTAGCACTCATGAAGTCGGTGATAAAAACATTACGTTCTTCTACGAATTTCAGATGGAGATTCCTTCGTCATCTAAGTAACTTGTTTTCGATTTTAGAATCTGAAGGTGTGATTGGTGCATTTGATGTTAACCAGCGTTCTCAAAATCGGACCTAATCGGACAATCAAACTGGTTCGATCGGTGACCGGCCTCTCTTCCTGGTTTGGCATTTTAGACCGGCTGGAAATTGATCCAGTATAAACCGGTCAAAATCGACAACCACTAGCCGGTTTTAGCAGTTCGGACCGCTGGTTCCTTTGTTTTTTCTTTTGAAATATGTGAAATGACAGTTCTAACCCTCCTCAAACCCAAAATTACATCTTCATTCTCTTAATTCTCAGTCAAACGAAATTCGCCCCCTCCGCCCAAACCCTAAATTCTTCTCTGCCAGCCATCGCGCGCGACACCTCTCCTCCGCCAGCCATCGCAATCGGCGCTCCTCCGCCATGTAAAGTTACTTTTTTTGTATACGAAATTAAGTTTTGTATAATTATCATTGTTTTTGATTCTTAATTAGGGATCTAATCAAACTGCATTGCTAATCTCAAAGCCATCAGTATTAGTTGAGTAATTGTTCGTCTAGGTTAGGAAGAAGTTCAAAAATTTGAATTGTTCTTGTGAGCTTACAGCTTATAGTTGTTCTGGTTACTTCTTGTTTTTTATTCCAATTATACTTCCCGGCTTATTTCCTTTTTGGGCATCTTGTGATGATTTACCTTTAAGATTTAAGCAAAAAACTTTGTAAAATTTCAAGTTAATCTATTTTTTACTCTTCAAATTTTAATGCAGTTTTATTGTAGCTCTTCAATTGGGTTGTATTATGAATATTGTGTGTTTGTGTGATTTTTATTGTGATGACATATGTATTTTTCTATTATGAAATTGTGAATAGTTTGAGAATGTTAAAAAAAGTATAGTACAAAATATATTTGTAGGTTGTTGACTTTTTATATCCCTTCGACTAGTGGTTAGGCCATTTCGACCTGTAAAGCCTGTAACTAGTGAGGCTACCAGTTCAGTGACCGGTTCGGTTCTAAAAACAATGATGTTAACGACTTCATAATTATTTTACTTATGTTGTCTTCCCTTAAATTTTAGGGTTGTACTAGAAGCTCAATCTTGCGTGTGTGTCGCAATTGGAGAGCATATAACAGATTATATAACAAAAGTTCAACTTGACAATGTGTAAGTTCCCAGCGATTGTAGTCAGTAACATATCGCAATTCAATTTGGAGAATTCATTGATTGTAGTGGTTTTCTCGGGCAATTCAGAAGGCAATTACCATTGTAAACTTTTTTTGGGTTTGAATGTTTTTCAAGAAATATGGTACAATCACTTTGTGATGATTTTATTATGAAGTTAGTGAGTTTATGTTGTCGACTGAGGAATACTTTGTTTTAATAACATGTTTCAATTTTTTAGTACTTAGTTTAACTAAAAACCAATAATCTATTTCTCAAATCTTTGTTAATGTTCTTATGGTGTTGAGATTCAACTTAGTTAAAGGCAATACAAGTCCAAAATGCTTTATTATAAGGATTACAATACCTTCTTCAATTAGTGAAACATGCTAGGATAGTTGTGGTTTCTAATTAGAATTTAGTGAAGTGCTAGAGTACATGTTACTGCACCAGAAGTTAATGGTTCTCAATTGGTTTTCTAAATACCGCTATATTGGTATTTGATGTACCATATTTCGGTACCGCCACTTCATAATATCCGATACAATACACGAACGTATTTCGGGACATATTATGCCACGTCAACATCATTATTTTTTAATGTAAAATTACAATTCAAGGCAAAACTCGGAAATCGGCCCAAGTAGGCCCAAATTAAGCCCAAGCGAGATCAATTTGGGCCCGAAAAGGCCCGATTTGAGCTATCAAGCCCAATCCGAGCTATATGGGCTCAAACAATATCTATTTGAAGGCCCAAAAGCCCAATTCGAGCTATATGGGCTAAAGTCCGATCTATTTGAGGCCCAGGAGTCTAATTCGAGCTATATGGGCCCAAATTCGACCTATTTGAGGCCCAATTCGACCTATTTGAAGGACCAATTCGAGCTATTTCAAAATAGCTCTAATTCGACCTATTTTGAGTCATAGTTCTACTTGGATTGCACTTTTAGATGAATAAGGACTCTTATTACTATATAAGGGGGTCCCATGCCTCATTCTAAGGTACGTTTTTATTTTCTAGCATTTAATTTTGAGCTATATACATCGAATTCGAGCTATAGAGCAATAATTCGAGCTATATTGCAATAGCTCTTGTTCGATCTATATAGAGTGTATTTCGAGCTATTTGAGGGTAATTCGATCTATTCGGGTTTCCTCATTACAGTTCTCAATACCATTTCGAGGTGTGCTATTTCGACCTATAGAGCCTAAATTCTACCTATTTGGGCATAATTCAAGCTATTGTCTCTGACCACAATAGCTCAAATTCCGACCTATCTGACTTGAGCGTCGGAGTGCCTTCGCCGGAGGAGGCACTGGCTTAGTTTACGTGTGGTGTTGAGTGCAGGTTATGAACTCAAAAGCTGCTTAAGCATCCAGCAGGAACTAAAGTAGTCTGACGTGGAGTGTTGGAGAGCAGACACGTATCCAGACGAAAATACCCCACATCAGTGGCGCCGTCTGTGGGAACCTCTATACGCACTTAGTAACAAACACTACACTCAATGGCTCAACGGAGAGCAATGGATAAGAATGGAATGGCAGGAAGGACTAGATCACAGAGGGAGGATGATAATCGGGCACCTGATACTTCTGAGCGAACATCAGTGGCAGCGCCCAGCACTCCCCTCGATCTTCCAACTCAAACAGTGAATCAACCTGAAGTTCCTCCCACGGAACAACAGCTATTGAATTTCGCTCAGTTGGATCAATTGAATCATCTGAACAATTTAGGACCATGTTCGTAAAGAAGTTTGCTACTTATCGGATAAAGAAGAAATCTCCAAGCACGCTGTTTAATATCTATAGAGGACCTGATGAACCTTTGGGGAGGTATATCGAGCGTTTGAATCTAGAGATTGGTAGAGTAAATGCCCCCAATGTTGACCTGGTCATCTCTGTATTGGAGCATCGTTGGCGGAGCAAGAAGCTGATAGAAGTGATAACATGGAACACACCTGATTCCATTGAGCAAGTGATGGACCTCGCTAGTAAGTTCATTGAAGTAGAGGAGGCAACCATGAATCAAGGGTTGACGGACTCGCCGAGAATTCATGGGGCAAGGAGAATAAAGATAGAGATTGGAGGAAGGAGTTAAGGGGCAAAGATCGTGATCGCAATCGACAACCCTTTAAGAAATCTGACAATTATACTCCGCTGAGGAAGCAAATTGGCGAAATCTACGCCATAGAGAAAGATAGCGGGTTGCTGAGAACCCCTAAACCGTTCCAAGAGACGGAGGAGACCAAAATATCGAAGAAATATTGCAAGTTCCATAGGCAGAATGGACATTTCACTAACGAATGCAAGGCTTTAAAGAACGAGATTGAACGACTCATTCAAGAGGGGAAACTCATCGAGTACATCCTTGAGAATAGAGAGTCACGTCAAGAGAAGGCGTCATCTAGACGCAAGCGAGATAGATCCCCGCACGAAAAGAAGGATGAACCAAAGCATAAAAGGGGTAATGGGAATGATGACATCGAGAATGGAGTAAATGTGATTGCTGGCGGACCTACTGGCGCAGACTCGGTCAAAAGTAGAAAACGAATCTCACGAGACATATACAATGAACGGCTGAAGCGTCCTAAGATAGATCTTGTCTTTGCAGTGGACAAATTGGATACAAGAATCACATTCGACGATAGCGATTTTGACAGTTTGTCTTCACAAGCTAAGGAAATGCAATACTTGAATTGCCCTATGGTGGTTTCCGCAGTGATTGCAAATCACGGGGTAAAGAGTTTAATGATTGATAATGGATGTTCGTCCAACATCATCTTCATGGATGCTTTACAACAAATGAAGCTTGGACAATACGAGATCACTGATGTTAACTCACCACTAGTGGGATTTGGTGGAAGTGAAGTAAAACCGATTGGAAGGATCATGCTGCCAACATCTTTTGGTGTGAATCCGAAGAGGAGAACACTGAATGTGGAATATCTTATCGTTGACATACCTTTTGCATACAACGTACTGATTGGAAGGCCTGGGATAACGGCGTTTGCTATGATCATCTCTACGGTGCATCAGAAGGTCAAATTTCCAACGCCTGGTGGAGTTGCTGAACTCACTACAAACTATCGTGATTCTTTGAGTTGTTATGTTACATCGACTAAACCTATCAAGGCAAAAACGGATCCAAATGTTGCGATGATTGACATACATCCACTGGAGACGCCTGAAATAGGAAAACAAGTTGATACGGAGATGGTGCTTGCTACGCAAGTGGACCAAGAGATGATGCAAGAGGATCCTACTCCTCCCAGTATTGAGGACACCTTGAAGAAGGAAGAGGAAGAAAAAGAAGACAAAACGACATTGCGCTATAAAAAGAAGATGGAGATAGAGCGTCTAAAACCTTCGGGTGAGTTTAAGGAGGTGATTTTTTCGAATGATGAGCCTGACAAGATCATTAAAATTGGAAGCGAGTTGACTCCGGAGATTGAGAAGGCACTGTTGGAATGCTTGCGAAGAAACTTTGATGTATTTGCATGGACAGACTCGGACTTGAAGGGGATAGATCCTCGAGTTGCGGTACATCACCTGAATGTTAACCCAAATGCTAAACCCATCCGACAGAAGAAGAGACACTTTAGTGATGAAAAGAACAAGGTTGCAGAGTTGGAAGTACAAACAAAGCTTGCTGCAGGCCATATATTCGAAGTACGATACTCTGAATGGCTAAGCAACGTTGTACTAGTTCCAAAGAAGCCGACCGTATGGAGGATGTGCGTGGACTACACCGACTTGAACAAACATTGCCCACGAGATCCTTTTCCTTTGCCAAGGATTGATCTCGTAGTTGACTCTACAGCAGGGTGTGCGCTGCTAAGTTTTTGTGATGCGCAGAGCGGTTTCCACCAAATACTAATGGCAGTAAAGGATCAACATAAAACGGCCTTTATCACTGACAGAGGGATATACTGTTACAAGGTGATGCCATTTGGTCTGAAGAATGCAGGAGCAACTTTTCAGAGGTTGGTTGCCAAGATGTTTTATCATCAAATCGGCAAGACTATGGAGGTTTACATTGATGACATGCTTATCAAAAGCCTGAAGGCGGAAGATCACGTAAAACATTTGGAAGAGGCTTTTGGTATCATGAAACAATACGGGATGAAGCTAAATCCTAAGAAGTGCACTTTTGGTGTTAAGGCTGGAAAATTTCTGGGGTACATGGTCAATGAGAGAGGAATCGAAGCTAACCCTGACAAGATTAAAGCTATAATGGATTTGCCATCCCCCAAGTTCGTTCGAGAGGTGCAACGATTGGTGGGAAGGATCACGACACTTAGTCGATTCATATCGCATTCTGTAGAAAAGAGTTTACCTTTTTCAAGAAGTTACGCAAGACACCAAAGTTTGTCTGGTCTGATGATTGTGAAGAGGCTTTTCGCCAATTGAAGGTGTACCTTATGACACCACCATTGCTATCTAAGCCCAAGGACAATGAGATGCTATATCTTTACTTGGCCATAACGAAGAATTCACTAAGCACAGTATTGGTGCGCGAGGAAGACAAGAAACATTTGCCTATCTACTATGTTAGCAAAGTGTTGAATGGGGCAGAGGTGAATTATCTGGAGATTGAGAAGCTAGCATACACGCTTGTGATAACTGCACGAAAGTTAAGACCGTATTTTCAATCACATCCGGTAACTGTCTTAACTAATCAACCACTGAAACAAGTTATGGCAAAACCGGAGACATCTGGGAGACTGGTGAAGTGGGCAGTTGAGTTAGGAGAATATGGCTTAGAGTACATGCCGAAAACAGCGATCAAAGCACAAAGATTAGCGGACTTTGTGGCTGAAACTATCTCAGAGGCGGAGCAAGCGCTTCATGTAGCAATGGTAATGGAAGAGATCAAAAGTGACAAGCCTATAGTTGCAAGGGGAACTTGGACTTTGCATGTAGATGGATCGTCCACAAATGACGCTGGAGGTGCAGGAATTTACCTAAAATCGGCGGATGGTAGAGAATTCGACTATGCAATAAGGCTAAATTTTCAAGTGACGAACAATCAAGCTGAGTATGAGGCTATGCTTGCTGGCATCCAAATGGCAAAATCGTTGGGTATAACGAACCTTGTAGCATTCACGGATTCACAATTGATTGCTAATCAATTTGAAGGAAGATATGAGGCGAAAGAGGCTGCAATAGTAAAGTATCTCGAAAAATTGAAGGAGGCGACATCAAACTTCGATACTTTCTCTATCTCGTAGATCCCTTGATCGGAGAATGAACGCGCTGACTCTTTGTCACGATTTGCAAGTACCGCCGAAGTGTTTGTTGAAAGGCGAGTAACTCTATTGGCTTCGGAGCAGCCCTCTATCGACAAAGGAGTTGAGTCAAAACCAACGCAAGCATTGGACTACGCTCTGCCAGTAGAGATAGAGGCATGTTGGAAGGATGAGATTATTGATTATCTTCAGAACGGGAACTTACCTAATGATCCTCAAGCAATCAGAAGGCTCAAGTACAAATCTGCAAGATTTACTATGTTCAATGGCGAACTGTACAAACGGTCTTTTGAGGGACCACTCTTGAGATGCCTATCTCCCTCACAGGCAAAACAAGTTTTACGAGAAATACATGAAGGAAGTTGCGGAAATCACTCAGGAGGACGATCTTTGGCCCAGAAAATACTCCGACAAGGATATTTCTGGCCAACTATTATGAGAGATGCTATGGATTACTCGAGGAAGTGTAGAAGCTGTCAATTGCATGCGAAGATCATTCATACACCTGCACAACCTATGACAACGGTGAGTTATGGATGTCCGTTTGATCAATGGGGAATAGATATCGTTGGACCAATGCCTAAGGCTACGGGAGGTAGAAAATGGTTATTGGTGGCAGTCGAGTACTATACGAAGTGGGTTGAAGCTGAAGCACTTGTAAACAATACTGAGGCTAATGTGAAATAATTCATCTGGAAGAACATCGTTTGTCGATTTGGAATATCAAGGGTCTTAATTTCCGACAATGGAAGGCAGTTCCAAGGTTTTAAGATTCAAGACTGGTGCAAAGACATGAAAATTGAGCAACGTTTTACATCCGTTACGCATCCCGAAGCAAATGGGCAAGTGGAGGCCACTAACAACACATTAGTGAAGAGTTTGGAAAAAAGGCTGGAGGGAGAAGGAGGAAACTGGGCGGATGAGCTACCAGGAATATTATGGGCATATCGCACAACTCCTCGTACCTCAACAGGAGAAACTCCATACTTATTAACATATGGATCCGAAGCAGTGATACCCGCTGAGATTGGAATGCCAACGTATCGTATAGTTACATATGATGAGGAGCAAGCATTAAGGGCAAGACAAATGGATTTGGAGTTGATCGGAGCAACAAGGGAAGCAGCATACCAACACACTCAAGCCTATAAATCTATGATGGCGAAAGCATATGACAACAAAGTTTGTTTCAGGAACTTTCAAGTGGGGGACTTGGTACTTAGAAAAGTTGAAGCTACCAAGCATGTTGGAAAGTTGAAGCCGAACTGGGAAGGACCTTACAGAGTGGAAAAAGCAAGCTCAAAAGGATATTATTACTTACAAGAATTGGGTGGAAGGACTTTGTCACGCCCCTGGAACGTCAAGAACTTACGAAGGTTTTATAGTTAGAACACTAAATTTCTAATGGCCTTGTGGCACCATAGGACCGTAGTTTCAATACTTCATTCGCTTATTCTTTTACGAATTACGAGTCCCTCTACGTGGATTCCCATTGTAATAGTTAGCAGCGAACTACGGGGACTTGATTCCTGGTCAACCTATATACGGCGGGATACGTAGGCAACTCGGAAGTTACTCGAGCTCAGTCTCAAAACTAATAAAATCTCTTATTTTATTCAAGTTTAGCCGTTGCCTACTATTTATCCGCAAGATTACAATCTATCAAGAAACATGAAGATAAACTCATACTGTCTACAAACTTTAAGTTTAAAAACTTAATCAAAACGAACGTTAGCTTCGTATAACGAGCACTAGCCTCGTGGAGTCAAGCACTAGTCCTTGCACTCCCGCGAACATAGTTTCGCAAGCGCAAACATAGCTTTGCACAACGAGCACTAGCCTCGTGGAGTCAAGCACAAGTCCTTGCACTCCCGCGAACATAGCTTCGCAAGCGCAAAAATAGCTTTGCACAACGAGCACAAGCCTCGTGGAGTCGAGCACAAGTCCTCGTACTCCCGCGAACATAGCTTCGCAAGTGCAAACACAACTTTGCACAACGAGCACAAGCCTCGTGGAATCAAGCACAAGTTCTCGTATTCCCGCAAACTTAGCTTCGCAAGCACGAACATTAGCTTCGCACAACGAGCACAAGCCTCGTAGAGTCGAGCACAAGTTCTCGCACTCTCACACAAACTTGTTCATAAAACTTAAGTGTTTTAGCAAGTAACAAATTTAAACTTGAAAAGTAGACACATATGAGTGAAGATGTAACGAGACAAAGTAAATACATTCAAAAGACTTTTTAAGTCAAAACTGTACTAGCAAGGGATAAGCGCTAAAATCGCGCAAATGTTAGCAAGATATACTGTACGGAAAGAATGTACTAACGCTAATGTTCTGTACGGAAAGGAAAGATGTTCAAAAATACTAAAAACAAGGCACAGACGCCAAAAATAAGGGCACGCAGGCCACTCTAAGAGATCAAGGCAGCAGATCCAGCCCAAGAGCCTTCACGGCACCCTCGCTCTGCTCTTGGATATTAGCAAAAGACTCGTTCAGGGGCCCAGTGTCATCAATAGGGGAAATCTGACGAGGAGCAGGAGCGGAAATAGTAGCATCAGGCATAGGCTGATCGACATCAGCAGGCTAATCCAAGACCTGAGGGTCGAAACCCATCTCACCCTCCTCCAGGGGCTCATCTGGAGTAGCACCGGCAGCAGCAACAGCAGTGGACGTGGATGGCTGCTCGTCGGCAAAGTCAGAGAGCCATACCTACCGGAGAGGATAGAAGGAGGTGAAGGGATCATACTTCGGCTCGTCACCATCCACAGTCGCAGCAGGTTCAACAGAAGGCGGATCGGCAAGAGTAGGATCGGCAACAGCAGCACTAGATGATTCACCTACCTCTGTGTCATCCTCATTCAGGCAGTTGAGGACATTGAAGTCCTCCCTCTTGAACCCAGGAGCAAGGGAACCTCGGGCGACGATGTCATCAAGGGCCATGTTGTAGCCCTTGGTCGTATCAAAACCTCCCCTCTCCATAGCAATCTGCTCCCATGTGGCTGAGCGGAAGAACTCGATGGCCACCATCACCTTGTCTTCATCAGGAAGCTCCTACGAACCAAGTAGGGGAAAAGTAAGTACGTAACACGAAATATCAAGGAAAAAGAAATCAAGTCAAGTACAATAGGAATACCTCAGTCATGGCCTTGTTGTAGCCATCCTCTTCAGCAGTCGCAAGGCGAGCTTGTGCATCAGCTAGCTCAGCCTCGAGCCTCAAACGTTCTGCCTCAGCAGCAGCAGTGGCATCCTTCATCGTCCGGATAGTATCAACGTGATCGTCAACAAGGGCCGTGGCATGCTGGCAGTCGGTGGTGAGCTGGCTGGACAGTCGCTTCTCCTCGGCGAGCTCCTTGTCAACGGCAGCTTTAACAGCTTTCAGGGCTTCCAGCTCAGCCTGCACAGCCTTCAATTCGTCAGCAGCGGCGACGAGATGCTTCTCCACTTCAGCCTTCGCCTCCTTGGCTTGTTTCTCCAGTCGTTGAGCTTGCAAGGCTGAAGAGTGGTGCCTATCCATCAGAGCTCTCTGTTGATCTTGAGTCGTCATTACCATGTTGCAATTCTCCGCCATGGTTTGAAAATTGACGAAGAACTACAAGAGAGGGAAAAAGTCAGTGATATTCAAGTACAGGTATAAAACAGAGATCAAGCAAAGCTTATAAATTCACATACCTCGCACAGAGACAAGGCAGTGCGACTGACTAGCTTCTCATGGCCCATCGCCTGGTAATAGAGCTGACTGTCGAAGTTAGGCATGAATCCTTTGATAAGTCGAAGGGCAGTAGTGTCCTTCAGTGTGAACTACCCTGATTCGACCGAAGCTCGCACGATCTCCTCCACGTCAATGTCGAGATCGTCACCATCATAAGCACGGTCCTGCGCGACGCGCTTACCCCGTCGGATCTCCTCAGCAGTAGCAGACCTCTTCCTAGTTGCTGCCTCAGGATTGGCCTCATTGAAGCGACGAGCCGCTTCAGCAATGGAGGGAAGATGCACTCTTCCAGTCGAAGGTGCTGATGAAGGAGAAAGATTCGGAAGGATCGGCTCAGAACCGCCAGGTGGTGATCCAGGAGCAGCCTCAGCAGTCGACTGAGAAGGAACAGTCTCAAGCACTGGAGCTGGAGCAGGAACATGGGCGAGGAGCTGAACCCCTACCACGTCCCGACCCTCGAGTCGATACAACAACGGTGGAAGGAGTAGGAGCACTACCGCCTCTCGAACTGGTACCAGCCGTCTTCGCACCACGACGACTGGTCTTCTCAGGAATGGGCACTGAGGACTGAGGAGCGTTTGTGCCACGCTTCATAGCGGCCAGCCTCTTCTTTGTCTTGTCCATAACGATTCGCTCTGAAAATCGCAAACAATGCAAAGGTTAGAAGACAACGAAGGAAGACTAAAAATCAACAAGTAAAAAGAACAAAAACATGCATAATGTTATACCAAAGACAGAAGGCTCAACGCCTGCGTGATAAGTATAACCGCCGGCCCGCAACACTGGGGTGGTGGTCAACTCAAAAGCATCAAATTGATGCTCTTTCAAGTTTTTAACCACCGTCAGGGTGTAGATAGGAGGATCGGGGCGTCTCGACGATGGACGGGCGTCCGTCCAAAGACGCTTGAATTGGAATTCCTGAGGCTTGGATTCCTTGATAAAAAACCACTGTTTCCAGTGAGCCCCGAAGCTCGTCTGCAGATCAGATAGGAAGCATTGCTTCTTTCGCGAGCTCAAATAGTAGAACCTGGCGTCTACACCTCTGTTACGGAATTTCACTATGAATAATTGCCAAAAACCGGCTACATAGCAAGGGAGGTCAAAGATGCGGGTTAGCATCGCATACGCATACATCTGTGTGTATGCGTTGGGGGTAAAATGTGAAGGAGAAGAATTGAGAGATGACATGATTTCTGAGACAATAGGGAAAATGGGAAAACGTAAACCACAGTGAAGGTAGCTACTAAATATAGTGAGACACCCTTCTGGCGGGTTGTTTATCCTATCATCTGGCCCAGGCACAATAATCTCATAAGTATCAGGGATGTCATAGGTATCACGATAATAAGCTATGTCGTGAGGCAGGGAAGAAGGAAACTGATCAAAATTAATCAAGTTTGGCGGAGCAAGTTGTTCGGGAGAGTTAGCGACAGGTATGGGAAAATTGTCAACAGGAGGTAAATAAGGCACGATGGGGAGAGGGTTCGATTCAGCCTCGTCATCTCCTAGGATGTCTACGTCTACCTCCATATCAGACGCCCTATCATTGCTATTTCTCTCATTACTAGATGAGGTCTCGTCACTTGAGTCGTTACTACTACCGCTAGTCGACGCATTTTCTTTAGCCTTAGACGACTCACTAATACCTTCCCTACTACTACTGGAAGACTCAAGATCAATAACTCGCGTCATAAAGAGGTTTAGGTTGAAAGATTACCGGCACGAGGGTCTAGATCTACAGAAACTTCTTCGTTTGGGTGGATTTGCTCGTAAGACCTCTGCGCATGTGCAAATAGCTTTGGAGCGCCAGGTAATCGGACTCGGGCAGGTTCTGGTTGCCGAGGACGGATTGGGGATGACGGACGCCTTGTGTTTGATTCACGAGGATTACGATATGACGAATCTTGTGATGGATTGCGTGCGTTATAGTAGGCCCGTTGGTGAGATCGTGGTGGTGATGGACGACGTGGAGACCGGTTACGTCGAAGTCGCGCCGTCGTGTACAAATCTGCGCAAAAATTTAAATTTTAGCATTTTCAAAATTTTTCAAAATCTAAAAAAATTTTCCAAGTGTTATAGCTCGAATTTCCTGAGGAAATTCGAGCTATAAATTCGAGTAATAAATCACTCACCAAAGGATATAATTAGTAGGGGAGTTTTTCGAGCTATAAGGAGTATTTTCGAGCTATTATGCTAAACTTACTAAAATTGGAGGATTGTCGAGCTATTTCAGTGAAATTACTAAAAATAGTAATTTCGAGTTATAAATTCGAGCTATTTATTGGGAGCTCTGGAGGAATGCTTAGACGCGAAATGAGGAAATGAAGCTGGGAGTGGGGTATTTATAGGCGAAATGATGCGGGAATTACCAAAATGCCCCTAAATTCGACCTATTTTCAGAAAATTTTTCCGGCAATTTCGAGGTATCTTTTTGGAGGGCAATTTCGACCAATATGAAATTCGAGCTATTTTACGTAAAATTCGAGCTATTTTACGGAAATTTTTTTCTGGCATTCGCGTTGTCTTTTTCAAAGATAAATTCGACCTATACCAATTCGAGTTACCAAAAATAGTAAATTCGACCTATTTTTGAATTTTGATATTTTTGGTTAATTTCTTGGTTTTTTACGCCGACGTCGATCTCGTTGCACGATTCTCGGTTATGTGACTTCTTTTTAGTTCGTATGACCAATGTTTGTACACATTACTCTTACGAACTGGGGGACTCCATGATGTAGCATATTTCGGTACCGCCACTTCATAATATCCGATACAATACACGAACGTATTTCGGGACATATTATGCCACGTCAACATCATTATTTTTTAATGTAAAATTACAATTCAAGGCAAAACTCGGAAATCGGCCCAAGTAGGCCCAAATTAAGCCCAAGCGAGATCAATTTGGGCCCGAAAAGGCCCGATTTGAGCTATCAAGCCCAATCCGAGCTATATGGGCTCAAACAATATCTATTTGAAGGCCCAAAAGCCCAATTCGAGCTATATGGGCTAAAGTCCGATCTATTTGAGGCCCAGGAGTCTAATTCGAGCTATATGGGCCCAAATTCGACCTATTTGAGGCCCAATTCGACCTATTTGAAGGACCAATTCGAGCTATTTCAAAATAGCTCTAATTCGACCTATTTTGAGTCATAGTTCTACTTGGATTGCACTTTTAGATGAATAAGGACTCTTATTACTATATAAGGGGGTCCCATGCCTCATTCTAAGGTACGTTTTTATTTTCTAGCATTTAATTTCGAGCTATATACATCGAATTCGAGCTATAGAGCAATAATTCGAGCTATATTGCAATAGCTCTTGTTCGATCTATATAGAGTGTATTTCGAGCTATTTGAGGGTAATTCGATCTATTCGGGTTTCCTCATCACGGTTCTCAATACCATTTCGAGGTGTGCTATTTCGACCTATAGAGCCTAAATTCGACCTATTTGGGCATAATTCGAGCTATAATTTCGAGCTATTGTCTCTGACGACAATACCTCAAATTCCGACCTATCTGACTTGAGCGTCGGAGTGCCTTCGCCGGAGGAGGCACTGGCTTAGTTTACGTGTGGTGTTGAGTGCAGGTTCTGAACTCAAAAGCTGCTTAAGCATCCAGCAGGAACTAAAGCAGTCTGACGTGGAGTGTTGGGGAGCGGACACGTATCCAGACGAAAATACCCCACATCAGTATTTAACGATATTTTTCTTCCAATTCAAAAGTACAAAATTTGTTAAATACATGCTACATAGCTAGAACTCTGGTTATCTATTATTAGATAATGTTTATCGCTTGAACTTACGATTTACTTGTTCATCTTTATCTAGTGATATTTGGTTATACAAAAGTCGCCAGCTTGTATGACACCACATTTTTAATGCTCGAATCATTCCCTCGCATTTTTATAGGTAAAGTCGCGTGCAATGGATTTGAAAACCAAAGTTGTCATACTTGTTGCTACGTAAGGTAAGCTCTTCCACAACTGCAGAGTGTATGCATATTGCAGGTGAATCTTTGCAAAAGAACCATGTTATATGCAATGTTTTCAAAGGCGTCGGGCGTAAGCGGATCATTTTACATATTTAGAGGCGGGGCGCAAACTCCAGAGCGTGGGTCGTAAACCCCATAAAAATGTTAAGTATAAATATTGTGCATAAAAATTTAATAAATGAAAAGAGAGTTACAATAACTTTAAGAGATGTTTGACATCGTTAACTTACTTATATACAGTCTCTACAAGCTTCAACCATAATAACACATCTACATCTTTGTGAACAAAAAAACCATAATTAAAAACTCAATTAAAAAAATAACTTCATAAATGGTTATAACTTATAAACAAAGTAAACTAAAGGGAGGGAAGTAGAAAATTCACAATGGTAGAAGCTTGACGGCAGGGAAACAGATATTGTTGTATTTGTTTGACTTTGACTAAGTTTTCAATACAAAACTCTTACTTAGGTGTCTTCTGATCCCAACCTACTTAATCACTTTTTACTGTTTTTTTAAAGGGGCCCGACTCTTTAGACTATACGGAACATGGCTGTTTATTATATAAGTTTTTGCTGGGAGGTACGCTCAGCTCACAAGGCGCTGAAAACGGCCTTATACGCCCTAATTGAATGCCTCAAGGCGTTAGATGGCTGATTTCGTAATTGGACCTTCAATCAATGACTTGCTGAGAGCTGAGAGCCGAGGGCAAAAATAGGTGAATGACTTGCTGGACACTAGCTAATTACATACATGGACCTTCAATCAATGATCTATTGATGCAGAGCTTGAGTGCACAACTTCAAATGAGTCAAAGAGTATACGTGGGTACACAAGGGAGCCAAACAAGCCATTGTCTAGTTACAATTCAAGTTAAGATTAAATCTTCTATGGCATTAAATGTGGCATTCTCTATGGCCTTCTTAGTATTGCGACACCTGTTAATGGGCCCTACAAAAACTAAATCAACAATTTCCGATCCCACTCTCCGTTAGTCAATGTTTACACTCTACGTGATATACCGATAAAAATGGAAAGAAATAGTATTATTTAATCTCTGCCTTATCATATTATAAACGAGGAAAGAAAATAGTTCGAATCCAACTACAATTCTTATTAACAAAGGAACAAAGGCAGAACCTATTGCTACTTCCTTCTCTTTATTATTATAAAACCTACAACATCTTGCTCCAAAAGTTTAAACATAGAAAAAACAAAACCTACTCCCACCCTTTGTCCCCCACGTGAACATTATTATTTATACAATTTCAATTCAAGAGACCTGATTAAAGAAGAAGGAGAAGCTCTCCTCACTTGATGAACTCCTCAAATGCATTGTAAATGGCTCACAGACTTAAAACTTTTGTTAAAATCTCTTTAGACGTGAAAGTGCTACAAAATTTACTTGACATACGGTCAGCAACTTTCATTATTAAGAGCAACATTCCATCAACATTGTTAATAGGGTACTCTAGAGCGTGACATACCAACAAAGTTTTCAGACTTTGCTCTCGAGCGTCATGCCAATATTCATCAATCGTAATGGTTGGTACTTGACACCGAGCGTTAGCAGCCATTTTTTTTCTTCTGATTATACAGTTTAAAACAAACACACAAAAATATAGAGTTAAAGTACATTTAACAAAAAACATGAGGAACACTAACATATATTACTCCAACAAAGATAATGCGTTTTATATAAATAAATCCTAATGTCATTACAATAATCCATGTTTAAAAAAACCTAGAAGGTAACAATTAAATTACCGTCACCTAATTTATTGCATAATTAAGTCTAAAAGAAATAAATCATCATATATGTGAAGAAGAACATAAAAAAAATGATCTTCTGCATTCGACGCGTCCCCTCAACCATTCTTTTGATGTGATCCAGTCGAGCCACAAATCCGGGGAATGTTGTTTCACATGATGAACATTGTCGTTCATCGTCCCATACGAAAAAGTGACATTATCGTTAGCGAGCAGATGGACATCGCCAAAATAATCGTCATTTGTTCTCCTCGCCCTCGGTGTGACTCGTTAAGACTACAACGGAAAAACCACAGTAACAGTGGCTCCACGTCTGGAAAGGTGCAATACGACGCCTACGAACAGTCTAAGTCCCATAGCTTTGTGATTGGGTTATGTGGCTTTGATTGTTTGTTGATTCCGTAGCTAAAAGGTTTTAGGCAGAATACAAGTAACATTTAACAATTATAATCAAATGAAAGTCACCCACTACACAATAATCATAAAGCATAAACATCTAAACAATTATAATAGACTATGACCAATGTCTGCCAAATACAATTAAGTTTCAAAATAATGCAATGACAAGTAGTTGACATACCAGAATAAAATTTCGTATGAAGTACCTTAATGAATTTATATATCGTTGGAAATAGTCACTACTTCAGCTAAACAATTTCATATATGGTGAAATCAGTCAAGTTGTAGCACTATAAATACATGTTGAGAATGCAGGATGAAATGTTGTGGAGTTGTGGTAGATAGGAATGGTTAAATAACAACTTATTCCTAGCATTTACGGGAGATGGGTAGTTGTATATTAAAATCATCAAAATAAATAAATCTATGATAGTAATTTAAATGCTGTAACAGATGAGTAGATATGCATTGAAATCCTTAGGAATAACTTGGTGAGACATGGTCATACCAACTTTAAAGTATTGCATAATGAAAGCCCATGTTGCTACTATCCAAAACTCTCAACAATTTAATGCTATAACTACTTTCAGTCATATGAGGGAGAAAACTCATACATGCAAATCATCAAACACCAGATACGCATTTAAATTTGGAGAGTATTCAATTCATACAGATTTATAAACGCGTCAAAAGCACTTACATCAAAATTCAGGGAAAATCGATTCGTTCCAGTTGGTAAGCTTGAATCTCGGTTAATTTTTTAATCATGAAGCTCTTGTTGAAGCTACGAAGCTTAATTACACCTTAAAACAAAAGGGCAAAATGTTTTTCAGTTTGTACGAATAAATGACTGGAGTATGAAGGGGTATTTCGTCAACACATAATTTATCCGTTGGCCCAAACGTGAATATATATAAGCAAAATTAATTATCAGAGCTACATATTCAATGCATCCAAACGTGTACATTCCGGATTAATAGTCAGAAACACGCCCTTATTACTAATTTGCCGATTACGAAGCGATGCATCCAAACGAGTCCTAAATTTACAATGTTTTTGGTGTTGCTGCATTGCTCTTCTCAGGTAAACTTTTATGTTTGTAAGGTGTTTTTCATTCTCTTAATAGTTAAATTTTGTTAAATATTTTATAATATATATGATTAGCATAACTAATTAAATTATACCTCATTAATTAGTAGGAATCTCATTATATTCGTTCTTTCATTGAAGATTTTGAGAAGCCAACTGTGGGAGATATTTCTATGAAAAGTGTTGAATTTCAATGTGCAAATAGAATTTCTTTTTACAGAATACACCATAAGAAGAATTATAGAAAGATGATGTTCTAAGACAATATTAATCTTGCTAATGAAACCAGTAAATTTCATATAGCCATAGAAATATAATGATCAATAACACAAATTGGAGACCATTAAACTTATTCACATCTTTTTTGGGAGATAAAGTAAAATAAACAAACTAATAAACCATATCTAATCACTCATCACAAACTGGATTTTCTTTAATAAGTTGAAGCACTTATTCTGATCTCATTAAACTAAAATCCACATAAATCATTGCAATTATCTTATGAGAAACTGATAAGCAAAGATGTGATGCTCATCTACATCATTTTTTCTTAATACTAGAGAAGAGCAATTAAGAAGATTCAAATTATTCATCACCACAACACCAGAACAAATACTCTGTATCATCAAATAAGTATGTTAAATGGCTTTCCATGTCAGTTGGCTAAAAGGATAAAGAATCTATTATTTTGTGTTTTTAAAAGAAGTACTGGAATAACTAACAAAGCTAGGTAATCTTTAGGTATAACCTTTCAACTAATTAAGATATTAAAAAGAACAAGAATACTTTTAGACTAAGTATTTCAGCTTAGATCTTTATAATACAATGTGAATTGAAGATTACAGTACCATGATTTAAATACATTCAGCCTGATCTAAATCTAATAAAACTTATTCTAAAATCTTAAACACCAAAGCCAATAAGAATTTTGTCTTGTCTCCTGAACGCGTAAGCTACGCCCATCTTTGTCACAATCTTGGATCAAGCATGCTGGGTGTAGGTTAAGGCATCACAAGTGACATTCTCAAGAATATCTTGAGCGCATCATAACTAATTTGCATGAAGAAACATTAGTATGAACATAATTCATCGTGTACTAAGACATAAAAGTAATTTTTTTTTTAAAGGAGATGACTTGACTTGTCAAGTAGAAACGAGCTTCATAAAGTAAGTATCAATCAAAAGAGCAACAAAAAGTGAATATTAATTAGATCAAGTGGTATATTAATCAATATTTTACCATTTTGAATTTACTAATAAATATAATTCATTTATTTTGTAGACAATGGAGAAGGGAGGTGACTGTAGAGATGATTTAACTTCATGTCGTAGATTGGACTTTGGACTTGAAAATAATACATCAGATCATCTCCAGCATGAAAATGATGATGAAGAAAAAGTAGATGAAGCTACTGATCATCAACAAAGAGAAACTGAAGTAAAAGATCAAGACTTGGTTGCAAACGATAAGATTCCAAGGATTGGCAAAGAATTGACCGTGAAGAAATAACATATCAATTTAATAATGAGTATGCACTCGCAAGCGGCTTTAGTATCAGAAGAAGTGATTGCCACAGAGATATCCTACGAAATATTACTGATAGAACATTTTTTTTGTTCATGTGAAGGTCACAGAAAACCAAATAAACGATATGTAAACGTCAAATCTCATCGTTCTGAAACAAGGACAGATTGTGGTGCACAAATGAAAATTAATGGTCGTCATTCAAATAAATATGTAGTTGTTGAGTTTGTTGCCAAACATAGTGGTGATAAGTTAGTTAGCCCTTGTAAAGGTCATCTATTGAGATCCCAGAGAGGTATAAATAAACAACAAACAACACAAGTAGATGATATTTATAAGGCCGGAATACCACCTAAAGCAGGTCTGAATTATATGGCCCAAGAAGCAGGTGGTCGTGAAAATGTTGGGTTTATCTTAGAAGATTTAAGAAACTATTTACGCTCAAGGCGATCTATACAAATGAAAGGGGGTGATGATGCATGAGTGTTTACAGCTCAAGCAACTAGAAGATCCAAACTTCTTTCATGCTATTCAAGTTGACATGGATGATTTAATTACAAATATTTTCTGGGTTGATGGGCAAATGATACTTGATTATGTGTACTTCGGGGATGTGGTGCCCTTTGATACAACGTATAAAAAACACAAAGACAATAGACCATTTGCTCTTTTTGTAGGTGTGAACAACCACAAGAAAACAGCAATGTTTGGTGCAGCTTTATTGTGCAATGAAATAACGAAAACTTTCAAGTGGTTGTTTGATACTTTTTTGGAAGCTATGAATGGTAAGAAACCTATAACTATCCTTATAGATCAAGATGCAGCAGCGGCAAAAGCGTTAGAAGAAAAATAGCCTGAAACATGTCATCGCTTATGCATTTGGCATATATATCAAAATGCAGCCATCCATCTTGGTAGGGTCTTTGCAAAATTTCCAAGCCTTTTAAGAGATTTCAACTCTTGCATCTATGATTTTGAAGAGGAAAAAACCTTTTGTGTCGCGTGGCAGAAAATGTTAGATAAGTATGCTCTTCAAAATAATGATTGGCTTGAGAGATTGTTTAAGCAAAAAGAAAAATGGGCATCAGTATATGGACGACAATCATTCTGTGCAAATCTGACCACTACTCGGCATAGTGAAAGCATGAACAACGTTCAGTATGTTAATCACAAGCACTATTTGATAGAATTTTTTCATCACTTTGGTAGATTAGTCAAAGATAGACGATACGAAGAAATGAAAGCTGATCTTAGGACATATCACAGTATCCGAACGATGTGTTTAACTGTTGCAATTGCAAAGCATGCGCGCGCTATCTACACACATGAAGTATTTAAGTTGTTACAAGAAGAGGTGAGCAAGTCATATGACTGAAACTTGAAGATTACTAGTGAGTTTGGTGTTATATCTAAGTACAAGGTCACAAATTTAGGAAAGGTGCGTCCGCACACAGTCACTTATGATGCTTCAGAAAAAGAATGTTTCATGTAGTGGTAAGAAATTTGAATTTGTGGGAATTTTATGTTCTCACGCTCTCAAGGTATTATCTTTTACAAAAAATTACTATGATACCTAGGTGTATATCATGAAACGATGGACAAAGAAAGCAAAAAAGGGGATTGACGAAACATATTTACAGCCTTCTGTATCATCAACCATGTCTCTAGAAAATACAAAAGAAGAAAATGCAAAGATAAGAATTGGAGAGCGTTATAGGTACTTATGTCGTCTGCAGAATCAACTTTCAGTACAACCATCATTAACGGAAGAAAGATACGAGATCACACGGAATAATATGATCAGGATGATTGAAGAAATGGATATAAATTCTAAAAAAGAAACTACAGAAGCATCTCTTGATCCTACTATTGGAAATGAAATGACTTTTCTAATTAGGATGACAAAAACACAAAGTCATGCAACAAATTTAGTAGGCAAGCAGGTTTCTGAATGTGGTCTAGAAAACTCACGGGATAAAGTTGGAAATGCCTCTAATGAAGTTACGATACGAGGGTTGAAAATGAAGCAAAGTTCCAAGCCAAAATCCAGAAAAAAAGGCTAAAAAGTGGATTAGAACAGTCAACCCGAAAAAATAAACCAAAGAATAACAACAAAATGACTTCAAATACACCATTTTCTCTCAACACATTTGAAAATGATGCCGAGGTACTTCATGTATGTAACTTTAGTACTTGGAATATATCAAAGTATGGCATTATTCGAAAAATGTGATATATCAAAATTCAAAATGTAGGTACTTTTTACAATTCCTAATTATATTTGTAACTATAGTTACAACACTACATGAAATGTTATATTTACAATATTAAGTTTCTTTTCCTTAACATTATATTTTATATTTTACTTTCAACTTGGTTACATTCATTTTGTTAACAAGCAGCCCAACCTATTGTCTGTTCTCTCTCTCTTTTTTTTTTCTCAATTTAAAAACGTGAAAACCTTCAGGATATATGGAATGCAATAGAATAAATTTTGAGGTTAACAATCACATATTTCTACATGAACTTTTATTGGATATGTAAGAACCACGAGTTAGAAATAATTGCAACATTACATTTGTTAATTTATAATAGATATGCATAATAAGATCCCCTATTATTATATAAATACCAAAAATAACAGAAAAGTATCAGCATTTAAATAAATTAAGAATAATGCTTCACATATTTTCGAAACCAAAGAAAATGTTCATCGAAGAGCCAAAAAATATCAAAGGACATACCTTGCTTTATTCCGGCTCCTCAAGCAAGAAGTGCTTCTCTTCAACAACCTTTGTTCAGATCTTCAATTTTCAGAACATGCTCAAAGATTTTCCTGAAGAAAAAAAACAGTGACGATTATAAAAGTCTTCCATAGATCTTGCTCAAAAATACAAATAATTGAGATGACAATGGGGTTTCATAATTCAATTTGAGATTGGACTGTATCCAAATTCTTGTTCAAGATGTATGTGGGTTTGTTTGTGCGTGATTGAGTGCGTGAGAAAGAGAGAGAAAGAAATGAATTGATAGTAGAGTCAAAAACTGTTGCTTTAGTTTTTGCAGGGCCCACGGACATGTGTCACAATACTAAGAAGGCCATAGAGAATGCCACATTTAATGCTATAGAAGAATTTTTTAATGTATGAGAGGTGGGAAGAAATATGTGAAGATGTTCAACCTAGCTAGTGAAACGAAAGAAGCCAAAACTGGAAAAAAGTCAAACTAGGATAAGGATAAGGGCATGTGATGATTTATTTTTGTTGTGGTATTTTGCAGTATTTTGTTATGAATTAAGGAAATTGCATGATTTTGTGGGGTGATTGAACTATAGTTTGTGGTGATTGCAGTAGTTTTTGAATTGTTGCAGTAATTTTGAATTGTTTTTGAATACTGTAGTTTTGAATTGTTGCAGTGTTTTGAAGTACTTTGTTATGGTATTTTGCAGTATTTTGTTATGAATTTTGCAGTAGTTTTTGAATTGTTTTGTGAGGTATTTGCAATCTTTTTGAGCCTTACATAGTGTTTGTGGTGATTGCATTGCTTAGTGAGAATAATTGAATGTTTTGTATGCTATTTACAGTCCTTATTGACTACAAAATGCAGTGTTAGTATGCTATTTGTCGTCCTTATTTGCACTTGATTGTTTCAAGCTTCAAGGGAGCTGGAGTTCAAATTTGTGTTGTTATGTTAGTGGAAGTTTGTATTTGTAGATAACGCTGGTAATAATTTGCAATGTTTATTAGCTGTTTTAAAGTGTTTAAATGTGCTATTTTTTTTTTTTTTTTGAAAACCACATCGATAAAAGGCAAAAAGCCATCAGAAAGTTCATACATCGGAATAAGGCAAATGAAAACTAGAACAAAACAAATGAAAGAAAGGATCACAGTGCACTCCAAGATTCAAGACACGTCGCCTCCTTAGCTAATCTATGAGCTTCATTGTTTGCAGTCCGTCGTACCCAGCGCACTTCAAAACTATTAAAACCCGCACTCAATCGCCGAATATAGTCCAAAATTGTACCATGATCGCCAAGTCCAGACTCTACATTTTCCAATTCTTTTACAATTGTAACACAATCTCCCTCAATAACAATGTCAGACCATCCCTCATCAGGCCAAGTTGTCTCGCCAATTTTGCCGCCATAGCCTCCACACAAACTGGTGAGAAAGCACCATGAAAACGTTGACGACGCCATGCTAAAGTAACACCAGCTGAGTTCCGTGCGATCACTCCAATCCCCACCTTAGACTCCTTGTGAAAAACAGCACTATCAAAATTGATTTTGACAATCGTCGCTGAAGGTGGAATCCAAGCAAGTGATGTCTGTTCCGAAGGCTCTTTAACTCGAGAAGTCGCTGCTAAAAACTGATTATAATAAGCAACCGCAAAATTCAACACTTCCTCTGGAGTCTGTTCTATTCCTTCAATCACCCGCTGATTTCTTGCGTTCCAAAGTGCCCAACAAATACACACAAATCTCCCCGCATCCTCTCCAGTCAACTGATCGAGAACATAATAAACACGTACTGTCATGTCTTGAACTCGCGCATAATCATAGCTTGGGGAAAAAACGATAAAGCCCAAACCACTCTAGAGAAGTGACAGTGAAACAAAGCATGTTCAACATTTTCCACTTCTCCGGAACATATTCCACAACCTGCATCCACATTCATATGACGAGCACGGAGTTGACGACCCACTGGCAACAATCTTCGACACCTCCGCCACAAAAATATCTTAACTTTGCTCGGCACTTCAACTCGCCAAATGAAGTTCCAGTATAGCGTCTCAATTCTGCTACTCCCGCCATTAGCACGACGTAATCCAATATCTCTATCAACGATCAAATGATAGGCTCTCTTGACTGTAAACATACCATTTTTCGAATAATGTCATATCATTCGATCCTCATTAGAAGAACTACCCAATGGAATTTGAGAAATCGCTTCCTTATCCTCCGGAAAAAAAATCTCTTTAATTAAATCCCAATTCTACATTCTCGTAGATGGATTAATAAGTACAGCCACTTTTGCATCTACCATATCCTCCCTTGGCGGCGTTAAAATCTGAAAATCATACGGTCTGAGCAACCATCTATCACACCAAATTTTAACACCTTCACCATCACCGATTCTCCACCGGATTCCTTCTTCAATAACATTGCACGCACCCGCGATGCATCTCCATGTAAAAGAAGCTCGAGCATCAATTTTTGCTTCAAAAAAGATGAATTTTTGAAGTACCTGGCCTTGTACAATCGAGCTATAAGACTATTTGGATTTATAAGAATTCTCCATGCTTGCTTTGCTAACAAAATCAAATTGAACGCTTTTAAATCCATAAATTCCATGCCCCCGTCTCGCTTACTAACACACATGCCTTTCCAATTGAGCCAATGAATCTTATGCTTTCCTTTATCGTCCCACCAAAAATTATCAATGGATTGCTCCAAATCCTCAATAAGATTATCCGGAAATTGGAAACAACCCATCGCATATGTCGGAATAGCTTGTAGGACCGTCTTGATTAAAACTTCCTTCCCCGCACTGGATAGTGATTTTTCCTTGAGACCACCTATTTTTCCCCATATTCGATCTCGAAGGTACGCGGACACCTCCCTTTTGGATTTAACAATGAGCATCGGCGGACCCAAATACGTCTCATGACATTGTTCAACCACCATATATAAAATATGTTGAATATATAAAATGTGCTATTTAGCAGCTGCTATTATGTGTTTTACCATTTGCATAGTTCTGAGGACCCAAATGCATCAAATACATAAACACAATGCAGTTAACAAACAACACAGATAATTTAGGATCTCAATTTCTTGCAATAACTATTACAAATGTCCTACAACCTCTACTAACTAGTCTAGAGTGACTGCTGCAACATATAGCACTCATACAAATAGCATATAAACCATGATATCGAAATCCAGACACCTAATTTCTTGTTCTCCTCATTCAACTTCAAGTTATCCTCTTTCATATTCTTGTTCTTTTTTTCCAACTCAATGTTCTTATTTTCCATCTCCATGGTCTTCGTCTCTAGCTCGATCATCATTTCCAATTTTATTTTCTTCAACTCAGTGGCTTCAAATGTTTTGTGCATATTAGGTATCCACCTGGCAAAAGAACACACATGCGGACCCTTCCATTCAGAATAGTTGCAACCCCAACTACCCTTCTCGCATCCATGAAATCTTCTGCTTGGGTTCAGATCCGTCATGGAGACCCTCATTTAGCATTGTCTTCTGCATTTGCAGAATAAATCTGACATTGAATATGATCTGACATTTCCCCTTCAGTTCGAGCGACGATTGAAGTGAATTTGAGAAATTAGTGTTTGATTCTGATTTGGGGATTCCGTTAAAGGAGACGATGTCCCCCCTTTTTAGTGTGTGAAAATCGCATTTTTGGGTTGGAAAAACCACGTGACGTGGCGATATTACACGTCGATTGGTGTTTTAGCCGTTGCCAGTCCACGTATGCAAAAAGCCCATTCACAGCCCGAATGGGCATATTTTCCAGCGAAAATTGAAACCTACATTGTATGATCGCGACCTAAAAAGTTACTAGGTAAAATGGAAAATGAGCAAATTTAGTGGGCAAATTTTACATTTCTACCTAAAAATATTAAGATCAAGACATTACCATCAACAATAAACTCCAATAAACATAAATAAATATATTTAAAAGTCGTATAATTAAAATCCATCTACCAACTACTCCCGCGAATTTTGAACAATGGTGAACTTAAGCCGACCGTAGTGCCGATAATGTAACGCCCCTGAAATTTGGAAGAAAATAAAAGTATTTGCGAATTTTTATTTTAGTCCTTAAACTTTTTGAAAATATGATTTTGGCCCCAAAAGATTTGAAAAAGTTACAATTTAGTCCATCACCTTTTGAAAAAAATTATGATTGACCACAAATATTTTCTTTAAGACCAAATGAGTTATCAAAACTTTTAAATTGGTCCCTTTTAGTTTTAAAATATCCAAACATTCATTGACAATGGTAAATCTTGACATATTTACATTTACATTTGAGAAAATGTAACTTTGCTTTGTCTTTTATGCTAGATATTTCTAGTATTTTATTCTTATAAAAACCTATCAGATAAGGTATGGAAACATATTCATAATTAGGGTGGCCTAGCTTGGATTAAAATAAAAATGAGTAGGGTATGGTAATTAATCCTTGTCTCCCAATTTTCACCTATAAAAGGGAGGCTCTCTTCAACATTTTTAACACACCTCTCTTCTCCGAATCTTCTCTTCTTTTCTTCTGCAAAGTTCTTCCACTTAATGTTTAGATTTCTAGAAAAATTGTTTCAGTCCTTTTAGCCTTCTTTATAGTCCTCAAAAGTCCTCAAAACTGAGTTTGGTCAAAACTGCCAGTTTTGGTACAGAAACTTTGGAAGTCCAAAAACCATATCAAAACTACTATTCTTTCTCTGACATTTTAACCACATACTGGTCAGTGCGTAAACTAACTTTCATGTTCAGAAACCATCTTCAACCAAAGTCTTTTGAGGGGTCTAAAAAGGAGAAATACGTTCCACTGTCCAGAAAATCCGAAAACAGCTCATATCTTTCATGATTTATTTAAAATACCAAACCTTGTCTTATTGATCTGATTTTGGAACTACATACTCTCCATGATGTTTACAATTGAAACCCTTAACCAATTTCAGATTATCATATCACTTGAAAGTGCGATTGAAGGTAAATCTAAGATCGCTACAGTTTTCAGCATCAGATTTGCATAAACCTTATGTTTAACCAAATTATATTGCAAAAGCTATCTAAATCATGAAATTGATCATTGATATGGACTCCTTACATACTAATAATGATGTTGGATCAGTTGATCATAATTTAGTATCGTGGTTAATACTTTTCATGGATTTTGCAACATTAAAATGACATATAGTTTATTTTACAGTTGATCTGTCAATATCTTTAACTTTAAGTAAAGTATTGTGTTTATCTTGTGATCTAACATTTTAATCTAGTTTATTAGACTAATAAGTATTCTTGAAATGTTAATTTTAATTAGATCTACATGTTTACAATTTATTTTAATTGTTATTAGTGATATATGCAATATTATGTTATTTAATACTAATAATTATAAGAAAAATGGTTTTTACCAAAGTTATATATATGATGTAATTTTATTCAAGGGCATACTGAGATATTTGTTCAATGTTAAGATCATGGTAAAACTTTTGATCTGAGATTATTATGTAATAAGTAATTTACAAGAATTTTGTTAAGAAATATTGTTTTAAAACGGGTTTAAATATGCATTGATGCATATGTATATATTAATATCAAATATGTTGTTAATAAATTAGGATTGGAGATTTTAATAATAATTTCGTAACTGATTTGGTCTTCAACTTGTTACTTTGAAATGGTAATTCTCATTAATTATATTTTTACGTCACAGTTAAAGTTAAAATAGGTAAATGTTGGATTTATTTAGATATTTAATTGAACTTCTTTAAATATGATAAATATTGAAAATATATGTTTATTTTTGTAAATTTACGAGCAAACAATTGATTATATCTTTTTGATTTATTTAAGGTTCGACAATTATCGACGTTAATCAAGAATTTCTCATACGGTAAAAGGTGAGGTTTGATTTATGATTTGTTCAAAACCCTGTTTGGCATCCGGCCCTGAGAAACTTGGACATAACAATTGTGATTCTTTATTTCAAATCACGAGCAATATTCTATCACCATTTTAATGCTTTTATATTGATATTCATAATCAGTTTTCTCGCCTATTGTTAAATCAAATCTCATTTAATTCATAATCGAAAATTTTCTTCATAATCATAATTATCCTGGTATCATGATCACCCTATCGATTCTTGAATTGTGCAACGAGCAACGAACTATGTTCGGCCTATGTAGCTCAAAAACGAGCAACGGATATTGTCCGGCTTACTAGCTTATCTGATAACTCTGTTTCACCCATTGGGACGCCTTTGAGAAGTTGGGCCCAGGGATTGAGAAGATTTACTGCTGGGCAGCAAATGGCTGTCAGTTTAAGTATTTCAACTTAATACCCATTCTGTCTAAGCGCCGCTTGCAGCCAGGAGTTGGTTGTGACCCGCGTGTTAGATTGACATGTACTCGAGCATGTCTTCTATTCTGTTGCGAGGTAGCTCCTCGTAAGGAGGTATACGGTTGAATTTTGGGAGTTAAGGTTGGATCTGTTATATGTAATTGCACAAGTTCATTTTCTCGTTCTTCTGAATATTTCAGAATTATCGTTAAAACCGATAATTTCAGTTTAATGATGCAGATGTAACTATTCTGGTCATTCTTTGTTCGTTTTGTTCTGACTTACTGTTTGATTATTGTCATGATCTGAGAATTTCAATAAGTCATTAAAGACTTACTCCTCTTTTGTTTTATATGTCCCTTTCTCAGAGTAAGATTGGTATAGCAGCACGGATGGTACGAATGATCGACAAGTCCGCTTTTTGGAAACTTCGCAAAAATTGTTAAGTGTTTGATTTTGTATTTACATCATTTTAAAATTGTAAAATGTATTTGTATTCCAAAGACTTCCGATGTATTTAAAGTAAAATTATTTTATTATAATTCTATGGTTTTGATCCTGGTCAGTGAGACCCCTTCCTATGAGATACAGTTCGGTCTGAGTTGGGTTTGTTAGGTGGCCAACACCGGACCAACTCGGATTGGATTGTGACTCGTGGGGCGCGGTCCTCACAGATAAATACATGCTTAGGTTTAATAACACTATTCAAAAACTCTTGCAAAATAAATAAAATAAACAAACTAATATAAGAATAAGAGTTAAAAGACAGAAAAGTAAAAGAAGATATTGACTCTTTGCTCTCTATTCTAATCTATTATAATTAATTTACACGCCTTCCATGATGAATTGTGAGACTTGTAGGGACATGTGTAGATGTTGTGAGGGTTGAATTCTATAAGATAAGCTTAAAAGGTAGTTTCTTTGTTGAACTTAAATTCTAGAATTTTTTGGCATTTTTTTTGGTAATTTCTAACAAAAATGTTGTCAATGAAATATACTAGCGTTGTCCGCATTGTACGGAAAATGATTAGGTCAAGTTTCTATCCAAGTAGTGTTGTCAACGCTGTGACACAATGTCGTCGCGCTAATCACCCTGCAAACATAGCGTTTTCAACAACTGACTCATATTAGCTTTACCCGGTGAACCATAACTTCATCTCCAAATGTCAAAATTGTAATTTGCTTTTTGCATTAAAACTAGACATCTAGGCCTTTCCAAATTCGAGTGTAACATGGCATAGAGTTTAATAAGTCCCCATAGCACCGAATAATTAACAAAAATTTATTTCTCATTGCTCTTTTTGCTCTATCCTAAATCCATAAAACATGAAAGGAAACATAAAAAAACTCAAAATGTACAAGAACAAGCTCAAATGTATGTATATAAACATGCTTAAAGAGCTTAATTTGTATCCATATCATGTATGTATGTGAAAAATAAGCATTTCGAGTAGTTATGTTATTTTGGATTCTTTTTGCTACGAAATATCAATGAGTGTGCATTAGAATCGGTACTCTGATTTTTATTATTATTTCGTATCAATTTACCAGTCAAAATCAATGGTTGATTGTTTGTTGAGACTCCATGGATTCATTTGATGTTTCATAATACATTAATTTAGCAGCACATAAATAATAATATTAAACCTTTGTGCATAATATCATTTTTAGTTCCTACTTCTAAGTGGAGAGATTAAAATGAATATAAAGTTTGATTTATCCAAAATAAAAATTCAAGTAATTGCTTCTTATATTTTAAATAAATGTTGATTAATTGAAGTCCTTTTTAAATATAAACCAAGATTAATATTTCTCAATATATGTTGTCATTACTTTTAATAACAATCATTAACTATGGGGACTTCTTTTGTGAGCTAATGGAGTATTCTTAAATTGTAAGTGATGACGCCCCCTTCTTCCGGCCACGCTCGTCACCGGAGCTGTTCGCACGTCGGTCTCGGCTCAAGATGCACCTGGACTCGGGTAAGCTCCCTGCTGATCCGCAACTATCCACGACCCTTGGGGGTTCGGGCTCCGTTCGCACGATCTCCCTTCAAACTGCTTCCTTGACTGAATCTTGAACTCTTCCGACCCTCTTGGCTTGTGCTCCGCGCTTTTCTCTCACTAGGTGGGGCTATCTCTAGCTTATATCGGGATCAATGATTTCGGTGGGAGGAGTGTGTTGTGCTAAATTCAGTTGTCATTTGCAACTGTCCCGCCTCCCTATTTATAGGGCAAATGTGAGGTTATAAGTGTAATTTGGCCCCGGGCACGTGTCACCGTGCATGTTCGTCCGAGGGTAGTAGGGTACTTGAGTACCCCTGTAGAGTAGGGCACGTGGTGTCTGCATGCTACCCTCGGTGCACGGCATGCTCCGGTTACACTTTATAACTTCCGAACCAACGCTCTTTATTGGGGAGGCGGGGCGGTCGAGCCCCGGGAGGAGGACAACGCATCCAGGCGAGTGGAATGTGACGTCGATTCTGACGTCCGACCCCCTGGGCACGTGTCCTCGTGCATGCTCGTCCGAGGGTAATAGGGTGCTTGAGTATTCTTGTAGAGTAGGGCACGTGGTGCCTGCATGCTACCCTCGGTGCACGACATGCTCCGGTTACACTTTATAATTTCCGAACCAACGCTCTTTATTGGGGAAGCGGGGCGGTCGAGCCCTATGAGGAGGACAACGCATCGGGTGAGTGGAATGTGACGTCGATTATGACGTCCGACCCTTCCTTCTGGTTGGGGAAAAGGGACGGTCGCCACTGGTTGATGAGTAGGTGACATACGCCTGCATGTGAGGGGTTTGACCCCCCTCGGGGAATACATACAGCATAGGATATGATATAATAAGTATTTAATAAAGGTGAGGGGGTAGAAGGGGGTCGATATACCTGGGTTCGGGCGTCACGTGAGAGAAGGGGGCAGTGAGGCGAGATGAGGTTAGAGGATTAGGCCACGTGGACGGGTAGGATCCCGAGAGGGAGAGTATGCGTCATCATAAGTCCCCAAGTCTCTGTCGCAGTTCGCAGAACGTGGCAGAGAGTAAAACAGCTAGAGGCCTAATCATCTGACCGCGTGTCGGCCTCACTTCCTGATTTCTCGGGATTCCTCAACTTCCCTCATACGCTGAGCCATACGTGTTATCCATCCGCGTTTATTGGGTTTCGAGCGGGAGTTATACCGCCTTTTTGCACGTCTATTTAGGTTTTTGCGTTGCGGTTTTGTAGGTTCATAACTTTTTGCCTTCTTGTAGCTATAATTTTCTTTGCCTCTTTTCATCCGCCATCATTATGTCTGCCCACGCTGCCGCAACCGCCTCTTTCGGATCCACTCCTCCTGCTTCGCCATCTCGATCGGTGCCGTCTTCTCCTCTGGCAACTCTTCACGGTAAGCGCACGGCTGCCTCCGCCGCTCTGGAGAAAGGGATGCCGTCCAAAAGACAGGCAGTAAACATAAACGACGCCGCGAGTACCGCAACCCAGGCCACTGTTGCTAACTTAATCGCCAAGTATAACGTGGCGATGGAGGATGCGAGGGTGTTGATCCCGGAGCCTTCGGACCGTGCAAATAATCCCCCTACCGGCTTCTTGACTGTCTTCTTTTCTCAAGTCGAGGCTGGGTGGCGTATGTTCGTGCCGCCCCTTTTCCGAGATGTAGCCAAAGCCCTAGGGCTTTGTCTAAGTCAACTTACACCCAACGCCTTCTCGATTATGGCGGGGTTCGAGATTACCTGCCGGGGTCGGGGGCTCCCTTGCACGGCCGACCGCTTATTGGCCTTATATGACGTGGGCGCCGGCCAAGTGCCCTTCTTCTATCTGACTCCCCGCTCATCTCAAGCTGCTCCGGGGGCGAGGATCCTTACTGATGCTTCCTCCTCTTATGGCAGTTGGAAATCCAATTTCTTTTTCGTAAAGCCCCCGGGTCGCAATTGTGCGAGCTGGGGGGTGACGAACGCGTGGTCGAGCGGTCCCACGGAGCTGGATACCACCCAACTGGACCGGACTCGGCTCCAGATGATGGAAGAAGGGTACTTCGAGGCGAAGTACCACGTGCTGAGGCTGACCAAGACCCCTAGGCTGTTCGAGCTTTGCGGTCTTCAAGGAGGGGTTAGGTCACCCCATTTCCCAAATTTGCAGCAGGACCCCGAATTTCGTAAGTTCTAGTTCCGCTTCCTTTAGTATCTATCTCTTTTCGTTATTCTGCTATGCTGAACTTCCTTCTTCCTGATCCATGCCCTCAGGCTCGCTGGTGTCCACTTTGGCAGAGGCGGCCAAAAACGCGCCTGTGCCCCCTAAGGTTCCCAAGGGGGGCAGATCTGTTCGAGGGAAGACCTCGTCTTTCCAATCCGTGGCGGGTACTCAAGTCGCGGATGTTCCACCGTCTCCCTCTCCATCTCAGTCCACCTGAGAGAGAATCGGCGTCGGTTCTTCGCCCGGCTCCTAGGCTTAGCAGTGATGCAAGCTCAGCCCCGCCGTCTCCTGGTGGTTTTCCTAGCCTCCAAGAGGATGATCTCGACCTCTTTCGTGATCCGGCTCCCGTCAATCTCGACACCGGTTTCGGCTGGGTCCGGGAGTCTTTGCCGGCTACCTTTGACTGGGGTGGCCTGGCTACTTCCCCTGCCGTCCACGAGGAGGCTGCGCCTTCTCCAGCCTCTCCTCCTCGGGATTCCATCTCTCACCCGTCTCTCGATCCCCAAGGGGAGAGTACAGAAACTGCTCGTTTGCCGGAGGGTCGGGGGAAGTCCGACGCTCCAATGCCTTCTTCTCCGACCCTGAGGGATGGTTTAACAGGCTCGGTCGTTGGTTCACCCGGGACAGCCGACGTGGGGTCTCCTGTGCCTCCCTCGAATCCTCAGGCTGACACGGCGCCTCTGCAGGAAGAGGCCGGAGGCGAAAGACCAGAGGTTGAAGATGATGCTTTGCGTGAGGCTCGTGAAGAGGGCACCTCTTCACGGATGGTGGTGAACCAATCGGATCGCGCCAGGTCCGTCGAGCGTTCCCTGACGGAAGAACTTCGTGGCCTGGGCGGCGGCTTTTCCAGGCTGGGCCAGGTGGTGGATTCTCTCGAGGTTGCATCGCTCCGTAACCGAGGGATCCAATGGTTGAAAGATCAGGCTGGTTACGAGGCAGTGGATGTAAGCTTTTCACCTTCTCCTTTATGTCGATTTTTCTTCTTCTCTGTTTATGACATGTGTTTGCCCTTTTCTTATCCAGTTTAGCACCCGCCAGTTTCTATTGCTGGAGCACATTCATTCCCTGGAGGAGCGGGTAGCAGAATTGGAGTCCGCCGTTCCCGATCCTTCTGGGCAGGAGGATTTGGAGAACTTGAGGTCGGACCATGCTCAGGTCTTGGCCGATTTGCAGGGGGCTCAGACGGCTCTGGAGTCTCGGACGAAGAGATGTCGCGAGTGGGAGACTTATGCGACTGGGCTACAAGAAGAGCTGGTCCGGGCCCAAGAGCAGCTTCGGGAGGCGGAGAAGGTGAGGGATGAAGGGGCCCTGGAGTTGGTGGCTTTGAGGGACACTCTGGAAACTACTTCTCGGCTGTTGAAGGAGGCCGAGGTGGGGCAGACGAAGGCGGTAGCTACCGCCGAGACTCTTCGGGTGGAGTTGGAGGAATGTCGTGCCACGATAAGCGATCGGATCGCTGCCGAGGTCAAGCGGGTCAACTTGGATCTCCGGAAACAACTCGTCGAGAGGTCCCGTAAGGACGCATTCGATCGCATCATTCGGTATATCGGTTCTCCGCTCCATCATGCTTACTTCCGGAAGGTATTCGCTACCCTGGTCATGGTTGGGTACAAAGGATCCATACAACAATTAAAAGCAAGGAATTGGATCGTACCTGAAGCTGACCTGAGGACCCTTTCTCCTTAGGAGATCGAGGTACCATCGGAAGTACCGCCCGGTTCTCCTCCTAGCCTTGCCGAGAGACAAGCGATTCTCGAGGCCTATCGGGCCAATCTCCCTACCGCTCGGATAGTTCTCCCGGAGGTCAGTGGGACGACATCTCGGCGTTCCTCTCCTGAGACGAGAACGAGAAGGACTCGGGAGATGGCCGAGGAGATTTTGGCTGGTGGGCCACTGGTGACTGGCCCTGGTCCTCCCGACTCTCGCCCTTCTGGTGTTCCTGTTCCCCGGGTGACGGAGACGGCCCTGCGGATGGCTTCCACTGTTGGGCCTTCCGAAGTCGACGATGATGCTCCGACACTAGAGGGGCGTCGTAGGTCGATTAGGGAGGGCAAGCGACCCGCCTAAGGGATGTTGTAGTCTAGGCCCCCTGTATTTGATTATTCTTTTTCCTTGTAACTGTAACGATTCCAGGATTAATAATATTTTGCTTTCCGAGGTCTTTCTTTATTCCCTTTTGCATGTCACTTTTTACTAAGTTGCCAGTTCGGGGTAGAATTTCGAGGATGAAACAATCGCGGGAGCACATCTGCTCCACGTGCCGTGGTTCGACAAGGATTGTTGTTTTACTCCTTGGAAGTACGAGCAGGGCTCCTCGGGTTCCCGTGAAGGCACCCAGGAGTTGTGTGGCTATGACCCTCGAGGTGTATTATAGGGAGCAAGTCAACCCGTGATACCCCTAAAGGAATCGGTCGCCTTAGTTGCGTTGCTCGCGTGGGGCTCTGAGGTTCATAACACGACACCTCGTTTAGAGCAGTTGGCTAGGGCCCTCGAGCCGTATTACGAGGAGCAAGTCGACTCGTAATACTTCTAAAGGGTCGGTCGCCGGACAACAGGGTATACTTCACCCCTCGTTGCGTGTGTCGACAAGGGTTGCTGTTTTTCCCCTCGGACGTACGCGTGGTGGCTCGGAGATTCAACGGGACATCTCTTGAGAGCAGTTGGCTAAAACCCTCGAGCCGTAAAATGAGGAGCGAGTCAACTCACGATACTCCCCAAGGGTTTTCTGCCGGTCAACAGGGCGTACCCTTAGCCCCTCGTTGAGTGTTTCGACGAGAGTTGTTACTTTTCCCCTCGGAAGTACGCGTGGTGCTCAAAGGTTCAGCTAGACACCTCGTAGAGCGGGGTTTGATGTAACCCCTCGAAACGCTACCCAAACCGGTCAACTTTTCCTTAGAATCTTTTCACCAACGTTTCCTCCAACGGTTGTGACGGCTCGGGGAATTTCTTTAAGAGTCGCCTCGGATACCAGCCCTTCTTTGAAGGTTGTAATGGTTCGAGAAGTCTTTTCAGTTGGCGACTCACAGCCGCCGTTTTTTGGACCAACACGTCCCATCCGGCAGTTATGTTTATCGTGCTACTCTAAATGTTACTTACTTTAGCACGCATAAATTTTCTTTGTCATCATTAGTGCCTCGAAAAGGCACATTGGCGGCAGACGCCACTCTATAAATGCCACGCGTCCCCCCATCTCGTCTCTTCATTGGTAGCCCGAGCGGTATCAATGTTTAAGGCGTTTTAGCCGTTCCCGCCTATACTGAAGCGTTACTTCTAAGATTATAAATAAGCAAACTTACTTACCTTATTTCGTCACTTCATCTTCTGCATTCCAGCGATTCCTATCTTCTTGCTTCTTGCTTCCTGCTATCTTGCTATCTGCTATCTACTAAAAATGTCTTCTTCTGCTTCCTACTCCGAAAATATCCTGGGGTCCGACGAGTCCTTCTCTGAGGAGACTCCGTTGGTGTTCCCCTCACCACCTGCTTCTCCACCGACTGCTCCACGGCCGAGTCCCCCTACTGTTAATCCTTCTGGGGCCGGTCCTTCCCGCATTCGCCGCAGTTCGCGGGCTGCGGCTTCTCGATCCCGCCGGAGGACTACTCTTCAATTGGCGGCTGACGCCCGCCGTCCCCGGGACTCTACCGAGCGGGTCCTGCTTGATGATCCCGTTGCTGACGACATTGAGGCGGCCTTTGCCAACCGGGCTCCCTATAGCAGCCCCAGAGCCGGATTCCAACTGGTGACGGCTGAGGTTGAGCCCATCCACATGATGGGTGCGGGGCTGGCCGGTCACGTCCCTTCTCTGGAGACGGCTGAGACCGTCCAGGCGCTACTGGAGCAGCACGGGATTCTTGGGGTGGAGGTGAGAATTCCGACCCCTGAGGAACGAGCCTACAACCCTCCCGAGTGTCTTTTGACTGTTTATTCTGAGCAAGTCCGCAACGGGCTTCGCTACTTTTTCCCTGCCTTTATGATTGCCATTTTTAATCTTCTGCAAACCTGCCTGAGTCAATTAGTCCCCCACTCCTACCGGTACCTGGTAGGCTTCATCCTTCTGTGCCATTATCACAACATTCCCCGGGCCCCTGCCCTGCTGTTTGGGGCTTTTTCCCTTCGTCCAGTGAGACAGAGCTACCCCTTCTTCCAATTGGTGGCTCGTCAATCTGCGAACTCTTTCATCACCCGCGTCTCGACCGCCTTCCCCACTTACCGCAACTGGTGGAGCCACTACTTTTTCCTCCGTCGGTAAAACAGGCCATGGGCGGTGCCTACCTGATGGGGGGTGAGTTATGTGGATGCCGTCGACTCCGCCCCCAAGACCGCCTTCCTGGAGCAGCGAGGATTCTTTTCCGCCGTCTACGATTCGGTGTCGATCCTCGAGCGTCCACGTGCGTTGGTGATGGCGGGCCTTCAGTCCGGCGCTGCCTATCTCGGGGGTGCTGACATTCCGATGGGACGCGGCACACCCTTCGGTAAGTACTTCTCTATTATATCTCTTGTTTAACGATGCTCTAGTACTTAACCTTCTTTTGTAAACCTCTTCTGGCAGGAGATGAGTTGGCCACGCACCTGGTGGATAATTCTTCCGGGAGTGCGGCGGGAGTGGTTCAGGAGATCTCCTCGAACGACGGTTCTCCGACCTCCGCGGGCCGAACCACTTCGGGGCGTCATTCGGTGAATCCGGCCGCTGCTCCGGCCACCTTTCCCTCCGAGGGACATACGGCCTCTCCGTCTTCTCGATCTGGTCCTGCTCCCAGAGAGGACACCACGCCGCGCAGCCATCGCTCCTCGCCCCACGTCTCCCGCAGCTTTGCGGCTGATCAGACAGGGGTCGGTCAATCGGGGAACACTGCCTCCTTCGATCCCCTTACCTCCGGGAACCCTGTTGCTCCCACCAGATCCGAGGCTCCATCGTCTCGCACTCCCGTGGTTCCTACAGGGGAGGGAACGAGCAGAGACCCCCGACCTACTCAATCTATCTTCATTCCTCAGGGTTTGCGGGATTGGGTAGATGGGTTTTTGGGGTCCGAGGAGCGAGTGACCCTCGGTCAAGCGGACGGTGCTCACCTGTTGGCTCATTTGTCTCGTAGCGCCCTCGACGTATGTACCTTTTCTTCCTCCCGGTATTTTCCTGCAATGGGTATTTTTGTTGACTCTCTTCTTTCTCAGGTGTTGTTCGTGGTCCGAGAATTGGAGGGCCGAGAGATCGTGTCTTCTCATGACTCCCATCAACTAGCGTCGCTTCAATCGGCCTTGGCCGACTCGAGGTTGCGTGAGCGTCATCTCGCAGAGCAGGCGAGGGATTTGAGGGACATGGTGGAGGACTCGCAGGAACTGGTGGACTCCCTGATGGGGGACCGGGCTAAGCTGGCGGGCCTTCAGTCGGACCTGGAGCAAGCCCGGGCCCGAATAGCCGAGGTGGAAGCGGCTTTAGTGGGGGCACATATCGCGAAGGAGGAGCTTGCGATCCGAGTGGAGGCGGATCTGGCCGCGGCCCGTGCCGATTACGAGAGGAAGTTGGCTGAGGGGCTTTCGGCTGCTGCCCGCTCTTCTTCGGCAAGGAGGAGGGAGTCTGCGGGGCCCTCCGAGGAAGACATCCAAACTTACATGGGTCGTGGCTACGATCTGTGTATGAGTGTGGTGTACAAGCTTCCGGGAGTTCCTCCGGGTATGGTGATCCCTTCCTTCAGCAGGGCTCATCACTCGGGGGCTGAGCCTCGTCGCTCCCGGAGTCGCCCTCCCGTTCCTACTTCTCCTGCGTCGGCTGCTCCTGCCTTCTCTTCGCCGACGATGCCCCTTGGTGGGTCGAGGAGATCGCCTCCCGAGCGGGTGATAAGGGAGATGACCGAGGAAGAGAGAAGGGCGGCCATCCGGGCCGGCAAGAGGCGTCGGGAGGATTGCTGAGGGGGGTGGTGAAGGCGAGGGGGTGCTTAGGCCGTAGGAATTTTGTTGCTTCTCTCTTTTTTTGTTTTCTTTACTCTTCGCCCCGCTCACGGCGGGTAGCGGGCGAAGCGAATCATGTAACCCTGCCTTTCTTTTAAATGGAATTTTCTTGGCTTTTCCTGCATTGTTAGCTTATCTTTGTGTGTGTGTAGTGTACATATATTACTTTTATTTTTTGGGGCTGAACCCGAGTAACTTCCGGGCTTCCTACGTATCCCTTGCTGTAAAATTGGGAATCAAGCCGCACGGGGTTCTCTAAATTACATGGACTTAAGTAGATAATTTGACTGGAAAGTTTACAAGCTAACTTACTTACCTGGGTCTGGTCCGTTCTTCATCATCCAAAAGGAGGGGGGTGGTTCCCATCTGCGTCCAGCTATTAAGGGTAGAACTTCCGAAGGTTCAAGGCGTGCCACGATCGTGGGTAGGTTCGGCCTTCCATATCCCGTAGCTGGTATGTTGCTGTTCCCAAAATGCGAGCTATTTGGTAGGGTCCTTCCCATGCAGGGTCCAGTTTTCCTACGGCTTTCGACGCTCCTACCCTTCGCAGGACTAGCTCGCCTACTTGATACGTCCGATCTCTTACCCGACGATTGTAATACCTTGCCATGCGAGCCGTGTACTGTGCGCTTCGTAGCGCCGCACTTTGCCTTCGTTCTTCCAGGAGGTCCAACTCCAAAACCATATGTTCCCTATTGTTGTTTTCTTCGAACTCTCGCACTCTCCAACTTGTGGTGGTTATCTCTGCGGGGATGACTGCCTCGTGCCCATAAGCCAAGCTGAACGGGGTTTCTCCGGTAGAAGACCGAGCGGTGGTTCGGTATGCCCACAACAGGCCTGGGATTTCCTCGACCCACTTTCCCTGATACGCCAGGAGCCGGGCTTTTAACCCCTGGAGCAGGGTGCGGTTCGTGACTTCGACCTGGCCGTTTGACTGGGGGTAACCTACAGAGGTGAAGCGGTGTTGGATCTTCCAGTGCTCGCACCATCTTTCCAGTTGGTCGCTGGTGAATTGCAAACCGTTGTCGCTGACTAGCACCCGAGGTATACCAAACCGGCACACAATGTTACGCCATAGGAAGTTGATCACAGCCGCGGAGGTGATCTGCGCCATCGGCTCTGCTTCTACCCACTTGGTGAAGTAATCCACGACCACCAAAAGGTACTTCTTCTGCTCACGATCTTGTATTAGTGGTCCAACAATGTCAATACCCCATTTGTCAAAGGGGCAGGGGACAAGATTGGGCTCCCATGCCGCCGCGGGGAGGTGCGTCATTGTGGCGTGCTTCTGGCATTGTTCGCACTGCCGCGCGAATTCCTTAGCATCCCTCTGCATCGTGGGCCAATAATAGCCTTGCCTTAGTATCTTCTGGGCTAGACTTCTTCCCCCGGAGTGGTTTCCGCAACTCCCTCCGTGCACTTCCCTCATTACATTGATGGCCTCTTCTTTGGACAAACATCGTTGATAGGGTTGTGAGAACCCCTTTTTATACAACACCCCGTCTTTTACGAAAAAGCGGGTAGCTCTCTTTCCTAATCCACCGTGGTGCTCGTACTTATCCGGGTTCACCAGGTACTCCTTGATTTCCGTCATCCAACCCTTTCCACCCTCGTTTTCCAGGTTCAGTACTTCTAACGCAACGTGGTTTTTCTCCGACGAAGTAATCGTAAGAAACGTTACCTGTCGGGTCTCGATGGAATGCATGCCAGCGGCCGTCCGAGACAGGGCATCGGCCTCCCCGTTTTCGGCTCTTGGAATCTGTTCGAGGGTGAATTCTTTGAACCTTTCCTGGGATTTGCGCACTGCATTCAAGTATTCTTTCATCCTTTCGTCTCTAGCCTCGTATGCTCCCTTCACTTGCTGTACCACCAACTGCGAGTCGCTGTGAACATGAATCCGGGTCATTTTTCCCTCGCTTGCCAACCTCATCCCAACCAGTAGTGCCTCGTATTCTGCTTCATTATTTGACACCGGGAAATCTATCTTTACTGCGAAGGATAGAGATTCCTCGAATCCATCATCGGATGTTGGCTTAAACACCACGCCTGCTCCTCCTACGCCTCCGCTCGAGGAGCCATCGACATACACCCTCCAAATCTTCTCTGTATTAGCCTCTTCCAGGGCTTCGTAGGTCTCAACCATAAAGTCGGCTAATACCTGGGCTTTTATGGACGGCCGAGAGGCGTACTGGATGTCATATTCCCCAAGCTCCACAGCCCATTTCACCATTCTTCCTGACACCTGGGGATGGCTAAGTATGGCTCGTAGCGGATGCTTCGTGAGTATGGTGACTGGATGAGCCAGGAAGTATGCTCTGAGCTTTCGTGCTGTCGTGACGAGAGCGAAAGCAAACTTCTCAATGGGGGAGTATCGGGTTTCGGCATCCTTTAAGGTCCGACTGGTGTAGTAGACCGGGAGGTGGTCCGTTCCTTCGGCTCTCACGAGCACCGCACTCACAACCTCTGTCCCCACGGCAAGGTACACGAAAAGTCTTTCTCCTGGCTGGGGTTTGACCAACAGGAGCGGCCGGAGCAGGTACCCTTTTAGATCGTCAAACGCCTTCTGGCACTCATCGGTCCACTGGAAATCCTTGACGTTGCGGAGCACCTTGAAAAAGGGAAGTCCTTTCTCGGCTGCCTTCGAGATGAAGCGGTTGAGCGAAGCCATTCTTCCTGTGAGTCGTTGTACATCCCGAACTGTTGCCGGGGCAGGCATCTCCAAGATGGCTTTGGCCTTTTCGGGGTTCACTTCTATCCCTTTCTGGGTGACGAGGAAGCCGAGGAACTTGCCCCCTTGGATCCCGAAGGAACATTTGCGAGGGTTAACCTTGAGTCCGAACTTCTCCATAATCTGGAAAGCTTCCGTCAGGTCGGCGTTGTGTTGGCTAGCCTTTTGGCTCTTCACAATGATATCGTCCACATATACCTCCAGGTTGTTTCCGATCATTGGGGCGAACATATCATTCATAAGCCGCTGATACGTGGCCCCTGCATTTTTTAAACCGAAAGGCATAACCAAGTAACAGTACGTACCGAAGTCCGTGATGAAGCTAGTTTTTTCTTGGTCCTCCTCAGCCATCGGGATCTGATTGTACCCCTGATCCCCGTCCATGGTGGAGAGCAACTCGCATCCCGCCGTGGAATCCACCAGCTGGTCGATGCTTGGCAAGGGAAAGCAGTCCTTCGGGCAGGCGTTGTTTAGGTCGGTGAAGTCGATGCACATCCTCCATCGTCCGCCCGACTTCGGAACCAAGACCACGTTGGCCAACCACTCGGGATATCGCACTTCCCGGATCTGGTTCAGCCCAGTCAGCCTTTGTAACTCCGACTTGATCACCTTGTTCCTTTCAGGTCCCATTTTACGCTTCCTCTGCTGTATTGGCTTGGCATCAGGCCGCACATCCAAGCAGTGCTTGCACACATGGGGACTGATGCGCCCCGGAGGTCCTCCTACCCATGCGAACACATGCTGGAATCGCTGCAGGGTTTTGAGTAACTGTAACTCGATAACCGGGTTGATGTTCGTTCCCATTTTTAGCTTCCTTTCAGGTTCGTCCGGGATGATCTGGACCTCTCTGAGCTCTTCTGTCGGGTATAGCTTTCGGGCTTCGATCCTTCGGAAGTCTCCATGGCCTCGGTGATCACCATCCTCCTTTTCCTCTATCGCAGCTATCGTGTTTAGGCGGCATTCTCGGGCTCGAGCCTGATTTCCCCTGACTTCTCCAATTCCATTCATGGTGGGGAATTTTACTTTTAGATGCAGGACTGATGGCACCGCTTCGAACAGGCGAAGGGAGGGTCGCCCACAAATCACGTTGTAGGTCTTGGCGAGTGCATTGATGACCCAAAACTTCACTTCCTCGGTTCTGCGCAAATGTCCTTCTCCCCAAGACATCAAAAGTGGGATCGAACCCAGCATGTCGCTCGGACTCCCATCAAAGCCCACCAATGGGACTTTTTCCGGCATTATTTGCTCCAGTTGGAGCCCGAGAGCGAAGAATGTTGGCAAGAACATCACATCCACCGAACTTCCGGTGTCGATCAAAACTCGAGCTACCTCAGCTCCATGTATTGTGGCTTGAATTACTATCGGGTCATCGTGGGGATGAACAATGTCCGCTAGATCTTCGGGACCGAAAGTAATCGGGGGGGGGGGGGGGGGTGCATACATGTTAGTAGAAAAGACGTGGTATTTCAGACTTACCCGCTGCGTCTCCTTTAAGAACTTCCTCTTCCTTTGGGTGGATGAAGATGCCAAAGGGCCTCCCTCGATCACGTTAACGGTCCTGCCATTCATGGGGTTGCGCAGGTAGTTCGAAGGTGGAGGAGGTAAGTACTGGGGCGGAACTTGCTCTTCGTCTACAGTTCCGCCTTCGTACCTTCGTCTGCGAGCCTGCGAATTCTCTCCTTCCGGCTCCCGATGCTCCGCGCTTCGCCGCTCTTCCCGCTCCACTGCACGGGCCCGACTGGCTCCTCGTTCCTCCGCCGGCTTTCTTCCTTGGGGAAGATCTTTCCTTCTCTCGAGAAATTGGTGCAGGTACCCATTCTTGATCAACCGCTCAATCTCGTTTCTCAAATGGTCGCACTGCTCCGTCTTATGCCCCCAACTTCGGTGGAATTGGCACCACTTCCCCGTGTGGCGTAGGTTTTCGGAGTTCCGTGATTGGGGCGGCCATCGTAGGTCAGGATGCCCCTCCATAACTTCTAGTACTTCAACGTTAGAAATCTTTAGAGGAGTTATCGGGATGGGATCTAAGTACCTCTTCACCACATCAGGCCGGTTGCGCGTGTCATCCCCTCGCCGATTCTTCGTTCGCTCTTCTTGCCCTCTTTGTCCGAGCTTTGCTAGCCGCGTATCTTCGAGTAACATGTATCTCTCCGCCTTCTGCATGAGCTCTTCTAAGGTCCGAGCCGGATGCCTTACCAATGCTTCAGCAAATTCTACGGATCGAGTGCCTTGTGCCACAAATTCGGACAATATGTGGGGATCTACGTGCCTTACGTCGATCACGACATCCGCAAACCTCCGCATATAGTCCCTCAGGCTTTCCCCTTTCTCTTGGACCATGGTCATCAAGTGCCCGGCCGTTTTCGGGTAGCGCCTGTTGCACGCGAATTGTCAAACGAACAGCTCCTGGAGGTCATTGAAGCTGTGGATGGACCCCCTGGGCAACTGGGAGAACCATGCTTGCGCTCGCCCGGTTAGGGTGGATCGGAAAATTCGACATCGGGCGTGGTCGGGCGCATTGAGGATATCCATCATTGCCAAGAACTGGTTGACGTGATCGCGAGGATCTTTTGCGTGCCGGTCACCTGTATACACCACCGGATTGGGCAGACGGACGGACGCCGGGATCTCCGGGTTTAAGATGTGTGGGGCGAACGGGCTGCCCCTCTCCGCTTCTTCCATTTCTCCATTTCTATCCTTCTTCAAGGCTTGCACCTCCTTCTTTAAGTCAAATAGTATATCGAACAAATGCGGATCGCTACCAGACATACTTGGGTTTGAGTGAGGTCCTCTGGCGCGTTCGGCTTCTGCTCTGGCTCTTCGGCCTTCATCTCGCCTCCGATAATACTCATTGATTCGAGCCGTAGTTCCCGGGGGTGTAGTCCCTCTCCCCCTGGCTCTCACTTCTTGTCGTTGTACTCGCCTGGCGCCTCGCTCCGCGGCGGTTTCCAGTAAGCGATCTAGCTCACTCATAGTCATACGCACTTCGGTGGTGGTTCCTCCGTCAGACGTAGCTGCGCGATTTGGGGACTCGTATGCATGCTGGCTGGGAACTTCCGATGAAGAGGAGATGGACTCATCGGACTCTTGTGACGCTATTGCCATAACAGCTTGGGAGAATAGACGCGATGAGGACTGAAAGCTAACTCTACTATCTACGGAATCTGAGCTTACCGATTCCAAGTGCATTACTTGAGCTACCTCAGAGACTTTAATGACGTTCCCACAGACGGCGCCACTGATGACGCCCCCTTCTTCCGGCCACGCTCGTCACCGGAGCTGTTCGCACGTCGGTCTCGGCTCAAGATGCACCTGGACTCGGGTAAGCTCCCTGCTGATCCGCAACTATCCACGACCCTTGGGGGTTCGGGCTCCGTTCGCACGATCTCCCTTCAAACTGCTTCCTTGACTGAATCTTGAACTCTTCCGACCCTCTTGGCTTGTGCTCCGCGCTTTTCTCTCACTAGGTGGGGCTATCTCTAGCTTATATCGGGATCAATGATTTCGGTGGGAGGAGTGTGTTGTGCTAAATTCAGTTGTCATTTGCAACTGTCCCGCCTCCCTATTTATAGGGCAAAGGTGAGGTTATAAGTGTAATTTGGCCCCGGGCACGTGTCACCGTGCATGTTCGTCCGAGGGTAGTAGGGTACTTGAGTACCCCTGTAGAGTAGGGCACGTGGTGTCTGCATGCTACCCTCGGTGCACGGCATGCTCCGGTTACACTTTATAACTTCCGAACCAACGCTCTTTATTGGGGAGGCGGGGCGGTCGAGCCCCGGGAGGAGGACAACGCATCCAGGCGAGTGGAACGTGACGTCGATTCTGACGTCCGACCCCCTGGGCACGTGTCCTCGTGCATGCTCGTCCGAGGGTAATAGGGTGCTTGAGTATTCTTGTAGAGTAGGGCACGTGGTGCCTGCATGCTACCCTCGGTGCACGACATGCTCCGGTTACACTTTATAATTTCCGAACCAACGCTCTTTATTGGGGAAGCGGGGCGGTCGAGCCCTATGAGGAGGACAACGCATCGGGTGAGTGGAATGTGACGTCGATTATGACGTCCGACCCTTCCTTCTGGTTGGGGAAAAGGGACGGTCGCCACTGGTTGATGAGTAGGTGACATACGCCTGCATGTGAGGGGTTTGACCCCCCTCGGGGAATACATACAGCATAGGATATGATATAATAAGTATTTAATAAAGGTGAGGGGGTAGAAGGGGGTCGATATACCTGGGTTCGGGCGTCACGTGAGAGAAGGGGGCAGTGAGGCGAGATGAGGTTAGAGGATTAGGCCACGTGGACGGGTACGATCCCGAGAGGGAGAGTATGCGTCATCAGTAAGGTTTTTGCTTGCACCATAGATTGCCTTAACCGGCAGAAGGCACCCTTGAATTGTAACTCTTTAACAATTGTACCATAATGTGTTTTTATAGGTACTTTTAATGATATTTTTGCCATTTCATGTTTTAGAAATTTACTTTTTGCAAATTGCACAAAAAGAAACATATTATACTAAAAAATATATTTGATCATCAGATTTTTTTTTTTTTTTTTTATAAAAAGGAAACATTTGGATAAACCTAGACTCAAATTTGTCATCTTCATTGATCACTAGTCCTATTTGTCGAGCTTGTTTCCCAATCCAAATCCATCCTCCTCACCAAAATCATTCATTACACATGGTTCGTTAAATCTAACCCGTTTACAAATAGCACACTAATGCCACCGCTAGCCGCCAGAGAAACATCTCCAATTAGTTGTATCACTATATTTGTAATTAGTATAAGAAAACCTAGAAGAATAACTCTGAGAATTTTGAATTGGAAATGGATTGAAAAATTGGAACAAACATTGAGAAGGGAATGAGAGATTTTAATAGAGAGCCCCAACTTTTTGTGCCGAGGATTAATAATGTTTAACACTATGTGAGCGAGGTACAAGTCGAGGGAGCTACAATTTTTTTTTTGATGGATTAGTGGAGCTAAATCTCGCATGAGGTGGAGCTAAATATTGTCGTTGTTGGAAATGGAGCTGATGGAGCAAGTCTTCATGTTTTCTTTTTCAATGAGCCCACATAGTCTTCCTTTTTTTTTTCTTCTTGAAAATCTAATGGTAAAAAAAACTTTTTTGTTTTTAAAACACGTTTTTTCTTGTTCAATTTGCAAAAGTAAATTTGTTAAAACTTGAAATAGCAAAAATATTCTTAAAAACACCTACAAACACACATTATGGTGCAATTTGTAAAAAGAATTACAATCTATGATGAACCAACACTTTTAAAAATTACCTTATGCAGTGTCGAACACGTCGTTCGACACACCTCGAACATGTATCGAACATGCCACGTGGTTGTTCATATATAAATAATATATATGATTACGAATACCATGTGAGACACGCTTGCAGGCTATGTCAAATACGTTTGGGTGTACTTATACTTTCAAGTGAAAAAGGTTACAAATAAAAAACTAAAAGAATAAAAGCAAATATCACTTTCTTAAAAATTAAACAAGTACCTAAACTACAAAAAGTTAAAAAGAAAAATAAGGAGCAAACTTTTAACTCTTTAATTTGAGCTCCATGTTTTAGTTTCTGCCCCTTTCCCTCTCGAATCTTGGTCAATTGATAATCAAATTAAAAGTAATTCTTTGTTTTTTTAATTTCTACCACTTAAAAAATATATGAGCTTGTTTATATAGCTTTTTTTGATTTACCTTTTCATTTTTTCCATTTCATGATGAAATAATAATTAATGTTTCTTGTTCTTTCCAATAAGAATTGGACAAAGAAATATTATTTTCAAAGATTTTAATGACATTTAATATATCTTAAGCTAAAGAGTATGGACGTGTTCCGATCGTGTCGTGTCTTGTAATTTCTTAAAAAATCGTGTCAACGTGTTCATATCGTGTCATGTCCATATCACTGAATCATAAATTACCATTCAAAAGTACATTTTGCCTCTTAGTACAATTTATGGTGCAATCTGTCAAAAAAGAATTCGCGAAGGGATAAGTTGGTCATTTTCGAACCGAAACAAATGAATCAAACTTAACATGGTCTGCTCGAATCTGCAAAATAATATGAGAGCTAATGGCAAGATCATACCCCGAATTGTAAGTCTTTTGCAAATTGCACCGCAAATTGTAATCACTAGCAATATACTCCACGAATTGTAACTCCTTTTGCAAGTTGCACCACAAACACACAATGGAGGTTTTTGGAGGGTATTTTGGACAATTTAAATTCTATCTAATTACTTTAATTATCTTTTAACTAATTACAGAAAATCGAACAAGCAAAATTGAACGGAAATTTTTCAGTTGGATGCAAAAACCCTTCTCACACTTTCTTCTTTCAATTCAACTCCATATATTCTCCAACCTTGAGCAGTTTTCCGGCGAATTTCAGATGCGATTCCCGATGAGTTTTAGGAGTCGTTTTTCTTTCCGCTTTGGGTTTTGATCTTCCTCGAGAGTTAGGGTTTATACTACGCAATTTGCAGGTTGTTCTCGGATTCGAAAGCGGAACACCAATGGTTCATAGGAGAAGATCGAAGGCTGAATCGCTTTTTTTTTTTCGTTTAATTGGGAAAGTATATCATAGAAGTTACTTTTGATAGTGAAGGGGATGGTGAAGAGGCAGAGGGGACTGTGGGGGTGGAGGTGTCGAATTTCAGGGCGGCGGTGGTTTTTGGGGGGTGGTGGTGCTGCTCACGTTTGATGACCAGAGTTTCATTTTTACTTTCTTTTTCTCTTTTTCAACAAATCCAACCCCCAAAAATTAGGAAACTGAAAATTTAGAGTTTAAATAAAACTGGACAAATAATTTGAATTTTTTTATGGAATAAAAATTATCTAAAAGTCTAAGTTAAAAAGTTGTTATAAAAATTGAAAAGTCTTTTCGAATATTTAGATTTAAACAGAAAATAGCCGTGAAATATTAATTTTTTGTAAATGTTGTGCAAATTGTAAAAAGTAATTTGATTGGTAAAATTAGAATTGACCAAAATATCCTCAAGCATATCTACAATGTGTGTTTATGGTGCAACTTGCAAAAGGAGTTACAATTCGTGGTGTATATTGCTAGTGATTACAATTTGCGGTGTAATCCGCAAAAGACTTACAATTCGAGGTATGATCTTGCCATTAGCTCATAATATGATCCCAATTTTAATCTTTCTCAACCCGATGTGCCTAACCAAACGTGCCCAAAACATAATACGTGACACCTAATTGAAGAGCACGTATAAATAAATATACTATAAAATGAGAATTTAATTAAGAGAACAAAGCACGATCTTTGTGTGGAACCATCCGCAGCAGATTACATCCTCCGTCCTCTCTACTACCACTGCAGCATAACTATTAAGCATATTTCACGGATCGGATGTATGTATACATACACAATTATGTATATATAATTCTCTTTCTCTCTCTATCCTACAATCGCTCATCTGTGCTGCGACTGTTTCTTTTCCCCTTCACTCGATCAATGATTTGATTATTCTCACACAATTGAATGCTTGATCCTTCAGCTACTACCTCAAAAACGTACTACAAAGATTGTTCTACACAGATGAAGGCATGCGGTTTGCGTTATTATTGTAGAGCAGAAGAAATTGGAGAGATTTGACTCGCGAATTTTTTCACTGAGAGAAGAGAAAAATGGGGGCCTCGCCGGCCAAGTTCTTGTTCGGATTCCTCTTCGTCTCCATCGTGCTATGGATCATATTCGTGTACGTGATGTTTTCGTGTTCTAATCATGTGTTGTGTTCGAATTTTAGGTGTTTTGTTTTAGACATTGGAATAGTTTTTGTATGTAAGGGTGTTATTCAGTTGCATTTTGCTTGTGATCAATGTCGCTATCGGTGTATTGATTAGGAAAGCAATGGAAATGAGCGAATAGCGAGAGGCGAGGATATACTGACAGTGTTTTTGGTAGTTTAGGGTTGGTTTTAGCAAGTAGTGGTTCCAGCAGTGCTGGATAGTTAGCATGATGGAACGATAGATCTTGCGAGTCTTACGCGTATATAAGAATAGTAACTAAATTGGCTTGAACTGGAAGGTGTTGGACTTGCTTAGGATTTTCGATCATTTTACCTAATGTTTGCACTTATTGAGTATATGGTGATTTACTGAGTGAGTTGTTGCTCAGAGTTTTACTAGTGCTGAATGAGATTTTGTTTGGGGACTATGAACACTACTGTTTAGTGAATCAATGGATGGAGAAGTAGACCGCTGTTGGTTGTGTTTGCGCATTTCTTTAGTTTTTTTAACATAACTTTACTTTCTTTGACAAGTATCAACTTTGGGTTGCTCATGAACTAGATCACAATAATCAGGTGAAACATAAGACTTCTGATGAAGTAAAGTAGTTCAGCCTCACTACACAATTTTTCAACGAAAAGCTGTAGGTGGAAAAGTGGAGCTTTGTAATGTGTAGTGATCACGGGGAACAGAAACATACATAAACTGATTTCAGAATGTTCATGGTCAACTGAAGCCAACAGATATTTAGTCCCAGATAGTGTAAAAAGTATGTGGTGAAGCAAGGTGTATGCATCCACTTCAAACTTTTAACTGATGAATACTCATTTAAATGAGCCGGCTTCTCATTCGGAATATGCGTTGAAGACTATGACCTATATTTTAATTACATTAGTTACCCCATAAGGTTCTTCAACATCTCTAAAACTTGTTAAGAAGCTTACGTCAGAAAAGAAGAAAGATGAGATTCTTCGAGGAGATCATATATTTTATCAGTTTGATGTAGGCCAGTAACAACAGTAATTTCCTAATCTGTTCTCCTACACTTAACGTCATCACTACATCAAGATTCATTTTTCTTGATGAATCTCTAGCAGAAATCTTAAGATTTTTCTTAAGATTCATTTTTCTTATCAGTATCTCTAGCAGAAATATCTTGCTAACTTTGGGGACGAAAGTTCTTCTTCACGAAGCTTACCATCTTACGCAAACATAATCTTCCAGATAACCCTTTTCTTTTCTGAACTCAGTTGCAAATACATTGGAGATTGTCTTGCAGCAACACTTTCACCATTACAATATATAGATTTTACAATCTAGCAAATAATTAAGTCCTAATTTTTATGTTAATATGTAACTAAAATTTTAAAAACCTTGTTAAGTATTTAAGTTACTGAACCAAATAATCTTCTGAAAAATGATAATTTAGTTACTTAAATATTCAACCATCTTTTTATCCAGATATCTTTACACAACTGTGGAACTCCCATGAGAAAAAAATGGTGGCGATGAGAGAAGCCATTGTGTTTTAAGCTATTGCTCACAAATTGATCCATCTCATACACACACTTAGGCTCATGTCATATTTTGTATGTCGTGTTCTTTTTAAGTAAAAACAGAACTATATATATGCATGCTCTTCCCTAAATTAAAAAAAAAGGAAAACTAACATCCAAAAACAATAAATGTTTAGTTAATTGTTTTTGGTTTCTTCTGAATCGAATAACAGATATATTTGTTCTGTCTAAGTTCCTAACATTATCTATACCCCTGCTGTCCTAGATTTTCTTTACTTCACATGCCAAAACACCCAAACAGAAAGGACCAAAATAAACTAAACAAGAGGAATAAAACAGATCATTTGAGATAGTAAAATGAATTCTTGTGGGAAAACCGACCAGGTGTTTGCCTAATTTCTGCTTAGATATATTTGGGCAGTGGTTGGTAAACCCACTGCAAATTATGATCTGATGGAATGAGAACTAAATTGAAAGAGGATATGGACAGCAGCTTCCACAAGGGAGAGTACTTTTGTGAGGCCGTAAGGCTGGTATGCTCATCGAGAGGACTTGCTTAAGGCTGTTTTGCTGTTTATGAGATCTGTAACTCAGGTTAACTTGGGGGTCCAGCGTGCTTCCGAAATCCCCAGAATATCATTCTTTTTTTGAGTTGGTATCAGAGCTTTGATATTTAATATAGTTAAAAACAGTAAAACCTAACCAGACATATTGATCTATTCCAAAAAGATTTAAATATAACAGGAAGAGTGAGAAACTTGTGAGTTAAGAAAAGGTCTAAATCTGGGAGCGGTTCTTAATGATCAGCTTGGCAATGACTTTGTTTCTTGTTTTGCCTATAGTATCGTGATCCTTGCTCTCCCCGAAAACTAAAGTTCATCAGTACAACTTTAGATTTTTTGTCAATTCTCTACAAATATAGCTCTGGATTTGTGTAAGGAGATGCTTCCATGCTTGTTTACTTGCTGTTCTTAAGAATTGATGATGAACTACTGATTGATTAATATAGTTTTTGGATTAATGATGGTCAATCCTGTTTCAGGTTTGCTTCCAGGTTACTTGCTTGGGTCCTCAGCCGTGTTATGGGAGCATCTGTTCAATTTCGAGTTGATGGATGGAAATGTTTGAGAGATGTTGTTGTGAAGTTCAATAAGGTCTTATTTATTTAAGTTGCTTTTTATCGTATTTCATAGAGAGTTATACTATTGTGTGTAAAAGTTGTAGCTGTTGCTGTTACTGTTTCAAATACATGAAATACTTTTCTGGATACTTTGCCATGTGTTTTTAAGTATATCAAAATCAAATATGTTTATATTGTCTTAAATGTCTGCATCAAAAAGTTGAACAACGTATTTTAGTTGGATAAATTCAAAATTGATGTTATCTATTAAATATGTTAAAGTAAATTAATGGGGAAAAGTTGGTAATGGTGGTGGTTGTTGACTTGTTGTAAGAAGCATAATAAGTGTTCTGCTTAAATAGTCTGGTGTGATGAATGGGAAAGTTCCACCTTGCACCTGTTGAAAAGATGAATTCTGCTGCAGGTAGGCTTCTGTCTGTCATTTCGCTAGAAAAGATTCAAAAAAGTTGGTTTGGTACTCATATTGTAGTATGTAGCTCTGAATTTAATCATGGACACAATAAAGTGGGTTCATTGCTTTTATTACTTTAGGTTCTTCTCGCTTCTTTAAACTTCTCGTTGTTCTTCACATTACAATGTTATTTTGTAAAAGTTGGACAGTCTCACTCGTAAGGAACTTCTTAATCACTTCATTGTCAAGGCATGATATGCTCAATCAACGTAACCACATCAAATCAAATAGGCAAATATGTGTTCCCTGTTTAGTTATCTTCTTACCTTTGATAGATTAGGGAAGGTTCTGATTAGCTTGGATTAGGGAGTTGATTTGTACTTGTAATCTCTATATAATGGTGGTAATCAGTTGATTCAAGGTATCAAGCCAAATACAGACAATTGACATGGTATCAGAGCCATGTCAAAATATTTTTTTAAAAGAGGAAAATTTTAAACAACTTCAGCCGTCGCCGCCGCAGCGCCACCTTCAGTCTGCCACGGCGGCACCATGATACATAGATTTATTTTGTTAAGTCCATGTTTCGATTCAAATTCAGTTGAAACTTAGTCATTATGGTGAAGAATTTTTTTTTTCATTAAGTTCAGTTCCACACTTTGCCCTCTGACCAAAAAAAAAAGGAAAAAAAAATTGGATGTCGCAGATCTCAGCTTTTTGGTTCATTTCGGTCAGAATATTGAATCTTGGGTTGCTGATTTAATATGGTATCTTGGGGTTTTTGATTAAACTTTATTTGCTTTTGGATTTGGGTTATGGATATTTGCCTATTTGGACTTGGTCATGGATTATTTTGTATTATGGAATTGGATTTCTGGTGGTGTTCTTGACTTCCTGTTGTCGTCATCTTTGGTTGGATACATAACTGGAGTTACATTCTTGTGGATTGACGAGTTTTCAGTATGTGTTCTGGTTCTGCGGTTTTTGATATTTGGGTCTCAATCAGTCGTCTCTTGTGGGTGGACAAGTGGTTCCAAATCTTGTTGATTGGGGTGTTTCCAATCGAACTGCGGGTTATGCGGAGTTGCAGGTGACTTGACGAGGATTGATTCTAGAAATTTCATATGCGGCTTGAGCTCACTTTCTCGTTTTAGACCGTCAATCATTGTAACTAGTTATGTGGTCAAGATAGTAATGTCTTCGGAATATTAATGGGCAAATTGCTGAGTAGCATCAATTTGAGGGGGGATGTCAAGGCATGGTGTGCTCAATCAACCTAATCACATCAAATAAATTAGGCAAATATGTATTCCTAGTTTAGTTATCTTCTTACCTTTGATAGATTAGGAAAGATTCTGATTGGCTTGGATTAGGGAGTTGATTTGTACTTGTTTAAATCTCAATATGGTAATCAATTGATTCAAGGCATCAAGCTTAATACAGATTATTAACATTCATCAAGTGTTCAAATATCCTGTGATCAAATTTCAGAAGGATCTATACCAGCATGAAGTTTGCTTGACTGTTTCAAACTTGGCAATATTAATTTTCTATTTGGAATAACTAGAAGTATATAGCCACATCAATATTTTACTAGTTTAGTAGTGCCAAGAGGATTAGGAAACTTACACCTGATGGACCGTGTAGTTTCAAAACAATTCCATATCCACTTCTTCTCAAACAAAATTGTTTCTATGTTTCCTAGGAACATGCTTCGACATGCAATGAGTTCTTTTGTGCCAAACTAGGAACTGGTAAATTTATTTAGAAAGAACCGATCTGTCAGGAACTAGGTTCAAGACACCACATAGAGATTAGCAATCTAAAAGACTTCAGATTTACTTCTATATGAAATGAAACCTTTCCTGCATTTTACAAGTTTGGAAAGATAGTTCTCAAATGCGATGTGAATGTTTTTTGTTTCAAACTAGGAACACTGAAATAATTTCCAGATCCATTTGGGAACTAGGAGATTGCAAACAAATATAGGTTATAACAAATTTTCTCTACTCTGCTGCCAAAGGTTTGACATTTTTATCAACGTCTGCATTGTTCACCATGCTTGCGTCGAGGTTGATAGTATGTTGGTTTTTGATAACTAGGGAATTTTGCCTGGTCTTAAGCTGTTATTTGCAGATACCAGACTGGTGTTCTTGGAGGATTGGAATAGTCTACCGGAGGTGGATGGAATTTTAAAAACTGTTGACATTGAGAAGATAACTTTGTGTCGCAACCTTTTGCTGAAAGTTTTTTTTTTTTTTTTTTGTTGTGAAATATCATTATCTTTGGATGATTGGAGTTAAGCTCTTGCTTAGAGTACCAGATGTTCTTCTGGCCTTTAACTTTCCCTCATGACAAATCCTTTTGTCATATAAAAGCAATAGAGTCTCCCTTGTTATTAGGAAATGACAGAACAAGGCCACTTTCTGAGCTCTTTTGAGAAAGTTCAGTTCTTCCCAGCTTTATTATTTCTTGAATAGTTTTTCCCGTATAATTTCATTTTTGTTTGTGTGCAAATTAAATTCATTGTTAGAGAAATGATTGAAATTATTTTCTCCGTCTCCCTCTTTGTGTCTTTCCTCTGAGAGACATCCGTGCTTTTTCCTGAATTCTCTTCGTGGACTCAGCAAAATGATAATGGAGGCTACAGATGGCAGAACACCTATTAAGCAATAAAAGCCTAATTTGCTTTGGCAAGCTCCTAGGAAAGAGATTGTGACCAGATTTTTGAAGTCCTTTATTTCGGTTCCCATTGATAGCTTTTCGTTCTATTGCAACGATGGGGATTGCTTCTATTTGTTTCTGGCGTGTTAGACATGTGTGACGATGGTATCTTATTTTAAGAATATAAATAAACTCTTGTTCATTTGGATCACTTCGAAGAAATTCAAGGGTGCCACTGTATAGTTTGGTAGTCCCTCAAAAGCTGAAACAATACAACTGCCTGTTCGTTGCCTGGATATGTTGCCTTCATACTCCCCTTACCCCTAGAGTTGACAAAAGAAAGGGACTGCATTTCAGATTTTAAAAGCTGGAACATTAGTGATAGAGTAGCATTATGTTCATTTTCTAAATTATGGTTTTTTTTTTTTTTTTTTTAATTATACTTGCTGATTTACTGTATAGCAGTTATCGCTGAGACTCAGCTATTTTGGTATCCCTGATGATTGCAGGGTGCTATTGAATCCATATCCGTTGGTGAAATCCGCCTCAGTTTACGGCAGTCCTTAGTTCAGCTTGGGGTTGGCTTCATTTCCAGGGATCCAAAATTGCAGGTGTTAATATGTGATTTAGAAGTTGTAATCAGGTCCTCAAACAAAAGCACTAAGAAAACCAGATCGAAAAAACCCAGATCGGATAAACCCAGAAGCTCAGGTAGAGGAAAGTGGATGGTTGTGGCTAACATGGCAAGATTTTTGTCAGTTTCTCTGTCTGAGTTGGTTATAAAGGTGAGACGAGTAATATTTATGCTTCATCTTGTTCACTCTATGGTTTCGCTGCTGCATATTTTTTTGTCAAGTAGTTATTTACAGAAGGGTGAAGATCATTTGCATTTTCATTTGACCTTGATTCTCCTACATCTGTTGGAAAAGAAATAGTTTTTCAAAATAGGTAATTTGATCCTTTTCTCCATATCTTGAAGAAACTTTCTTTAATACATCTAAACTTGGTGAAGAAGGTTGGCTCTATATATTACTCTCATCAATTTGAATCAATATCTTTGTTTTTTCAGATTTTAAGTATGAAACACTGGAATTTGATGATTTAGTATGTTTTCGTATATGGTCATAGTACATTTGCGCAGTTAATGGGAGAGTAAAGATCCATGAGACTTACTATTTGAAGAAAAACACTTCAATAACACATAAATTCACTCTATTTATGACAGCCATTCAACATTTTTCGCTGAATGGTAATATGCTACCTTTAAAAAAATTTCAAAATGTTCTTGGAGGAATGAGATACAGGAGTCCCAACGTAACAAAATCGGCTAGTTAGGATTATTTCTTGGTAGCTTCTAGGACTGATCATCACAAGCACGAAGCCGATTCAGTCGATAATTGCCCAACAAGAACCGGAACTAACCATGCTTCCTTCACTAAATCTTGTGCTCAAGTGAATGATTCATTGAGAGAGGAAAAATGTCAACTTCAGATTTCATTGCTCCTTCATTTTAGGAATATGGGAATCTTAGACGCAACTCAGAATTGATTATAGGACAACGTGCATTCTCTTGATTTTGAACAGATTCATGAAAAATGGTCAGAATAGCCAAAAAAGTAGTTAAACAATGGAAGGCATTGGATTGCATAAAATCTCAAATGTTTCCCTGTATTTATTAATCGAGTCTTCGCTATATTACAGATGTTTGTGTTGGTCATTGCTTAATATGGTTTTGAGTAATTAGGAAAAACACATTGAAGTACATGGCTGGTTGAAGAGTTTATGCAGATGAAAATTGCATTTAACTCGTGCATAGTAGAAACAAAAAACTTACTTGGTGGAAAATGAGAAGTATTTAAGTGAAAAGTTTCCTTAACTGGTGTCTCTTATTGGGTAGTCATGATAGAACAATAAGATGGTATTTGCAAGAAGTTCTTTGCTTTTGAAAGTGAATAAATAAACAATTTCTTAAATTCTGTTCATGTGGAGACTCTAACAAAAGGTTTCTAATTCTGTTATTGTTATTTGGTGTAAGATTTATTATTGGTTTACCAATAGATGATGTACTTCCATTCTGCAGACACCAAAAGCAACTTTGGATGTTAAAGAACTGAGAGTAGACATATCTAAAACTGGTGGATCTGAGGAGGCTTTGCTTGTAAAACTGCATCTAATTCCTATCAATGTTCACTTAGGGGAACCAAAAGTGGCATCTGATCTGTCAGCAGCCTCTGGTGTATCTTTTTCTGCTGACCAGTTGGCAGGCGGGGAGTGTGCTCCTTTCAGCTGTGAAGAATTCACTCTTTTGTGTGAGTTTGGTCATAAGAGGTAAGTCTTATTTCCAAATTGTTTTCCATGAAATTTGAAGTTGTTGGTTTAAATGGCATTTAAGCATTTACTGGCTTTTGACAATTGCTAATTTACTAAAAGTATGGAATATGATTTGATGAGATCCTTATGCATCTGTAATGTGGAATTTTTCTATCTGAGACGCCAGAGTCTGCATGTTATATAATCTTGGGTCAATGACTATCTCTTCATGAATATTCAGGATAGCCAATTTTAGTTTCAACAACAATTATCTTCAAAAATGATTGATAAGGTAATTGCTGAAATATGGCTGTTCATTAGTATCTGCTGCTTTGGTTTTTATTTATGGTAGTTGAACTCTTGTGATATTCACTTTTCCTTCGATTATTATGAATATGATATATTCTTCCTCTTTGCCCTAGCTTCAACCCTACAGTAGAAACAAAATGCATCAAGATGGTGTTTGCCAATTGCATAACAGTTTAATGCAACACAACAACTAAGCTTCTAATCCCACTTAACTGGGTAGATATCCATTTTTTGGGGATTCATGCAGAAATGCATATACCTTTTTTTCTTGGGCATGATTAAGTACTGTCGACTAAGGACTGTTTTCCCATCTTTATTTCTTGCAGCACCTCTTTTTCTCTTATATGCTCAAGTGTGATGGTAGATTTCATCATATGAATTAAATAGTTTTTTCCTCTCTTCGGCTTCTTTCAGCTATAAACTGTGAACAATGCGTCATAGATTAGATAATCAGTTCTTCCCAGAGAGCACTTTCCCAAAACCCAGTGGAATCAAGATGTTATCAAGAAATATCAACTTTGTTATCAGGGAATATCAATTTAGCACTTATCAGATATGTGTTTTGGGGCCTAAATTCACTGAGTTCCCTTGTATTGATCATGGAAACTGAACTTTGAGTTTTGGAATATAATCTACACTCCAGGGAGAAATATGTCATGATTACTAATGTTACATAACATGGTTGTAGATGTTTCTGTAGAGTTTAACGCTCTAAAGCAATGGAAGACATGGTCATGCGAATGTGAAATGAATGAAAGAAACATAATATTGAATCAATAAGAATTATCTTCTTAATCCACTTGCTTAGGTTTTTCCAACTTGGTGAAGAAACTCAGTGTCCTAAAGAGATCGCAGCTTGGGATGCATGGAAGATTTGAATTTACTGCTCTTTCTCTCTCATCCTCTTTGAGACAATCACATATATGTAAAACTCAAAACTTGATACATGTATCATGTAGAATGAAAATAGTACTTGGGTTAGAAAAACAAGTAGGTGAGTCAGATTTATGTGCTTCTTCCCCAACGTCAATGAGTAGGAATATCTCAGTTTCTTTAGATTTGGTTGAGCAACTACGTGATGAATTTGCACTTTCGATCTTAATATTCTGGTTTATATTTATAAAAGATGTGAAGTCTGGGAAGAAGGATCAAGGAAAGGCCTACAGTTATTTTTAGGCTGTGACAGATAGAAGGTAACAGGGAAAACAAATTTTAGCATAATACAGGAGCCTTAAGAATTCATGTAATGTTTAGCTGTAGAATCTCTGTTTCTAGCGAAAAAGCTCGTTCTTTCACGTCTTGCCGTTGTTGGTACTTTTACACATCAGTTCAGTAGTTGAGGTGAAAGATTCCAGGTGTTGGTTTAGATGCAGAAAGCTTTAATGCTTTGTTGCAAATTATGCATAATAGTTGCATGACAGACCACCCTTGTCGATTCCAAGTAATAGTGCTTGGAATTGTGACAGTATAAGCTATAAAGATGAATTCACACATATAACGGATGTGAAAGTTCTATTAGCATTTCGTTCCTATTTTTTGTGTATAGACGTTGGCAATAAACGATGTTACCTACCATACTGATACTGCTTCCCTAATGCAGAAGAGATGCATCTTCAGTCTTGTTTTGAAAATAAAGATCTGGTTCTTTATGATATTCAGATTCTATCTGCTTTATTACTGTTGGTGCAGGGAAGCAGGTGTAATTGTTAAAGATTTGAATTTTATAAGTGGACAAGTTGAAATGAACTTATCTGAGGATTTGCTGCTTAAGGATAAGGGTTTACCAGACACCTCTCCTCCGTCAGCATCAGATGTAGTACCTGCGAACAGGGCATCTGATTCAGCCAAAGTGCCAGAGGAAAAGAAAGCATTGCCTGCCATATCCAAGTACACTTCTATATTTCCAGAAAAGGTTGAAATAGTTTCTGCTGCTTTAAAACTTTCGGTTAATTGTGTTACTGCCCTGAATGTTTTTGTTCTTACATAACTTTTTTTCTATTTATTTGATTAACATTCTACATATGGAGGATGTTAATATTAGCCCCCTTTAGCAAAACAATCTACCGATCACCATTGTACTTTTTAACTCAGCATGTGAAAGTAGTTTTCTCTGGATTATAAATGGAGGGAACTTTCAGTTATATCTGATTTTGGCAGGTTTTGACCAAGATTTATGTAAGATAGCTTTCAGGCCACTTTGTCTCTGATCATAGTTTTTCAAGGGTAAAATTTAAGTTAAATACATCTGTTCCGAGGCTTGAGCAGTAATTTACCAACATAAGTTCCGAGAAGATGAGGATGTTTGAGTGACATAACGAACAGAATATAGATATTGTAATCAAATTAGATCTGGCATTAAAAAATAAACAAAAAGAACTGAAGGGGAAGAAAGACATGGACGAAGAGGTTTGAAAAGGAGCACTTACCATTATCAAATTTTTTTAAAGCATTCAGACGAAAGTACTCTATCCTTCATGGTAGCGCACTCTTCTTTTGAAAATGATTTTGAAGTATAACATTTCTTCTACAATAAAATGTCCAGCACTAGATTTTGGATAAAGATCTTAGAACTTGATGTTAGAGATAAGTAACAACGAGTTTGAAGGTCTAAAAGGAGGAGCAAAGTTGATTAATCAAGTTCCTATTTTGCATGATTAAGAGGATATAAACATGAAACTGGGAGCTTGAATATCTGATGCACGATGTGGAACCAAATCACTCTACATATGGATAATGAGTCCTTATATGACTCCTTTTCAGTTTCATCTTAATGTTATGATTGCCCCAAAATATTTAGGACTCCTGAGGATTCTGTGAGCAGTATGCAACAAAAACTGAAACTCTTTAATGTGCCACAAAATTACCAACTCAGCTATTGTCTCTACCTCTTGCTAGCGCTTGTTCGGTCACCAATCACTAGTCACACCCTTAATCTTCTTCCAATCCATCAATTTGATCCTTTTCAGCGATTTTACAGATATTCTCTTAGGATTGTCACCATCAGCATCAGTCAACTTCCTGTTTGCCAGTGTAAATGCACAAATATCGGCCTCATTCACGTTGTTTTGGTATTCTACGTTCTGTAATGCTCCACTATTGTTGGATATCTCAAGATCCATCTGTGAAGTTGTTTTGAATTGGTGCGATGCAGGTTCCACTAATGCAGAGCAATATATTCTTTGTAACGGGCAAAACAGTGAAAAATTTAGTCGTATTTAACTTGAGATAGGTGATTCTAGAATAAGCGACTGATTAGTCAAAAAATTAGTTGCTAGAGTTACTTGTGATAGATATCTTGTATTTTTCGGGCCTAACCTTGATTGTGTTAAGAAGCATTGCTTTAGAAGGAGCTGGAATTATTTTGATTGTTGCAGTGGAGAAGGCTGATTGGGTTAGTAGTGTGTCCTATAAGTGAGAAAAGTAGGTACCCAGGACTATTAAGCAAATGTTCTATCACTGTGTATATAACTATATTTGTTCGAATGGTATATGACTACAAATGTCTTGCCTCATATATAATTTGGAATATGCTTGGTACTTTGTGTTTCCTGTCTGACTTGTGAGTTGTAGTACCGTGTATGTTAACTTTTTTCCCCTTTTGATGAGATATCAAGAAAACAACCAAGCTTTTGATCGAATTAATTGGGGTAGGTTATATATACCACAAAAAACTCGTGTCAAGTCGTATACATGAATTCTCTTTCTCCGTAATTTTGGTTGAGTAAAGCCTCCTCATTTAATCCTTTGATAACCATCTTGTACCATATGACCTCCATCCTAGTTTTCTTGGTTGTCTCACGCCCTAAAAGTGTCTAGAGTTTCAATGCTGAGATACCCTACCTCCTCAAGGCAGAAGTGCCTTAGCGGCAAAAAAACCATGTCTTGATCTTTCTCTCTTCTGTATCCTATTCGTTTTGTTTTACTGTTATAAGTAGGCATTGTCTTTATTTGATCGGCAGTATGTATCTGATGTTTTTTTTTAATAGGTTGGCTTCACTTTGCCTAAGCTTGATGTAAAGTTTATTCATCGCGGTCATGGTCTGGTGGTTGAGAATAACATTATGGGAATCCACATGAAATGCATTAAATCTCGATCTGTTGAAGATGTGGGTGATAGTGTGAAGCTTGATTTTCAGATGGAATTTAGTGAAATTCATGTAAGTATACTGACACTTGAATGTTTCCACTGGTATAACCATTCGTCATCTCTTTTACTAATGTTATATATTGTGTTCTAGCTTCTTAGAGAAGGTGGCATCTCGGTTGTGGAGATACTGAAACTTGATGTTGTTTCTTCAGTTTACATACCACTACAGGTATGATTAGTCAGGAATTACATCAATAAATAATGTCATGTTCTATTTTTAAACTGTCGTGATCCATGATATCTGCCTAAACTTAATTCCAAAACTAAGAGAACGATGTGAGAGGTTACTTTGAAACTTCCCCACCATCGTGTGTTTGAGGCGATCTGGTGAGGATTAACCTGCACATGCCCATCTATTAATTTATATAGTATGTTTGGGTTCTATGTCATCTTAACGCTTTGTTTATCATAATCATAGATCATGCCACAGGTCTATCCATTTTTGTATTGTGTTTGCATCTTTGTGTCCCAAGATTGTTGAGTAAGTATTTTGAGCATTCACTGGTAAAGTGGTGCACTTCAATAAAACTGATGCAGAACCAGCTCAGATTTAAACGAAAAAGTAAATAGTTTTTCAAACCTGAACCACACTGATGTTACTCAGGCATGGGGGCGATAATTGATGCATGGACAACTTTAGAACAACCATTAAACGCCCACCGTCAGCATGATACTCTCGCAAGTACTAGAACATGCTGAACCCCGACAAACTGCCTCGGTGGCATCTGTCATAAAGATGGAGACAGGGCCTGAAATGCCTTTTGATCATGCATATTTGTGTCATGCTTGAATTCTTGTGATCTCCAATTGAACTGCTAAATTAACTTCTGCTAGCAAAATAATGATAGTTGAATTTATATGATAGTATAGACATTTGGCGCATGCAATTCTAAATGCTGGTGCTACGACGTCTTATTCTCCGGAGACTTTATGTTGATATTCTTTCTAAGTTTTATACATATTACTGATTTGTTTCTGATGTTTTGCCACTGCAGCCTAACTCCCCTATCAGATCTGAAGTTGATGTTAAGCTGGGAGGCACCCAGTGCAACTTACTTTTGAACAAATTAGAGCCCTGGATGAAGGTGCGTCCTCCACGTAAGCAAAAACGAGAACCCTCGGAAGAAAGTTCTGCCAAAAAGAAGTTGCAGTCCTCTGAACAGAAAACAATTATGTGGACCTGCACTGTTTCAGCCCCAGAGATGACTGTTGTGGTTTATAGTTTGGATGGTTTTCCACTATACCATGTAAGAATTTCCTTGAGATCAAGTTTCTTTCTTTATTTTACTGTGAGTTATCTCATCCTGAATATCTGTGGTACTTGGCTCATTATGATCTTTTACTTTTATATTTCTGATTTGACTTTTCTTTGAGTCTGAGGCTTTGTAACCGGATGTGATTGCAACTTCTATGTGATTGATCAATCATGGTGCTACATGGTATCCCTTTTCCATGTAAATAATCTGTACTACTCAATGCTTATGCAAGCCACTGCTGTAGAAACGTTTGGTTGAGGAATTTTGAGAGATCGATAATCCTGCATCATCCATGCATAATCTATTGTTTAGTTGTTTCTTTTCAGTGGAACGACATGTGACCTGAGTTTGAGTCTATCGGTTGGATGACCATTCCTAAGGTAAATTGCCAGCCCTTAGCAGGATTGTCACTTGAAAGCCCCCAATGACCATAGATATACATAAGATCAATCACCATGCTCAACTCGGAGTTAAAGTTTCAACCTCTTCTTTGCTCCCCTCTTCCCAATCTCATACACTTTTCTTTCCCTTTTGGCCCTTTCCCTCTTTTCTTCAAGTTTCATCAGTGTGTGTTTGTGCGTGTTTGTGCGCCACTGTGTGTGGCTACATCATAAAGAAAATTTTCTTAAAATATGCTATAGGTACTCAAGTTGTTGTTCCTCTAGATATCATGGAATATCTTATTTGAGCAATGAAACTGCCCCCAATGAAACTGCTCGTGATTACCATTCAATATCTTATATGAGCAATCAGCAAGTGCTGGCATGTTGAAGTCGTTGGTCATGTTTTGGAGTTCATACAGTTCCAGAGATGAAAGTATGTGTTTGAATAGGTTAGAGCTTCTTGTACGTTGGATCAAGTTCTGGAAGGTGGTGCAGGTATGAGGTCATTATCTGGAATTTGTCAACTTATTTATCTGCCAATGTTAGGATACTCTTAAGATGGTCTTCTTTGTTAGGACCATTCTTAGCGTTGTTTATCATTGGTGGCAGGGCTAGCTGCCATCCATTATGTTGGGTTCAGCTGAATGATATCGATACTTGAAATGATAGTACATGAAAGACTTCTTTGATGTGATATTTTTCTTGTTGTATATCATTTCTTATGCCTTAGTTTTTCCTTCCGTTTTTAGCTGCAACTCTATCCTTATTTTCTATTTTCAAACTGCAGGGTTGCTCACAATCAGCACACATATTTGCCAACAACATAAATAGCGCAGGTGCATCAGTACATACAGAACTTGGTGAACTCAACTTGCATATGTCTGATGAATATCAAGAATGCATGAAAGAGAGCTTGTTTGGTGTGGAAACTAATAAAGGTTCATTAATGCACATTGCTAAGGTCAGCTTGGACTGGGGCAAGAAAGATACGGATTCACTTGAAGATGGTTCGAGATCTAAGATGGTTCTTGGTGTGGATGTAACTGGCATGGGTGTCTACTTGACATTCAGGCGTCTTGAATCTCTGATAGCAACTGCTCTATCCTTCAAGGCATTACTCAAAAAGTTATCTGCTTCAAGTAAGAAACCATCACAAAGCAAAGGAATGAAGTCAGCCAAGCCATCAGGGAAAGGCATGCAACTAGTGAAACTTAATCTTGAAAGATGCTCCATTAATATATGTGGAGAAGTGGGCTTGGACGACATAGTTGTTCCGGATCCCAAAAGAGTTAATTACGGATCACAAGGTGGTAGAATTTTAATGACTAATTCCGTGGATGGGACTCCACGCACTGCCCATATTACATCTACAGTTTCAAACGAGTGTAGAAAGTTGAAGTACTCTCTATCACTTGATATTTACCACCTCAATCTTAGCATGAACAAGGAAAAGAAGTCAGTGCAGACGGAGCTTGAGAGAGCTAGAACTACCTATCAGGAATTTCCTGAAGGAAATAGTCCTGGGACAAAAGTTACCTTACTTGACTTGCAGAACGCGAAGCTTGTGAGGCGATCTGGCGGTCTTAAAGAAATTGCAGTCTGTTCTCTCTTCAGTGCCACAGACATATCTGTGAGGTGGGAGCCTGATCTGCATATTGCATTAGTTGAGCTAGGGCTACAAATGAAGTTAATAGTACAAAATCACAAGCGTCAAGGATGTGAGAATGGAGAGGTAACTCCACTTGTGATAGACAGTGAGCTGAAAAAGGAGAACTCTTCAGAGTCGACGCAGCCTGAGAAACAACTGAAGAAGAGTGATTCCATTTACGCCATTGATGTGGAAATGCTTCGCATATCAGCTGAGGCTGGAGATGGGGTTGAGACCTTGATCCAGGTTCAATCCATCTTTTCAGAGAATGCTCGAATAGGAGTACTTCTTGAGGGGCTGATGCTCGATTTCAATGAAGCTAGAGTTTTTAGAAGCAGCAGGATGCAAATATCTCGAGTGCCTAATGCCTCTGGCGGTGCATCAGATTCAAAATCTGAAACAGTTGCTACCTGGGATTGGGTGATTCAAGCCCTTGATGTGCATCTGTGTGTGCCATTTAGGTTGCAGTTGCGTGCAATTGATGACTCAGTGGAGGAAATGATCCGAGCTTTAAAGCTTGTGACATCTGCTAAAACTAAAAGTATGTTTCCAGAGAAAAAGGAGCAGTCAAAACCCAAAAAAGCTAGTTCTACTAGAATTGGATGTATAAAGTTATGTGTTCGCAAACTAACAGTTGATATTGAGGAAGAACCATTACAGGGTTGGTTTGATGAGCATTCTCAGCTGTTGAAGAAAGAGGCTCGTGAATTAGCTATTCGCTTGAGTTTCTTTGATGAACTCATTTCTAAAGGTGGTCAACTGCAAGGCGTGGGTGAACCAAAAGATTTTTCTCATGAAGGAAAGATTCATTACAATGGAGAGGAGATTGATATTCAAGATGCTTCGGCTATTAAGAAGTTGCGCGAGGAAATATACAGACAGTCATTCAGGTCATATTACCAGGCATGTCAAAATCTTGTCCCATCACAGGGATCGGGGGCCTGTAAAGACGGCTTTCAAGCTGGTTTTAAGCCTAGTACAGGCAGAACTTCTCTTTTTTCTATTAGTGCCACTGAATTGGAGTTTACCTTGACAAAAATTGAAGGTGGTGATGCTGGAATGATTGAAGTTCTACAGAAACTTGATCCTGTATGCCGCGCGCATAACATTCCGTTTTCAAGGCTCTATGGAGGAAATATTGTTTTGCATGCAGGCTCACTTGTTGTTCGGATAAGAGACTACACATGTCCACTATTTGCCGCGAGCACTGGTCAATGCAAGGGCCGTCTTCTGCTGGCTCAGCAGGTGTGTCTTCTTCTTTTGGCGTTTCCCTTTTATTTGGACTTTTCTGATTGAATTAAGCAAACTTCTCTGATTGATAGAGTCCTAAATTCAATTCCTTCAAAAATTTATTTTCAAATAAGTTATACTATTCCTCTCATACTTCATGGAGAAGAGAGACATACTCTAAGTAAAAGGAATAGTATATGAGGAATTCAGTTGATATGTGTATTTCCTGTTATTCACTGTGCAGACCTTATTGGTACTTTCTTAAGAGGTAATGAGCTTTTTTGTTACTTGAACTAGAAATGCTACGTAACTTATGAGTTTCATGGGCGTATGATGTCTAAAACTGGGGTCTCTCTCTTCCACAGAACCATATTTGTAAGAATTGAAATTTAAAGTAGATAGACCCGTTCTCACCAAATTATCGTAAGGTTTATGCGTGCCGTGCTTGATCAGCATCTACACCCTAGATTTATATCAACTGCATTACCCTTATGCTTATTCCTTCAGGTCTCTTTTGCTATATATGCTTATAGTTCTTAGCTGTTACTCATTATCCAACTTCTGCCTACAATTTTAGGGATTTTCAGTCTTCTGAATAAGTGGCCACCTTTAGGAAGTTTCACCTCCTCAAATATTTCTCTGTGTTCGCTTAGTAGTTGTTTGGGGGCTGTCAAGTGTGTAGATGCAATATCACCTCCTTTACTGCCTATCCTGCACTTGTCTTCCACTTGTTTCTTGGTTGTACTGGGGGATGGCTGGTGTGGCGAAAGTTGTTCTCCTGAACTGATTGTTACCAACTACAGGTATAATAATGATAAATTGCAAGTTTATTGTAGTTGGACCCTTTATGCGAAATGCATAATTGTAGCTTATCCACCAAGGTCATGCTATCCATTGAGATTTGGAACAAACGATGCGCCTTGTATATAATTTATATTGGTGGAGCCCTATAATAGGACATTAGTACCATGAGGCTGGGACACTGTTTCCCCAAATGATTCATGTTTCATGTGTAGTTATTATAGAAACTTAAAAGAACTTATTACCAACTGTCTCATGTTGCAACCTAATTTTTTGCAACTTGAATACACTGTTTATTGTATAAAGAGGTTATCTAGAAGTATTTCTGGGTAAAAGTTGGATAAGTTGAGAGAAAGGTTGTCAAGAAAAGCATCGTTGTTCAGGATTTTGATTTTATATAAAATTAAAGAAGCTTGTTTTTGAAAGCATTTATTAATTGTCTCTCAGATACAAATTACAAATAAGTAGTTGGATAAAAACAGTTCTTAAATTGGAACACGAGTCGAGATATTTGAGGTTGCTGTAAGTTTATTTTGATGTTTTTACCAATGTGTTAGTTTAGAAAATGAATTAACAGTTTGTTCAACCTTATTGATTTTGATTACTTAGTCTTGTTGAATAACATGACACTCATTTTAATATCTGGTTTCTAATATGTAGAGTTATTTAAATGAATATTATCTTGATATAAGGTAAAGTAAAGTTACAAATTTTTGACATGAATGAAAGAAAGTCGTAAGTGATCTCTTTGTTCGTTTTTCTAGTATTTTCCTAGTCCCTTTGGAGGGATGATGAATTCAGGAAAATGGATCCATGTTACAAGTACAGTTTTCCTCTAATCTAACAACCTGACAGCTCAGAGACTTTTCACTTTTCTTTTAGGGTTAATTGCAGCAAAAACCCAACCTATGGGGTCTTTTGCTCTTTACCCCCTAACCTATGGAAACGTGCGATATGCCTCCCTACCTATTGATTTTGTGTGATTTTCCTCCTGAGCTATTGATCAACCGTTCATTTAGGGACATGTGTCTTCATTTTTGTTCGTTGGATCGGCATCAGGTGCAAAATTAATATGTTGGGGGGTATATCGCACATTTTCATAGGTTAAGGGGTAAAGTGCAAAAGACCCAATAAGTTGGGGGGTGTGCTGCGATAGCTTTATTTTATACCAACCTCTCAGGAAGGGGGAGAAAAGTTTTAGCCCCACCTCCCCCATTCTCGTAGTGTCTCGTGGTCTAATACTTGAGACTTTATTCTATCCTCTAATCATTGACTTTCTTTTCAAGTCAACACACACTACAAGATCGTAAAAAAATCTAGTCTGTCTGCCCGAATTCGGGTTCTGTCTTCCCCTTTTTCTTACTTTAAAGAGTTCAAAATTCACATGTTCTACTTTTTGCATCTTTATTTTCAACAGATTTTTGCAAGATCTACAAATAAATGAAAGAAGAATTGCTAAAAAGGCATTGCATTAGCAACTTTTGAAGTTAATTGAGCTACAATATTATTTGCTATCTTAGTAATGAAATAAGGATCTTTGTATGAGCAAACTTATAATCTAGAGAAGTTCTAAGTATAAGCCTCAAACTTTCTATTAGTTGCTGCACTTTTCCAAACAAATGACAATTTTCTTCTTAATGTAAATGTAACAATTTAATTGTTTAGATTAGAAAAAATTGTGCAGCTTTTTCTTTGTCCGAAAAATACTCAAGTTAGTTAAGTAAATTTGTTCATGCATGGTTACCGTGATTTACAAGAAATGGTTATCGCATGTAGGACAGTTGTTCTCTAGATTTTTTTTTTTATCTGTTTGGGATTGATCACTATGTTACATTACTTCTCATTGTCAATATAGTTCACCTTAACAGAGGTTGAAATATGAAATCATCATATATAAACAGGTAAATAGAATTATTCTCGTCTATCTTGTACTCCCATCCCCTTGTCATCTAGGTCTGAATTTGGGCTTTGGTGCTATGCATGAACCGTGGTGACTACTCTGCTGGTCACCATAAATTCATAAGAATCTTTTAGCTTTCACTGCTTGTTTAAGCAAAGTAGAACTGCGTTTGGTGAGCCGAAGCTAGTCTTGCAGACATTTCATTTTTGTACCAAACAGAACTCAGACTGAAATAATGTAGGCTCTTTTCTGCTAATTCGAACAGTTATTGGGTGAAAGATACTTCTCTTTTATCACCTCAACATGTTTGACTTCACAGTATTGCTCAGACCTAAAATTGGTGTGCCCATGCTGCATTGCAGCTATATTCTGATGCAATGGTTACAAAATTAGCTGATAATTAACGAGGGATTCAAATTCGATGTTGTGAACTACAACCTCTACCCCTACCCACCTCCAGACAAAAAAAAGAAGAAAATGAAAAAGAACAAAAAAGGAAAGAGTCACAAGTGGCTAACAGATGGTTGTGCTGGGTTATTTACCAATATGGCACTACTTATTGGACCTCAAGCTTATTTAAGTGACAACAAAAAGTAATGGATTACATGGACATCAGCTGAATTAAAGGCATCAAGGGGAAATGAAGCAGATATGGAACTCTTTTTGGCAGAGACCAACCATCACAATATTCTGTTCAGCTGGTTTCTCAATTAATTTATATAATTACAACTGTTAGATCTTTAGTTGTATGAGAAGCACCAAGTTCCGATGTAAACATGATGTGTTACATTAAAATAATTAGTATGGATCTATTTCCAACTTTTCGCATCGTTTGTGCTCCTTGTCTACATATATTCATTAACATTGAAGTTATGTATAGTTAGTTGGGTTATATGAATCTAGTCCTTTATTTGCCTTCAGAATAAGTGAGACTCCACTTTTTCCTTTGAATAATAGAAATCGATATTGGAAACAGTCATTTACGCCGACATGTTTTTTTTTGCTGGTCTGGGTTAATTGGTACTCTTAAGCTCTGTATCAGAAGCAAGATGGGATCTTCATTATGGAATGGCTTGCGAAACATCCCCACAAAAAGATTTTGAATAGCATCACTGTTAGGATCTGCTCCTTCAATTATGTTCTTTTTCTGGTTTGTCGTGCCTTAATTTTAATTATCTTCAATCAAGTTCATGAACATTTTTATACTTATTTTCTTTTATTTAACAATTTGTAATTGCAGGCTACCAGTTTCCAGCCCCAAATTCACCAAGATGTCTATATTGGAAGATGGAGGAAAGTGCACTTACTTCGCTCTGCCACTGGCACAACTCCACCAATAAAAACATATCTTGATTTGCCCATACATTTCCAGAAAGGAGAACTTTCATATGGTACTGGTTTTGAACCATCATTTGCTGATCTCAGCTATGCTTTTACCGTGGCCCTCCGCAGAGCCAATTTAAGCGTTAGGAACCCTAATCCAGTAGTTCAGCCTCCTAAGAAGGAAAGAAGCTTACCGTGGTGGGATGAAATGAGAAACTACATTCATGGAAACGCCTCTTTGTATTTTTCGGAGGCTAGAGTTAATGCTCTTGCTACGACTGATCCGTATGAAAATGTAAACAAACTCAAGGTTGTTACTGGTTATCTGGAAATCCATCAGTCAGACGGCCGGATTAGTGTTTCCGCTAAAGATTTCAAGATGCTACTGAGCAGTTTAGAGAGCTTGCTGAAGAACAGCAGCTTGAAGCATTCAACTGGGTTTTCTGGTCCTTTCCTTGAGGCCCCTATTTTCACTGTTGAAGTCGCAATTGAATGGGATTGCGAGTCTGGAAATCCTCTTAATCATTATTTGTTTGCACTTCCCAATGAAGGCAAACCCCGAGAAAAGGTTTTTGATCCTTTTAGATCCACTTCTCTTTCCCTGAGATGGAACTTATCCCTTAGGCCTTCTCCTTCTTCTAGCGGCCATGAGGTGCAATCCTCTTCTAATAGTGATCCGGTTGTTCCGGATGGAGTTTCCTGCAGTCCATCGAAGTCAGACAATGCACTTGTAGATTCGCCAACTGTGACTCTTGGTCATCATGATTTAGCATGGCTAACTAAATTCTGGAACTTGAACTACATCCCTCCTCATAAATTGAGGACCTTTTCCAAGTGGCCACGCTTTGGGGTTCCTAGGATTCCTAGATCTGGAAATCTGTCTCTAGACAAGGTAATGACAGAATTTATGTTTCGTGTTGATGCAGCGCCGACATGTATAAAGCACATGCCCTTACATGATGATGACCCCTCAAAGGGACTAACATTTAAGATGACTAAGATGAAGTTTGAACTCTATCTTAGTCGGGGTAAGCAAAAATATACATTTGAAAGCAAACGGGATCTTCTTGATCTTGTGTATCAGGGTCTTGACCTTCACATGCCTAAAGCTTACATAAATAAGGACGATTGCCCAACTATTGCAAAAGTGATACAAACAATAAGGAAGCAATCCCAGTCTGCATCAGCAGATATTGTTACAAGTGATAAAAACAGCTCAGTGAGCGACATCACAGAAAAGCATCATGATGATGGATTTTTGTTATCTTCTGATTACTTTACGATCCGCAGGCAAGCCCCAAAAGCCGATCCTGCAAGGTTATTAGCATGGCAAGAAGCTGGTAGAAGAAATCTTGAGATGACATATGTCAGATCTGAGTTTGAGAATGGGAGTGAAAGCGACGAGCATGCAAGATCTGACCCCAGTGATGATGATGGATATAATGTGGTTATTGCTGACAATTGTCAAAGGATTTTTGTCTATGGTCTAAAGCTTTTGTGGACACTTGAAAATAGGGATGCAGTTTGGTCTTGGGTAGGTGGTATATCTAAGGCATTTGAACCATCTAAGCCTTCTCCATCTCGGCAGTATGCCCAAAGGAAATTGCGTGAGGAAAACAAGGTCCTTGATGGACCTGAAATTCTAAAAAGTGATAACCAGAAGTCCCCTTCTGCTGGTCAAGGTGCAAATAATTCTGTCCAGGACATAGAGAATTCAACATCTCCCTCTTCTCCATCAAATTCAGTCACAGTGGAAAGTTCTTCTAGCGCTATTGGTAAGCTTAAAGTGCTCTCTCTCTCTCTCTCTCTCTCTATATATATATATATATATATATATATAGATACATCATGCAAAGAAACATGCACTTTCAGGGTGAGGGAAGGGGTGCACATGGAGGCACCCATACTCCTAATTATTTTCTTATAAGTGAGTAATTGTTTTTTTGGATTATAAAGGACAACAGCATCTCTCTCTCACACTCCCTCTCCCTCCCCCCCCCCCCCCCCCCTCGCTCTCTTTCTCTATGCACACACAGTTTCGATTTCCATATTCTGCTCATCTGTCAATTGTGGCCAATATGTTCACAAACAAGTTTTTCATCACATCTTGTCAAGAACTGAAACATTATCATTCCAACAAATTAGACTTTTGATGCTTATTGTAGTAAGTTAACTTGGCATGCTTTGAATATCGTGTGACTTTTTAGATGTCTCGTTCTTGGAATAGTGCTTGAAGCTGGACTCGGCATACTTAGTGAATCTATTAATCTTTTTTTTCTTTTTTTGGTTATTTGTGAGATCAGATTTGATCAAGAAATACTTTTGAGATTTTTTGCACGAGATTGGTATTAGACATGTTTAGCTACTCAATGAATTAATTAGGATTATTATGAAATTAGTTATGTAATTTTACATCTTCCTTTCTAGGAGAGAACTCTAGATAATTCTTAGACTAATATCATAATTACATGTATGATATACTAATTTGTAAACTAGCATGTGAAAAGAATATGTAAAGCTTTTTGTTGGTAATTAAAACGATATCTGGATTTGGTGTCCATTTGAAGTTATTTAGAAGAATATGTCACTGTTGGAATTCGACACATTATATCTGTCAAACTTTTATGTATGCGAAAAGTTATTTACTTTTCAGAACTATTCTCACCCCATGCAGTTCAAATTCTGCCTCTTTATCCATCTCTCTCTATTTCTCCCAGCTTCATAAACATAGTGACAGACAGACGAATACATGAACAGTTTGATGTTATCGCGTATATGTGCATAATGCACCTTTATTTGTCTATTTTGGTTAGAACTACTAATCTAGTTTTACATTGCTTTCTCATGTTTTCAACTCATTTCTATTCTAGTTAGAACTACTAATCTCATGATTCGATAAATGAAATAACCTATCTTGCATACATTTGAAAAGTTCGAACTACTTACCCATCTTTCTTCTTGTGGTATATTTCAAGGTCCATTAGTCATTTTTTGGCAAGCCATTGGAAGGACTGATTAATTTTGGACATATTGGAATGTTGTTCTATCATTTTTCTTTATACGTTTTCCATATAATAATTAATTAGGCCATATACAGGTTGAAAAATATTCACTACCTTTTCTTATTGAAGTCTTTCATTAATTTCTTTGTGCCTAATATGCAGTGCCACTTAGCAGCAATGTTGATGGATCTGAGGAGGAGGAGGGCACACGCCATTTCATGGTTAATGTCATTGAGCCACAATTCAATCTTCACTCGGAAGAATCAAATGTAAGTGTTCAACGTTAGGTGGTATATATATGCTAAATGTCACAAATTTCTCAAAAAGAAAAAGGGAGCAGCAACAATATATATTTGACAACTTAATTGCCTTCAAGCCCTCAATTGTTTAGTGGCTTGCTACGAGTTTTATGTATAGGTTACAAATTATATTCTGTGGGTAAGAGTCTGGGTTTTCAGGAGATCATCAGAACTGAGTTCAAGGCAAAAAGTCCCAACCAATTGTACCTAAATATGCAAAAATAAAATAAAATAATAATAATGAGGTTTAAAAAGTTCAACTCAAGCAACTAGAAACAGGCAGCAAACAAGATGACGAAACTAAGTTTTTTGGGTAATGCTCAAAGTGTATAATATCATCATAAGCCTCAAGAGTAATATTATTAATCCGAGTGTTATCAATTGAAAGATATTTGGAGTACACATAGAAATCTGTGCAAGATTTAAATTCTTGCAGTTCGAGTATGTTTCGGGGACATTCTGCCACAGACAAATTCCTTGCCAAGATCAAAAAAGGGAAAAGTCCATAAGTGCCCTAAACAAGTTTCACGTACCTTTTGTACTTCCTCATATTTAATTGTTATACCCCAGTACACTTTTCATTGAGAGATACTATATATCAGAGTTAAAAGAAGTCACACGGCTTTCAAATACTAAACAGAGTACATATTCCATTCCCAGAATGGTGAATACATATCATGTAATAGTTTAGTCTACATTTTTGTAAATTTTTCAGTAGTTTTAATATCCTATACCATATCTGAAAGGTGATGTTTTAATGATTCCTTGCCAAGATCAAAAAAGGGAAAAGTCCATAAGTGCCCTAAACAAGTTTCACGTACCTTTTGTACTTCCTCATATTTAATTGTTATACCCCAGTACACTTTTCATTGAGAGATACTATATATCAGAGTTAAAAGAAGTCACACGGCTTTCAAATACTAAACAGAGTACATATTCCATTCCCAGAATGGTGAATACATATCATGTAATAGTTTAGTCTACATTTTTGTAATTTTTTCAGTAGTTTTAATATCCTATACCATATCTGAAAGGTGATGTTTTAATGGAGTAGACTTGGTGAAGTTTCTAAACTTATTGGCTCCTGATCACTTAAATCTTTTGATGTGCTTTTACATCAATATTGTTTTCATTTCCGTATAGATTTATTTTATTGTGCTGCAATTCTAAACCACATGGAGTCTACTTGTAGTTAGGCCTGAGTAATAGGCGAACACTCACAAAAGATTAGCTATCCTTTCGAATAGTTCCAATGGTGAAACCTAGTATATGTTGCGCTTTTCTGCTGGCATTGTGTTTTTACATGATGAAAGCTACTGATTGAGGAAATTCATGAACTGATAGCAAAAGTGAAAGGAAGTCATTGTAATTTCCAAAACCTTTGAAGCTCATGCCACATTTAGGCCTAACTTTAGAGAGGTTCCTGTTATCTTCTCCATTGTTTACCAGCAAGTTAGACTCAACCTTTTTGAGCCAATAATCTGAGCTTTAACAACTTTCTCTACTATTGGAGAAACGCCAATAACATCGAGGTTTTCGTCGAACAAAGAGAGGAAATGCTAAGAATAGATAAATGTAAGATAAGACATGTTCAACCAATTTGTTCACGCTTAATAATGGAAAGTCTTTTAACAGGGGAGATTCTTGCTTGCTGCTATGAGCGGCCGTGTGTTAGCTCGCTCATTTCATTCAGTCCTTCATGTTGGCTATGAGATGATTGAACATGCACTTGGTGGAGAAAAGATTCAACTACCTGAAACTCAGCCTGAACTGACATGGCAGCGCATGGAAATCTCTGTGATGTTGGAGCATGTTCAGGCTCATGTAGCCCCAACTGATGTAGATCCAGGGGCTGGAGTGCAGTGGCTTCCTAAAATTCGCCGGAGCTCACCAAAAGTGAAGCGTACCGGTGCATTACTCGAAAGGGTCTTTATGCCCTGTGACATGTACTTCCGATACACAAGGCACAAAGGAGGGACCGCAGATTTGAAGGTACACATTTAGGATAAACTTGCACATTTCCCGGATGAACCTAATTCTTTGATAAACAAGAATTCTCAAGGCTGTACATTTTACTCAAATATGACAGTTATATATTTATCATGTCGCAGGTCAAACCGTTGAAAGAGCTTACATTCAATTCTCACAATATAACAGCTACAATGACATCTCGACAGTTTCAAGTCATGCTTGATGTCTTGACTAATCTTCTGTTTGCTCGACTTCCCAAGTAAGAGTGTGCATTTACTGTATTTGCACAGTAAAATTGTTGTGTACATTGCAATATTGTGATTGGTAGCCACAGGAAGTACTATTCATCTGAATGTCTTTGATTACGCTTTACTAAATCAAGTAATGTGATAGTGTGAAACTTGACTCAACAAGTATGTATAAGCTGTGTTATTATAATTTATGTTCACAAGTGCATGATTCTGCCTCCTTTCTTGAGATAATGGTAAATACCATTGCATCCAAAGAAGAACTAACAGCACTATAATGTAATTGGGCCACAAACGATGGAGAATGGTCAGGAGTTTCTTCGTGCTATATTTGTAGTTAGAATGTGCTAATATTACTTGAGGTAAAATACTGACGCTCCGTTACCAAGTATTGTTGAAAATATCCCCTTTTTTACATGGTTTCATAGTTGAGTGCCAACTCTGTCTACTGCTCGTTATTTGTGCTAAGAGTTTAATTTTATTCACTCTATTTCTTTGCAAATGAAACACAAGATAAAAAATGGTCATGAAGATAAATTGAGGGGGATATTGGGCTTTACCTCAATGTTACGGACAAATTTTGGAATGATGGGTATGTCACTGTGGTTAGGACATAGTTAATGTCGACATAAAGTGAGAATATCCGGGTAACAGCTGCTAAGTGAAAAACTATGCTTGATCTGGTACCCATGGAGAAGCCATGTCCTGGTATATTGATATGTGAAAGCTTCATTGTCATGATGAATTTAAATAGGAATAATTCCTGAGGTTATTGTTTCAACAATCTAGTTGCACGCTATTTCCACTTACATATAACTTAAGTCCTTCTGTTAGTAAATAAGGGAAGTTGGGAAACTTATTGTTTTGCATTTCGTTAACTTTGACCAATTTTTTAGGACGTAACTAGTATTTTATGGAGAGAGTTTGTGATGATATAGTGAAACAGAAGTGCTGTTTCTGATGTAGCATCTCAAGAAGAAAATTATGAAAAGTTAAATTTATTCTCATTAACTTTGAACTATTTTAAGATTGGACTAATATCAATAATATAACGTAAATAACTCTCTTCCAGATTATGGTTTCACAAAACATCTATAAGCAATGAAACTGAAATAGATGTTCTAACAGTAGTCAGCAACTAAGCCTGCAAAAGAAATAAGGTACCCCTTCGTCATGCCCTTATCACTTAATTAAAAATAAAAGTATGATTACTATTCAAATATAGTATTTTCCTGGAGAGAGAAAAAAGAGCTAATTGCAAATTACCCCATGTGTTATGTCAAATTGGCAAATTACCCCCTTGTGATTTCAAAAAGTAGCACACTGGGGGACAATATATGCTACTTTTCGAAATCACAGGGAATTTGCCTTCTTTTCACTGGTGGAAATTAGCCAAGTTGCCATAACACAGGAGGGTACTTTGCCAAAAACCGAGAAAAAGTATCAGGGAGCACCTTCCCCCACACCGCCCCATTCCGAACCTTACTCCCAGTTCTGCGGCATGCAGACTTGACCCCAGCAATCACCAGTCCCCATTCTTGCCCTCCAGAGCAAAGGCCCAATTGCCAGCTTGGGGCGCAATTGGGAAAAAATGTGGGTGAGGTGCGGGGCTCACAGAGTGGTTGCTAGTATGATTATATCCTGCTTGATTTCATTATATATGGATAAAGCATCGCTCATTTTTATCAGTTCAAGATTTGCATCTCTTGAGATAGTTATATGTGCAGAATTTATCTGTCACAATTTGTGACAGACCATACCATCTTCTTACCTTCTTAAAAGCTGAAATTCGGTAAAAATGTTAGCTTGTATACAAGGTTAAGTTTAGATTTTTAAGTTTCGTTAATGATATGTTATAGTTCCCATGGCAGACTGCTTCACAAATGAAAACCGAGTTATAAGTTTGTTAACTACCTTTACTGCTTCAAATCCTACCTTTTAAGTTATATTACCAAGCAAGAAAGGGATCTTATAAGAATTTTCTTAGTGGTCTGAATAGATATTCTGATGTTGGGCTTTGGCTGCATCATTGTTGATATGGTTCTCTGTCATGGACTTCTAGCGATTTTTTATGATGCAGGCCTCGGAAGAGCAGTCTGCTGTATTCTGCTGAAGATGATGAAGATGTTGAAGAGGAGGCAGATGAAGTGGTTCCTGATGGTGTTGAAGAGGTAGAACTTGCAAAAGTTGACCTTGAACGGAAGGAGAGGGTGCTGAAGGTAATACTTGAGGACATAAGGAAATTGTCCCTTCAGGCTGATGTTACTGGAGAATCACATCCAGAAATGGAAATAGATTTGTGGATGATAAATGGCCGAAAGTCCACACTGGTAAGACTCAAGCGAGTTGAAGTGCTTAAACATTTGCAATTTTATTGTGCTGGGAATATAATGCCTTTTCTTTATGTGGCAGCTTGTTATTGTGTAATAGTTTACAATTTTTGTAAATATTCGTGTGATTTTCTCGCCTTTTTTACTCTATGAAAACTTTAATGTCATTAGTTGGTATGTAATACTATTAACTTCATATACTAATTAGGTTGACAAAATTTTGCTGGCAATTCAGTTTCATCCATGAATATCTGGTTAATCCGAGTATGAAGACCAATTCTTTTCTCTTCCTGCACAAGACATCATTATCCTTTGGAAAACTTATCTGTGCTTCTCTACAAATTTGGATTTACCGAACTGTATTATGCTAATTCAGTTCCACCAGAACTTTCCTGCTATGATTTCATTGATGACCCATATCCTCAACCAAGACTGCTAACTTGCGCTTGATTCTGCTGATATTTGTCTGCACAGTAGAGTGCCAGTACGATAAGCATACTGTTAGCCCTTTTTCCTTCTCTGTTTTGTTTGTTTAAAATGTTCAATTTCTTTTGGAGAACATAGTGATTAGTCATCTTGTGTAAATGTCAGCTCTGCCACGAGTTATGAATGCTACCAGGGATCTTCGTTGTCTATATATGATTGCTTTAGCTTTGAGTAATAGAACTTTAGTCCCTGATAATGCTTTAAGGAGAGTCTGTTGGAATCTCAAGTTTATGTGAATGCTATCATCCTTGTTAATAGTACTTTAATAATAGTAACTTGATTTTTGGAGCGTTACAAATTTCTTTACCATGGGGAAGAGAAAACTAACTTATTTTGACTTAATATATTATATCCGGACAATCTGTTGTACTAATGGGAATGGTAGTAAATTAAATATAAAATGCAAACAAGAATGTGACAAGTGTGGGATTGGCTTTGATATATCGGACCTCCTATTTTATATGGTTCATATTTCTCAGCTGGAATCGGAAAGTGGTGATCAATGTGATAGTGTTTGCTTGTATGCGTGTGAATGAATGTTTCTGGTAAGCTTGTAGATATTTATTAATAATTGAAGGGCATTCTTTCCAGAAAATAATCATGAGTACCAGAACTGCTGATTGTCAAAGTAAGAATAGAGCTTGAAAACTTCATAAATACCTGGACGATTGGCATGAAGAGTTTCAGGAGAAAGATGTGTCATTGGACATGTCCATTTTACAATTGTTTGAATGCATGCCGGTATATATCTGTTTCAATGACTGAGAGTTAGTTACTTAGAAGAGTTTATTATCAGGTGCAAAATCTGAGGAAAGAGCTATTGAATGCACAAAAGTCTAAAAAGGCAGCATCAGCTTCTTTACGAACGGCTTTGCAGAAAGCTGCACAGCAACGGATAATGGAAAAGGAGAAAAATAAAAGCCCCTCCAGTGCGATGCGTATATCATTGCAGATGAATAAAGTGGTTTGGGGAATGCTTGTTGATGGAAAATCTTTCGCTGAAGCTGAAATAAACGATATGGTGAGTTTCTGTACGTGTTGAAGTATAGCCTTGTGCCTGCTATTTTACCTGCTATCTATGCATTCTCTTTTTCTTAATTTCAACTTCTGAAGTAATTGTATGGAATCTTATAAATATTCTGGTCAGTTACCCTGGTCATTAACGTGACTGACAAGCAGGAAACTACTTTTGACTTGTACGCACCAATACGACATACTAATCTTTGAATTCCTTACGGTTACTTTATATAGATCGTGCTCTGTGCCAACTGTCAGTGATCTATTGGTGAAATTACACTAGCTGGCAGAAATAATTGCTTTTATTGGTTGTAGTGTATCAGGAAAACTAGTTGCTTATCCACGTTTCTTCACTTCTTGTTTTTCACATGTCCAGTACCGATTGTTGTTGGATAATGGTACACGTATAGTTAACCATTTTACCCAGAAAAGTATAAAGATCCATGGAATACTAAACCAATGTGCCGCCTCAAAAAAAAAAAAAAAAAAATGAACTAAAATTTATAAGAACATGGATTGTCTAAATGTACAGCCATCCCTTATATTCCTTCGAAAGCAGAACTTGCACTGCTTCGAGTCTGTGGTAGGAAACCGTGTTAGTTTTCCTGTGTCTTGTTACAATTATTTAAATCTTTTTGTTACGGAACCTTTCTAAACATTTTCCTTGATTCATTTATTAAGCTTTAGGCTAGTCTAACTCATGTTGCTAATATTTTGCAGATCTATGATTTTGAAAGGGATTACAAGGATATTGGTGTTGCTAAGTTCACAACTAAGTACTTTGTCGTGAGGAATTGTCTTCCCAATGCTAAGTCTGACATGCTTCTTTCTGCATGGAATCCTCCTTCTGAATGGGGAAAGTATGTATTATCTCTTTCTGCAATATCTTCTGATTCTTCGTTTTTTGCTTGTTCACCTGGTTGTTGTTGCTTAATCTTGCATCTCTGGTTCTATCTTATATCATTATGATCAGTGTAGAGGATTTACATAGTATATCCTGCAACTGAGAATAGGTTTTACTTAAACAACCTAAATGCCGGAATGGCTGTGCTTCATTCACGTGGTGGTACTGGATTATATTAACTCTGAATTCTCTTATCTCACCATTGATAAATTGCTCTAACATATCTAAAAGATATGTCTTCCATCTGCTACTTGTAAAAAGTTAGTTGAGTTTGTTAACATGACATTGGGTTACATTTCAATTCCGTATATCTTCGTTTAGCAATATATACAGTTATGTTGCAGGTGAAATATATTAAATTGAACTATGATATTTGCTTTAGCCAACTATTAGATGATGCAATAGAGTTAATTGTTGGAGGACACTTTATAAGTGAGTTCATCTGTGACATGTAGTTTAGATATGTGTGCCTTAGAAGCCTGATTTCTGGAAGTTATAATGTTGGTTGCTACCTCACAGAACACACGGATAGAACATTTAGGACATCTTTAAGGAAAAAGGGACTGGTAGAGCGATAGTGAGTTTTTTAATTGCTGCCCTTTTCTATTAAGGGTTTCTGCATGAATTTCCTTCACTTATGGTGTGAAATGTCCTTTCACTTGCCAAATTAAGTACATTCCACACAAATTTTCCCCAAGATTATAGTGATGAATCTTTTAAATGAATTTCATATAGAGTGCAACTGGGGCAAGAAGCTCCTAAGCATGCGGGTGGGGAAAGGAGTACTCGGCCTACCTTGCATTTGCAAGAAGCTGTTTTGACGCCTTGAATTCATTAACTTTTTGTCGCACAACTAAAACTATGTTAGTTATAAGTAAAACACATGTTATTGAAGTCTGAAAAGTTATCATTTCTCTAGTCATAAAACATCATGAAAGTCGCTTGTAAATTTGTTCCTTTTCTTTAAGCTGGCCTATACTGAGAAAATAATTTTCCCTGAAGTGTTGTTTTCTTATCACAATTAATCCTGATGAATTCCAGGATCAGTTATGATGCATTTATCTTATTGTTCCATTGACCCTTTGTCTAATGTTCAGGGAGAAGTTAGCAATTGTGGCTAGTGCTCATTTGACATTTATTAGTAGCCCTATCTGACATCTAGCTTGGCATTTTATTATTATCGTCACAATGCAGCATATGTACTGTTATCCTAAGAACTTCAATGTTATTTTACTCACTGATAAATCAAGACCTTGAGAGTAGTTGATATCCCCTGATTATCCTCTCTTGTTTTTTTTCTGGGTGCAGAAAAGTGATGCTTCGTGTAGATGCAAAGCAAGGATTTTCAAAGGATGGAAACTCTCCTCTTGAATTATTCCAGGTGAGTAGATCTTCAGAAACTTCTTTAAATGTGTGATAAATCAGCTTTAGCCTACCAGAAGTATTTGGGACTATAGGCTTGATGATTGGCAGCCCCCTTCAAATACAATGATACTAATCATTTCCTTCACTTACTGATTCACTTACTGATATTTTGTCCCAAACAGTTGCCATACAACTAGACAATGTGTTTTACAAAGAGTTGAAATGGGTAGGGCAGGGGCTGTAACTACAAAAAGCATTAGCGTTTTCTGACTATCACTTTTGGATCTTATAGAGTACCATGCTTTTATATTGGCATCCAAGGAGAAAAGCATTTCTCTGCATACTCAAGTTCACTATTTGTCTTAATCAATGAATTGAGAGTCGATTAACAACAAATTAGAGCTAAGAAGAATCTAAGAATGTTGGGAGTTTTAGATTAAGTCGGACTAAAACAAAATATATGAAGTGTAAGTTTAGTGACAAAGAATTGAATACAATAATTATAAAATGCTGTTTGGACAAGAATACCAATAAATACACCTAGCTCAATTGAAAGAACTGAGGAAATTCTGTATATTTTCTTTGAGGTATTACATCTTTATATATACATCTTATACACTATTATAATAATTAATTGCAGAACATTACAAAAAATCTAATTCAGAAATATGCCTTGATACAGTCCTGGTTTTTAGGGATAGCTATAATAGCCTAGCTGATATTGCTCCTAATCAATCATATGCATGATTTTAGGAATAGATTCTGAACGCAACTAACACTCCCCCTCAAGCAGGAATGTAAATATTTTTCATTCCCAACTTGTCCAAAATTCGTTGAAGAGATGAACTTGGTAGACCTTTGGTGAGAACATCTGCAAGCGGTTCTTATGTTGAAATATAAGGCATACATGGTAATCTACTCTCTAATTTTTACTTAATGAAACGACAATAGATCTCTACGTTTAGTGCGATCATGATGTATTGGATTGCGAGCTATCGTAATGGCTGATTTGTTATCACAATAAAGCTCCATTCCCGCTTTCCACTGATTCCCAAGTCATGTAAGATAGTCTTCAACCACAAAAGCTCACGTACACCCGATGCGATAGCTCGAAACTCTGCTTCAGCACTTGATCTAGCCACTACTGCTTGCTTCTTACTTCAAGATATGTTTTCCCCAAAAAAAAGTACAATAAACTGAAGTTAAACTTTGATCCACCTTCAAGATTAGTGTCTTCTATTTGTTGTCCTGGAATTCTGGGCAAACAATCGAAAAATGCTCTGTAACGCTAGCTATATGATTATGCAAGTCGAACCTAATATCTCTGCGACCCCCTGGCAAGAGCTTGTTGGTTTTAAGGTTCCAAATAAACAAAATGAATGTGAATGGTTGAAAACAAGACATTGTCTGTCTTCATGTAGCTTGAGTTTAGCTATGCCATCAATCAGATATGGCGTTAGGGAACTCTTGAAGGCTGCGATCAACTGGAAATGACAAGTAATCACCTTAAGAAATCCTTCATGGGGTCCGGTAAGCAGATGTTGTAGCTTGGCTGTGATTTAGAAGGAAAAATAGATTTGCGTTTTTAATTGGACTATTACTAGTAGTGCACCACAAATTTTGTGGATTTCAGAAGGTTCTATATTTTCTTTCGCTGTCTGTAGTTATGAGATTCAAATAATTGATATCAATTTTAGTGAAATCAGATGATCGAGGTTGGCAAAAGTTGGGAAACGAGAATTTTGAGGAAGTAGTTTCTAATGGTGTTTTCTCGCAGCAAAGACATTCTAAAAACCTTGTTTTCTAGGAAGAAGTAAAACAATTTTTTAATTTCATTATAGTCCTGTATAGCTCATGCTCCGAGAAAACCATACATGTATTGAGTATAGTAAATTCCTATCAATTTCAGAAAAATAATTAAGGGCGTTGAGAGTCCAAGAGTGGTGGTTTTTGATGTATGAGAAGATATTTTGCATTTGATTTTGCTTCTCCGGGGATACAAGTCATACTGTTTCATTTTGGGGTTAAGGAACAGTCCTACAATTATATTTCTCCTCATAATGATCCTTGAGTTTCCATCACCAGTTGCCTAATAAATGATCAATTGGAGAGGAGTTGATTCATGATTCTCTCTACTGATTTTGTAGTATTTCAAACCCTTACAGTTCTTTTCCAACTTTCGTTCCCTCATTTTCTCAGCAGGGTCTATCTGTTTCAGCCTTTGCATCACCCTCTTTCGTAACCAAATGTCCTTTTCAGTATTATAGTCCTATTTGAAAGCCCAAATTGCAGAATTAATAAGAAACTCCTGCACTAACAAGTAGTATGTCGTACTTGACTATAACTAACTAATGTCATGCCTAGCTGTAACAAATAAATGCTATCTAATTCGTAAAGTCTGTTGGTTCTGGGTTGTTCATAGTATGCTGGTATAGCATTCTACACTATTAGCTATAATTGAACAAGCATCTTGGTAATTAGTGCATCAATTGGAAATTCTTCAAAAACTAACTGACCATTAGTAGCATGAGGAAACCTATACTATTTTTAATAGGGATTAGGTTTTATATCGGGAGACTTCTGTGATGGCATATGATATGCCTGCTCTAACATGTTAGGACTTGCCTCCCATCATGCTACTGGCCTTGATGACTTTATACCTTTTATTCCACGCAGTTGCACCATAACAATATGTATGGACGGATGTGTTATCAGTATTATCAGTGATACAATATAAATGTAACTGGTGCAACATATATTCTGGATTATATTTTTATGTGTATGTGTACGTGTACGTGTTTATATAAATATTTTAATTAGTTCTGCTTGCAAGAGTTTGATGGTCAAAATCATCCTCTGCGTCAATGATAAGTTGACAAAATGGAGTATAAGAATGATAATGGTCTTCCTTTCTAGTTTGCCTTAGTGTTTGTAGCCGAACAAACAAATGGAAAGGCCATTGCACTTGGAGCCCTTTATTGAAGTCATTCTCTTTATTAGTAGGAGCCTAATTTGCATTCTCTGAGATATACTTCAAAATGTCTTAAGAATATATTACCATGTATTGAATTTTTTTTATTCCAAGACTGATTGACCATGCATAATAATTTCGTACTTTTTCTATTTTGATGAATTAGATTTTATACTTGGAAATATGCATTAATTTGTTCAAAATCTGGAAGATGAATGCCGAGAAATGTGTTTCTGCAAGTCCTTGTGGAATAGACTTTGCTGATAAGTCTAGTGTTCCTTACCCTTGGATAACAAGTTACTGTATGTTTAGGTGGAGATATACCCTTTAAAGATACATTTGACTGAAGCGTTATACAGATTGATGTGGCTGTATCTCTTTCCTGAAGAAGAACAAGACTCCCAAAGACGGCAGGTTGGTCTCATCATTCAATTATTTTCAGATTTCAATCAAACAACCTCATATATGCCAAGTTTTATATTTTTTTGTGATGTTATAGGAAGTATGGAAGGTTTCAACTACAGCAGGTTTAAGGCGTGCAAAGAAAGGCACATCAGTTCCCGATGCATCTACATCTAGTACCCATTCTTCAAAAGATGTTGATATTTCGAAATCTAGTACATCTGCATCCGCAGCTTCATCTTCAACTAACCAGTCTAATGTTCCAGCTGATTCTTTGCAAGTGAGTATCATAGAAAGTCCCAAATTTCGTTTGTTATATATGTTTGACTTTTGGTCATTTCAAACTTTTTGATGCTAGGAAAGATAGATGTAACATGTGAATTAGCTTCTGCTACATCAAGAGCAGCGCAAACTTGAAAATAGGTATTTTACAGGACTAGCATGGAGTTAAGTATGACAAATGGTTAGCTACTCCTTAAGTGCGCTTACTGATTCTATCCTTATCCCATTCGTGGTCAATCTAAAACACAAGCCGCCTTCAAATGATTTTCCAGCAACTTCTAGTGCTTTTACACCAGAAGATCCAAGGATCCATCTCTCTCGTTGTCTTCTTCCAGAAAAAAAAAAAAAAAAAAAACAAAGATACTGAACCCATCTTATTGTATATACAAGCATTGGTCGTGCTAGTACTAATCTGCCAGCAAAAGTGATACATTTATCTTTTCTGGGTTTAGAGTTTATTAACCTGAGCCCTATGTTTAACTGTGAGAAAGGAACATCCCAGTGTTGAATATTCCCTTCCCTAAACTCAGTAGCAGATAACTTCTGTAGAAATTTTTATATAAGTTAATATATGCTCCCAGAAACCTCCCTTTGACTACAGAATAAAATCATTGCAAAAGCAGCTCATTTCACAAGAGTTCTTCAGTTCTTTTCCCAAAAAAGGGGGGGGGGGGGGGGGGGGGGGGAAGGAGCTTGGTTGAAACTGAAACCAGAGAACTTCCCTAGAAACTAATAAATAAATAGGGGTTAGTAAGTCATGATGACACAATCGTAAACCTTCTATCACTTGGATAGAACCTAGTTAATTCCCACTCATGGGGTTGGAGATCCTACTCACGCTTTTATATATTCTGTAACCCAACCATTGAGGCAAGGTTATTCCCTGGATCCCTGCACCTTAAGTAGCTTAAATTCAACCAGTGAAGCAGGGGAAAGATCCCATACATTACAAAAATGTCGTAAGTCTATAACTTCTGTCATACTATCTGAAGCCTTTTTCTTATCTACCTTAAAGTCTCACCTTAACTTCACCGGGTAAAGATGGTAATTTCTTTTCATCTTTTGATCTTGTTTAAAATGCAAAAAGCTTATGTAAGAAGACAGTCCTTGTGGGCCAAATTAAAGTAGCTCTTATGTGATTAATTCCTTCAAGATCGAGAAAACCCTTCCTGGAGAAGGAAAAAGTAATTGTCGGTGTTGTACCAGGAAGACTTTAAAGATCTCTTGTTAAACCCTTCATATTAACGGTTTTTTTTACCATAAATCTTGCTTTGTTTAATATATGAATGTAACATCACTTCCAAAACATCCTGTAGCAATTTTGAAAGGTTGTTCATTATAGGAAAAGGGCCAACCTGGACAACACTAAGAAGAAAATGTGAATGATATGTGTACCAAGTTTCCAGCTATATCTATTGGCAGTAACCAACACTCAGTGAATGAATGTTTATTGGTTCTCAGCTGATTAATGTGTATTGTATTTTTCAAAATAAAAAAATAACAATCTTTAATATCGTACTATGAGCAGGCATCAAAGGTGCCAAAATTAAAATCAAACACTGTTCGTAGTTCAACCCCAGAGCTCAGAAGAACATCTTCCTTTGATAGAACCTGGGAAGAAACTGTAGCAGAATCTGTGGCAAATGAACTTGTATTACAGGCGCATGCTTCCACCGACCCCTTAAGCAGTCTTGACCATCAAGATGATCTCATTAAAAGTAAAGGAAAAGAGACCAAACAAGTGAAACCTGGTAGATCTTCTCACGAGGAGAAGAAAGCAGGAAAAGTCCAAGATGAAAAAAGAGCCAGACCTCGAAGATTAAGGGAATTTAACAATATTAAGATTAGTCAGGTTAGTCCCTTTGTGATATTGTTGTTCCATTCTTCTCCCAATATTATGCTGCTCGGAATTGATCTATTTTTCACAATTGAGTAGGTTGAGCTTCTAGTTACCTATGAAGGATCGAGATTTGCTGTAAGCGACTTAAGGTTGCTGATGGACACATTTCATCGTGTTGAATTCACTGGAACCTGGAGGAGATTATTCTCACGCGTTAAGAAGCATATAATATGGGGAGTTCTAAAATCCGTCACGGGGATGCAGGTAAAACTACATACTAAATATATATCTCCGACGTGACATATATCCTTCTGGCTGATATATAAGATGGAACTTACAGCCCTTCAACAATTACATAAATGCATTTTTCATCATTTATCAGAAACTACCATAAAGTATCATGTGGCGAAGGTGTTAATATCTTGTCACTGATCATGCTGCCCAATTTTGTTCACAGGGAAAGAAGTTTAAAGATAAAGCGAATCCCAGTGGTGTTGCTCTTCCAGCCAGTGAGCTCAATCTCAGTGATAGTGATGGGGGCTCAGCTGAAAAGTCTGATCAGAACCCAATGTCCTGGCCTAAGCGTACTAACGATGGTGCAGGTGATGGCTTTGTTACATCCGTAAGGGGTCTTTTCAATTCTCAGCGCCGCAAGGCCAAGGCTTTTGTTCTGCGGACAATGAGGGGTGAAGCTGAGAATGAGCCCCATGGTGAATGGAGTGAAAGTGATCCAGAATTCTCCCCGTTTGCCAGACAACTGACGATAACGAAAGCTAAAAGGCTAATTAGACGGCATACTAAAAAGTTTCGGCCCCGAGGACAGAAAGGTCAGTGTTTTTCATCTATTTTGGTCTCCATACTTCTTTTTGGACTATCATTACCTTATCTTTTAATTTCTTTTGTTGGTATGGGAATGTGTTTGGTGGTGCCACCTGTGCAATACTATTGTCTATACCTAATATCAATATAAGTTAATTAATTCTAGATAATATATCTGAAGTAATATAATAGCAGAATCACTGTCCTGTTAACATGCTGATTTTGTCTACCTACTTTTGAAGTCATAGTCCATTTGAGCTGCTCCTTTTTATTTTTGCTTTTAATGAATATTAATTCTAGTTGACATAATGATGGTGGAACTTTATTTTCTGTACCAGGTATGCCGAAAGACGCACTTCCTGAATCACCTCGAGATAGTGCACCCTTTGATAGTGATTCCTCAAGTGGTTCACCCTATGAGGATTTTAACGAATTTAACCCGAGCATACCATAATACCGGAGAAGCCCATACTAGAGGCTGCAGCATGGGTGTTTGACCGCATAAAATGCATTTTCCTGTGGCCGGCATAAAGCAGAACAGTTTGCTAATGATTTTGACAAGTATCCAGGCCATCTGGGGAACAAAGTGAGTTTTAGCCTATTTCCTGATGGTGCTCACAGTCCATATTTATGATTTCTCAAAAAGGAGATTCATGTGGATTCTTTTTCCTGGCTACACTGGATAATTAGAGCGTTCTACCATTAATTCTTTTATCTTTGTGAGAGTTGGTTGGCAGCTCTTATTTTCCCTCCATAAGAGCCAAATATATGTTAGATTCATATTCATACAGAAACCTGTCGGCTTCAAAAGCCAATAATTTTGTAGAGAAGTAATAGGTTGACATGGCTCATATTTTATCACAGTTCATGGATTAACATAATAAAAGTCTTTTTCCTATATGTGTATATATATATATATATATATATATATATATATATATATATATGAGTGTGTGTATATACATATATGCGTATTGCTTCCATGTCCATGTTTTTTCAACAACGGGGTGCACTATGGGTGCGTAAAACCTTTCAACGTGTACAGTATAACCTCTGCACAACTTATCACCTAAAACAACAAAAGAAAAAGAAAAAAGAAAAAGGAGATATTTACACTGCCGCATTTTAAAAAATGTGAAAGTTGACATGTTTATTTTGCGAGGAATATGTCACCTCGTACTTTGCACGTGATAAGCTGAAGATTGTTTTTGTTGCTCAAGTGACGGTGCAAAAGGTGGTTACAGTGATAGGGTAAACCAAAGGAAAATTCTTGTCTTCCCTCAACGTTAGAATACACTCCCCTCACATGTGGTTGGCCCCACCTAAACGAAACATCAATTTATTCATTTATGGAAGCTTGTCAGCTATGATGAACCAGCACTGCGAAAAATCACATGTGTTCTTGTTCGACACGTGTCGGACACCGACACCCTGCGACATGTGTCGAACTTGCCACATGACGTATTCTTAATTAAAATAAAAAGAAATTAAAAGGGACAACATGTCAGACACGTTTAAACGTGTTTGACTCATTTTTTTGATACGCTTTGAGATATCTTTCATAATCTCAACAACATATGTTAGGGGAATCGAGGATGTGGGATGTGGAGTAGGATGCGAGAAAATCACATTTTTGGTCCTTAACTTGGCACAAGTTCTTTTTTGGTCCCCTAACTTGGTAGACCACGTTTTTGGTACCTCAATTTGGCTTCTTTTTTTTTCGATTTTGGTCCTCCGGTGGCGGCAATTTGAAAATGTCGCCGGATTTTGCCACGGTGGACGCCATTTGGGGATTTTGACCCAGTCAAAAATCCACGTCACCCAGATGTTTAGTTGGCACGCCATGTGGACTTATAAAAAAAATGTTAAATTACAAACAAAATTACAAAATTAACAAAAAAACATTATAATTTCAAATTGATGTAAACTAAATAAAAATTAAAAACAAATAAATTTACAGAAAAATATTCAAATTACCAAAAAAAACTAAAAAAGAATTCTAATTTCAAATTAATGTAAAATAATTAAAAATGTCAAAATAATTTTAAAGGGTTTTCTAATTTCATAAATTTAATATTCGTTAAGAAAGCAAACAAGAATTAAAAAAAGAAAAAGAAAATAACGTGGGGGAAGATCGTCTTCCCCAATTCAATGGCGGGCGGCTCCACCTTGTCCTCCCCACACAATCCTTTCTTCTCCAAACTATCATTGCCCATAATTGTTTTTAAAAGGTTTTGTTAATTTCATAATTTAATATTAATTAAAAACAAAAAAATAAAAAGAAACAAAAATTAAGAACGAAAAGTAAGTCGGGGGAGATCGTCTTCCCCGATTCACCGGCGGCCGGCGCCACCCCCGTCGGCCGCTCCTTCATCAGCTGCTCCATCTCAGTCCTCTACACCCGAACGACGTTGTCCCATCGCCCCATCTCAATCCTCTTCATTCGATCTACGGTTGTCGAATTAGGTTTACGAAATCCGCAATTGAAAATAATCTAGGGCTGAAATCAGAACAACCTATGAAGGAGCGGCCAGCGAGGGTGGCGCCGGTCCCCGGTGAATCCGGGGAAGACAATCTTCACCGACTTTAATTTTTTTTTTTCTTTTCATTTTTCAGTTAATATTAATTTATGAAATTAAGAAACCTTTTTAAATTACTTTTAAATTATTAACTTAGTTTACATTAATTTGAAATGAGATTTTTTAAATTTTTGTGGTAATATTGTAATATTTTTTTAACATAAAAAAAAAATAAAAGAAATAGTCCACGTGGCGTCCAACTCAGCAATTGGGTGAGGTGGATTTTTTGACTGGTTCAAAATCCCCAAATTCCGTCCAGCGTGGCAAAATCCGGCGAATTTTTGAAATTGCCGCCACCGGAGTACCAAAATCGAAAAAATAAAGCCAAATTAGGGTACCAAAAACGTGGTCTACCAAGTTAGGGGACAAAAAAAGAACTTGTGCTAAGTTAAGAAACCAAAAATGTGATTTTCTCCATAGGATGCAATTGACTCTTTAGATGATGCTGGCTTTATAAAGATTGCAAGTCTTACTTGATGAATCGAAAATTCCTTATTTGAGTATTATGTAACACTTTGATTAATTTGTACTTTAACCTATGTTTGTGTTTAGTGTTTGAGTTTGAATTTCAATGAGTACTTTATTTGGACTTAATATTAGTTGGTGGTATAGTTTTTAATTAAAAAATGTTTGGTTTGGATTTGTAATGGGACTTATGAATGTTATTTGTGCATGTTTTGATGATATTATATATTTCTAATAGAAAAAACATATACGTGTCCTCGTCGTGTAGTGTCTTGTAATTTTTAAAAAAATTGTCTCGTTGTGTCCGTATCGTGTCGTGTCCGTGTCCGCGTGTCTGTGCATCATATGTTGTCAGCCATTGTTGCTTCTTCGTTTTCTTTCTTTTTCTAACTAGACCGAGAGTGGGCCCGTCAAATTGTTTGATTTTTGTGTGGAATTTATCGAGTCAGATTATTTTAGATTTCATTGAATGTTGGTGCCCTCAAACTTCCTGTAGCAGGCTCTCGGATGATATATTATCATTTTTTCCCCTCATTTTTCAACCTATTATCTGAACTAATTGTGCAAATCTTACAAGTAACGGTTACCAATCTGACGAAATTAATAAGACTCATATTTTTTCTCCATTTTCCCTTGACTTGAAATTTTATTTTCTAATTGAAAGATAATATTGCCCTTACTGTGTGAGTTGTCACACGAAATATTCCTTCTGCTTATGTTAAAATTAGACGGAAACTTGATAGGGGGCAAAATCACACATATTTGAAAAGGTTCAATAATGTTATTTCTCGTTTTTAAATGATAAGTTGCAAAACGGGGTATGCACTGAGATGTTTAATGCTTTTACTCAATGGTATGTCGCCGTCATGAAGACTTTCAATGTTGTAATTTTGAGGGCAAATCAAACTTGGTTCGATGGAATATCATGCTAAATTTGATATGGAAGGAGGCGTCAAAAAGTTTCATGTTTTCGGGGTCTGATTGAAATAGTGGATGGAGTGTATTTGATGAAATTCAGAGGATGAAAATTAGCACAGTTTCTGAAAATGGAAAAAAGAACACGTAAATATCTCGATCTGTTTTTGATGAATACTTTACTAGTATGGTGTAAGTAGAATGGTTTTCACCTATATTATTATTCTCTATCTACAACTTTGAATATATTGCTGAAATTTAGTTTTGCATTGATAAGTATTGTGTAACTAACACAATAAAGTAAAGTTCATTGACATTTGATGTTTCATTTACTAAAAATAATTAGTCTAAAGTAATATGAAGAAACATTGAGACATGTATCAATTTGATGAAATGGTTTTAATATTAATATCATATGTTTCAAATATATCATCATATAATCACTTTTTCAAAAAATTAAATTGAAACTAATTAGACATAACTCTCTCTCTCTCTCTCTCTCTCTCTCTCTCTCTCTCTCTCTCTCTCTCTCTCTCTCTCTCTCTCTCTCTCTCTCTCTCTCTCTCTCTCTCTATAAAGTCAATTGTTGAGATATGTTTGACAATCTCCGATTTTCCTTTTAAACAATTTTATCTCGATATTCATAGCATTTTCGGTTTCACAATATTACATTTATGAGAAGGTGAAGGTGTCAAGACTTGAGAGCTTTCTCAAGACAATTATAGGCTCAGTTTGATTCCCAGGAAAGTAGATGAAATGACAAGAAATAAGGTAAAGTAATGTTTCGTATTTGGTAGCACAAGAATTTTCTGAAAAATAAAGAAACTTTTTGAAAAAAGATGAGAAATTAAATATTTTATTCACAAGACAAAAATGTTAAATAGATCGCGAAATCTTTCGTAAACATGTCTTCATATTCTCTCCTAGAAAATAGGAGGCAAATTTCAACAAGCTTTATGATATTTCTACTTTCTCTTTGTCTCTCCTATATAATAGGTTGGCAGAATTCCTCAAATCTATGGTCCTGTTTGGATGTAGTTTCACCTGTTTGGCTCCCTCAATTTTTATTTGGATGTTGTGAAGATTATCTTAAAAACGTGCAAAACATTTGAAATGTAGTTTGGATGTACTTTTAAAATAGTTTAGTGTATACAAAAAAAAATTGAAATATGATTTGGACGTAGTTTGAGTGTTAGAGTTTTAGGGAAAAAAAAAGATATGTAGGCATCAAATCAATATAGGTAGAGGTGTGTAGAAATAATATAATAGTCAGTAATCATTGTTTCATGATTGAAGGCACATGACATGATTGTTTGATGATTGAAATGGAGATTTATTAATTGAGAAAAATAAGTATATACTATACAGGCATCAAATCAAAAGTAGGTAGGGTTTAACCACTTTCATTAATTGGGCCAAATAACTTTTCAAAATTGAAATTCTTAAATTGGTTCCATACTAATTCCAATCCATGAAACATCGACACTTTTGAGGGAAAATGGATCCAAACAGGCCATTCCACCAATTTAAAATGGAAGACTCTAAAGTGAAGAAATAAAAATAACTTATCCTATAATTATTGTATATAGACACGCCCCCCCCCCCCCCCCCCCACCCACCCACACACACACACACACACATATATATATATATATATATATATATATATATATATATATATATATATATATATATCTTTTGGGCTATATATCGTATTTATTTGTATTTCTGTTGTATAAGATAATATGTTATAGAACAATTATTTGTCCTCTTATCCGTCCACGTATACTAATGGATTCTTCCATCTTAAATATTAATAATACTAATAAATTTTAAAAACTTAATTAGATTAGCAATGATTTCTTAAATTTAAATATTTCAATGGTGTAAAAAAATGAAGGAAATGCTCAAAAAAGATATTTAACTAATTTGATGGATTGTCTTTTACACATCCTATTTTTACTACATACTTTATGTTTTAAGAGGTATTGGTTTTAGAATTAAATAGTATACTATTTGCAATAAAACTTGAAGTATAATCATTTTAACAATGACGTCAAACGCCTGAAAATCAAAGAATTTTTTTATTTTTATATAGAAGTTTTCTCCTTATTATTTTTCTTTTCCTCCATTTCTCAGGGAACTGAACTGAGCCTAATCATGAAGAAGAAAGAAGAATGCGAGCAGTGTGAGCAAAACACAACTCCAAACGGTTAATTTGCAAGTTTCACACCCTTAGCTCGATTAAAAGTAGAATTTTTCAAGCTACCAAAATATAAGATTTCAAGAGAATCCCACGAAATTTTAGCTAAGCCTAAGAACAGTTGGAGTTTTAAATAATGCAAGTTTTACTGACACAATTCTACGTGCAACTAAACAATATAATCAAAAGGTAAAGAAAACAAAATTGTCAAGAATTCTTTCAAGATTAGCTTCACTTTGACGGGAAGAGTTCCTTAAGTAGGGGAAATTCTTTTACATTGCTAAAGTCACACCCTGCCAAGAACGGATAGAAAGCAATAGGATTGGCAAATGGTGTTGGACTCGAAGAGTATTTTTTTTCTTCTTGACAATGCGTATTTGACAGAGCTCGCAAATTCTTAGACTACCAAATATAGTTGGTGATTAAATAATTGTATTATCCAATATTAATTTATGTATATATATAATTATATATATATCGATGTTTGAAGCATACATATTGATATATATCTTTCATGTTTTTAACTTGGTACATCATTATTCTTTATTTAACCGCTTTTCTCTTCATTTGTTTTGAATTATGATTATTTGTATACAGGTTCATCCAACAAACAAGTTTTCTTGAAAAAAAGGTTTACCACCATTACGATTTGTAGAGATTCCAAAACCCTTAACGAGGAGCAATGTTAACCCACACAGTTTTATATTTATTTTGATTCTTTTTTATTAGTGTTAGATCTAAGTCTACAATTTTTACTTTAAAACGATGAGTCGTGATGCCTAGTCTAAACATGTATAAAGACAGTAAAAATGAGATAGTAGATTTAATGAGGTTCGGACTTCGTCCTACTCCACGAGGCTTTCGCCCAAGAATTCAAACCTCTTTCACAGATCAAAAGTTATTACAACTATTGGTTGCTTTACTCTAACACTTAGACTCCCTCTAATGTCGGACACCAATACAATCCTTTCCCGTTGAACTCTCTTCAACTATTGTTCGACTTGTCACGTTCTTGAATAAAATCAAGTATGAAAACTAAGGAAAAACAACGAACACCTAAAGATTGATATCGTTACACACGAGTGTTCTAAGTTCTAAACCTAGATTTTCCACTATTTATAGAATAGCTCTCCTTAGAAGATAAGTCTTGTGCTTGAAGTTTCCTACTCCAGGACTCCTATCTTTGCAAAATATCCGGATTCCTTCCTTTTGATAAGATCTCGTGATCTTCAATATCTGCAAACAAGGAAACGAAAAATACTTCCAATAGGAAGCTATTAGACCGGATATATGCAAGAGATAGATATAGATTTACTGACCCAGATATTCAAGGTATTACTAAATCTAGCCCTACTCTATCACAACTTACCAAAAAACCCTTTCCTTATAGAATTCTATTATCATGCAAACTCTAGGGATTATATGGTAATTCATATAAAATAAATACACGTAATTTGCCATAAAATAACTTTCCAAAACTCGTAAATTAAAATCGTACGGACTCACGGTCCTAACAATATCCCCCAATTGACTAGTTTGGCAAAATATTTTAAGCCTAGGAAAATTCAAGAAAGCTGCATAAGACTGTTAGACGAAAAAACACATAATCAATGAAAGTATGCAAACCAGTCTAGACAGTCATCAAAACTTGTTGCAACACGCAGTGCAACATCCGCAAAACAACAAAAATAAACTAAGTATTAGTTCATAAACTGAAATAAACATAACAGAATAAAGTAAAGTACTAAGTTCAAAGCGGAATTAAAAAATTCATAATAAAAACATCAAATTGCTCCCCCATTCGTCCAGCTTCCAATCTTTCCCAGACTTGTCCGCAATCTTGGTAAGCGACTCGTTCATGGACTCTAGCAATGCAATCACTCAGGTGAGTTGCGACTCTATGTTGTCGAGACTCCCCGTGGGAACAGAAGAACCAGCTTCAGCAGCAACAGGCTGGGAGCAAGGCTGTGACAATGCACAAACAAGATGTGTTGCAGCATGTAAGGCATTGGGCTTCCTTGTCATCTTGTCCTTTGCAACTCGTATATCCATCTGAGTAGTGAGGGCGCGGCAGATCAGAGATGGATATCCAAGCTTCATCTTGATAGTTTGATCAAAGGCCTCCAGACAAATCCGCTCAAAAATTAGTTTTCCCGAATCGATGGGAGCATTGGAGCCAATACAGAACAACACCGAAGCAGTACGATTATTCAAAGTAGAAACATGGAACATGGGGAACCAATTTCGAATCATAATACTAAAAATCAAACCATACCAAGGGATGAGTGATCCACGCCTAAGATTACCTTTCTCGGGGCAAGGACTGTTTGTGAGGGCTGTCGCGACTGCATTCATGTCTGATTCTGGTTGTAGCTTAAATTCGCGATCAGTCTGGACATCAGGAGTTCCAAGGTAGAGATTTAGTATCGTCGGGCTAAATTGGAAGATGTGTCCTTGAACAAACACTGAAAACTCCTTAGTCGAACCCGAAACTCCAAGTTGTGTATCCAAGTTCGTGTAGAAGTCGTGAACAATGCGTGTCACGAACGGTTGGACTTGGCGGGTGGACTCAAGAAACCCACGGCGCTCCAGAAACTCAATCACCCCAGATGAGGAATAAGAACCCTCATGCAATGGAACCTCTCAACAACAGGAATACGGTCAGAAATCTTCTGATACCTCTGTTTTGCTTGGACCGTATAGAACCAATCTGAATGAGCCAACTGAACAACGAACGGCCCATCCGAAAGAGGAACCCTTGGCAGAATCCCATAGTTTCCTTCATCATCCTCTTCAGCAGCTTTAGAGGGAAGGTGGCTATCTTCCTCATCATCAACATCGTCGTCATTGTCACCAGCAACAGAGGGTGACTCTTTCTCCTGTCGTTGATGCTTTCGGGCTAGACTGGAGGATGAATCAGACACATCAATAAGGGTAGATCCCCCAGCACTAGCAGCATCTGAGACCTTCTTGCGGAGACGCTTTCTGGCGATGGGCTGCTTTCGCCGACTTGCGCGAGTTGTGACACCAGTCGTGACTTTGGTAGAGACAGGTGAAGGCTTTTGGCGAGTAGGAGTGCGTTGAGTGGGCTGTGCCTTTTTCTTTCCCTTTACAACAACAGTTTGCTTGCGAGAGGGTGTAGGATCAGTAGGCTGTAAGGAATGTGATGGTGATTGAACAGGCGGCGTCGAGACCCTGGGTGGTGACTCACGATGTGGGAGTGAGAAATCTCGTAGAGGAGATGGTTCTGGTCCCCTTATTGAAAGAGCAAGGGACTGTGAGTCAGAATGAGTCGGTGGTGAAGTGGGTGCTCGCGGTGATGGTGGCTGAGTATCACTCGGTGGCGGTGGTGCAGAGGAGGAAGTACGTTTCTTCTTTGTGGAACGTTTTGGTGGTGGAATAAAATCCGTCGGAACTCGGACCTGTAATGGCACCGGTGCAAGAACCTCCTCATGGCGGTTGTCATTGGAAGAGTCATGGTTGGGATCATCAACTAGTGGTGATCGAGATTGTCCACCTGATTTCTTGTCTTTCACCATTGTTAGTATGTGAGAGAGAAAAGAGAGACGGTGATAAGAGCAAGAAAATAAAAGAAAATCTTGTGAGATATTGTGATTGAGAGAGACGAGATATATATATATATATATATATATATATATATATATATATATATATATATATATATATATATATATATATATATATATATATATATATATATATATATATATATATATATATATAATGTGCAAGATATGCTAAGGTCAAATCAATCTCAAACTCTATCAACTAGTTTCCATATAGGACCCGACTCCCAAGAAATAAGTAAACAGAATCACACTATCACACAAACACTCTATCCAAAGATTCGAATCACGCGGCAAAAGATTTTGGTGGTAAAAACTGTCATAATTAAGAAATACGCGCTTAAGAGACAAAGATTCGGATAAAATAAAAAGATTTACACCACTATAGTGAAATAAAAGCTTTAATTAAATAAAATAAACAAAAAGTAACTCAGCAAGTGCCACACAACTCACCGAGAACCTGATTTACCTGGTTTGAGTGTTTGCAAAGAACACCCTATCATGACAGCTTCAACGACTCGTTCACAAACAGTCTGCCCTAAGTTTTCTCATACACCAGATAATCACAAAATAATATGTGCGTAAATTCTCATGAATAATATAAGATGAAGAAGAAGAGATTTTGAAAGGGGCAAAAATTGTTACAAGATATATCTCTTTTCAAACTAAACAATTGCACCTTAACACACATATTTGAGCCTTTTTGCAAGGAGGTATCTCTCGCTCATGGACTTTATATAGAATATGGTAGCTCTTTTTCAATGAGTGAAGACCGTGAGATAAAAATTGAAAGCTTTCACACATATCCTTTGAGTTTAGGTAGCTTTTTCCTCATTTTATTTTTCTTTTGAAACTCATGAATCTTGTCGGCTCACATTCTCTTTTCTTTTTCTTTTCTTTCTCTTTTGCATACTCAAACATATATTTTTCATGCTCAATTCTTCTGTTTTTGATGTGTGAGGTAGCAAAAGTGTATTTTTATCCAAGTCAAAGAGAATTAGAAACAAAAATTGCCTTATGCAAAATCTTTCGATTTCACAAATTTAACTGGGAAAAAGAGCACTGAGTAAGTAACACTGGTCAGATCAAGCTCCGGAACAAACTGCTGTGACAAGTCTGCAATATGAGTCATGATAGTTAGTTTGACATTAAACAAAAACATCCCAGTCAAATCAAGCAAGCGACGGGCTTAGTGAAGGAAAATGCCAAAAGACTTTCTGAGGGTCTCAAAGCATTGTGAATCAAGTGCCTTTATGAAAATATCCGTAGACTGTCTCTCTGTCGCGATATGCTTAATGACTACAGTTTTAGACTCTACCAATTCACGAATGAAATGGTGCCATAAATCAATATGCTTTGTGCATGAATGCTGAACATGATTTTTAGCAGTGTTAATAGCATGAGTGTTATCACACAATTCAAGCAGCTCATTATGCACACTACCATAGTCTTTTAGCATATTTTTCACCCGATCAACATTAAGCAAAATGACAAGTTTATTATTAGATAGGCAGATAAAGTTCCCTGTCATGCTTTTGAAAACACAAAGATTGGTGAAGTTGCCTTCTATAAAAATGCAAGATGTCACATGAGTTCTCAACTGTTTAGCAAATCCAAAATCAAAATTAATAACAAAATTTAGAGCAAATTTGGAACGAGAAAATAACAGCTCATCAGCTATTTGATTAACCTGCAGATCACAAAAAATCATCAGTTTACTGAATATGGGCATATTAACAATATTCGGAAAATGATTCGTAAACTGTTCAGTAGGAAGTTGTGACTGCATCAGCGTATAGCAGTTCTCAGCAGTCCGTTTTCCTGTAAACACACAAAAATTCTGATCATTAGTGACATGGCATTCTTCTTGAGAGAAGATGACAAACATCTTTTGGTAACAAAGTTGACTAATGCTAATCAAGTTCTGCTTAAGACCAACGACAATTTGACCATGTTTACCATTTCTAAACCTAACTGTTCCCTTAGGATCAATTACATAGTTAGTCAAGCAGTCTTTGTTCCCTGTCATATGATGTGAGCATGCAATGTCAAGATCTAAGTCACATAATGCAGATGCGTGAGCTAGTACAGGTGCGAAAGCATGTGCGTCAGTGCGCCAAATTTAAAATTACATGAATGTGAGTGCGTCATAATGCGTTTATCAAAATAATAAATATATATTGATGACGCCTCCGGAATCGTCGGGCCTGTCACCGAGGCCGTTAGCACGCCGGTCCCGACCTAAGATGATCCTGGATTCAGCAAGCTCCTGGCTGCAACCATCCACGACTCTTGGGGGTTCGGGCTCCGTTCGCACGATCTCCCTTCAAACTGCTTCCTCGGACCAATCTTGAACTCTTCCGACCTCCTTGGCTCGTGCCTCGCACTTTCTCTTACTAGGCGGAGCTATCTTTCGCTTATATCGGGAACAGTGATCTCAAGGGAGGGTGAGTTGTGCTTGAGTGAGATGCATTTATGACTAACCTGCTTCCCTATTTATAGGGCGAGGGAGAGGGCATAGATGTAACTTTATAGGGGCACGCGTCGGCTTGCATGCCTGCCCGAGGGTAATAGGGTATTTACGTGTCCCCGTAGAGTAGGGTGCATGGAACTTTTGTGTCTAGGAAGAAATAGGCACGTGATGCCGAGGTAGGCCTCGTAGGGTAGGGCACATGGTGCCTGCATGTTACCCTCGGTGCATGCCGTGCTCCGCTCGTATCTTATGTCCCCTGATCCCTCGCTCTTTATTGGGGAAGCAGGGCGGTCGAGCCCTGAGGGGGCGACAACGCATTCGAGATGTGGAAGATGACGTCGAAGCTGACGTAAGACACTACCCACTGGTTGGCCAGAGGGGGCAGTTGCCTTTGCTTAACGATTAAGGAGGATATACCTGCACGTGTAGAATACGACCCCCCCTCGTTGGCTTAATGAGGGGTTGGTATAGTGGCGAGCGTATATACAATATTTAAACGAGGGGTCGGGAACTCGAGGGTCGACTTACCTGGGGTCGGAGAATCCTGGAGAGACGGGTCGGGAGGCAGAGCGCGATTAGAGGATTTGGCCACGTGGACGGGTACGATCCCAGGAGGGAGAGTACGCGTCATCATAAGTCCCCCAGTTTCTGTCACAGTTCGTAGAACGTGGCAGAAAATAAAACCTTAAGGGGTCTAATCCTCTGATCGCGCGTCTGTCTGACTTCCCGATTTCTCGGGATTCCTAAAACTCCCCTCGCACGCTGAGCGATACGTGTCATCACCTGCGACTCTTGGATAATGATCGGGAATTATACCGCCTTTTTGCCCTTCTATTTAGACCTCTTGCGTTGTTGTTCCTAGGGCTTATAGCCTTTTTACCTTCTCCACTTTTCTCTCGCAATTATCACCTTCTCTGCTCCCTTTTTTTGCCGCAATCATGTCGTCTGCCAATACTGCTCCTGCTACTTCTGGTTCTACTCCTCCTGCATCTCCATCACGATCGGTGTCGATTTCTCCTCTGGCCACTCGCCGAGGTAAGCGCGCCGCCGCTTCTGCCACTCTTGAGAAGGGTACGGCGCCTAATAGACAAGCCGTCAGTGTGAGCGGCCTTGCTAGTACAGTGACTCAAGCTTCTATCGACCTCTTTCTCGCTAAGCATAATGTGGCGAGGGAGAACGTGGCGGTGCTGATCCCCGAGTCTTCGAATAGGGCAAACAGTCCCCTTGTCGGTTTTCTAACTGTCTACTTTGCCCAGATCGAGGCTGGGTGGTGTGTATTCGTGCCGCCCATCTTTCAAGAGGTGGCCCAGGCCTTAAGGCTCTGCTTGAGCCAGTTGACTCCCAACGCCTTTTCTATTATGGCGGGGCTCGAGATCACCTGCCAAAGCCGAGGGCTCCTCTACTCAGCAGAGCGTCTGTTGGCTCTATATGACATGGGTGCGGGTCAGGCACCCTTCTTTTATTTTACCCCCCGTTCTTCCCAGGCCGCCCCGGGGGCAAGGCTCCTTACTGATGCTTCCTCCTCCTTCGTTAGTTGGAAGTCCTCCTTCTTCTTCGTCAAGCCCTCGGGGTGCAGTTGTGAGAGTTGGGGGGTCACTAACGCCTGGTCGAAGGGCCCTTCGGAGCAGGATTCTTCACGCCTTGAGAGGGTTCGACTCCAAATGAGGGAGAAGGGGTATTTCTGAGTGAAGTACCGTGTCATGAAACTGACCAAGGTCTCGAGGATGTTCGAGCTCTGTGGTCTCCAGGGAGGGGCTCGCTCAGCCTATTTCCCAGATTTGCAGAAAGATTCTGAATTCTGTATGTGCTGACCCCTTGTCCCTCCATATTTTTTGCTTTCTTCGTATGCTGACTCTTCCGTTGTATTTTCCCGATGTTTCCAGGTTCTTTAGTGTCTCCCTTGGCGGAGGCGGTTACCGATGAGGTGGTTCCTTCGAGGGTTCCCCGAGGTAGTACTCTCGGGGGTTCACCTTCAGACCGAACTTGTCCATGATTTCGAAGGCTTCAACGAGGTCATCGTTGTGCTGGCTAGCTTCTTGACTTTTGATGACAATATCGTCCATATATACCTCCAGGTTGTTACCAATCATCGGGGCGAACATTGTATTCATAAGCCTTTGGTAAGTGGCTCCTACATTTTTTAACCCGAAAGGCATAACAAGGTAACAGTACGTACCGAAGTCTATGATAAAGCTGGTTTTCTCCTGGTCTTTCTTGGCCATCGGGATTTGGTTATACCCCTGATCTCCGTCCATCGTGGAGAGCAAAGCGCAGCCCGCCGTGGAATCTACTAGCTGATTGATGCTCGGGAGGGGAAAACAATCCTTCGGGCAAGCATTGTTCAAATCGGTGAAATCAATACACATCCTCCACCGACCCCCGGACTTTGGGACCAGCACAACGTTGGCCAACCATTCGGGATATTGAACCTCCCGGATCTGGTTCAACCATATCAGCCTCTGTATCTCTGACTTGATAACCTTATTCCTTTTGGGACCCATTTTCCGTTTCTTCTGCTGTACTGGTTTGGCATCGGGACGCACATTTAAGCAATGTTTGCACACATATGGGCTAATGCGCCCGGGGGGTCTGCCTTCCCACGCAAACACGTGCTGGAACCTTCGCAAGGTTTCGAGGAGTTGTACTTCCACGGGCGGGCTAATGTTTGTTCCCATCTTCACTATTTTCCCGAACTCTCCTGGGACCACTTCAACTGTCTTGAGCTCTTCAGCCGGGTACAGCTTACCTGCCTTGGGCCTCCGAGGCTCTCCTTGATTCTTCTGATCATTGCTTTCCTCTTTTCTACTGCAGCAATTGGGTTCAACCGACACTCTCGAGCCCTGGCTTGATTTCCTCGAACTTCTCCGATTCCGTTCATGGTAGGAAATTTTACCTTTAGGTGAAGCACCGAGGGTACGGCTTCGAACAGACGAATTGATGGTTGCCCGCAGATCACATTGTAGGTTTTAGCGAGCGCGTTAATGATCCAGAACCTGACTTCCTCGGTTCTCCACAGGTGTCCTTCTCCCCAAGACATCAGGAGCGGAATGGAACCCAGAGTCTCGCTTGGGCTCCCATCGAAACCGACCAGGGGGGTCTTTTCGGGGATTATCTGTTCTAACTGGAGCCCCAAAGCCAGGAATGTAGGGAGGAACATCACATCCACCTAGCTTCTTGTGTCAATCAGGACTCTGGCTACCTCGGCCCCATGGATTGTGGCTTGGATTACGATGGGATCGTCATGGGGGTGGACGATGTCTACCAGGTCTTCTGGTCCGAAGGTAATTGCAGGAGGTGCACATATGTTAGTCGAAAAGACATGGTATTTTAGACTTACCCGTTGAGTTTCATCCAGAAATTTCCTCTTCCTTTGGGCCGACGAGGCAGCCAGTGGTCCTCCTTCGATCACATTGATGGTTCTACCGGACAAAGGGTTGTGCAGATAATTGAAAGGCGGGGGAGGCAGGTACTGTGGCTGGACTCGTTCTTCGGATGCCGATCCAGCCCCGCATCTTCTTCTCCTGGCTTGGGAGTCCTCTCTTTCCCTCTCGGGGCGCTCCAGGCTCCGACGCACCTCGTGTACTTGCTCCCGAGGTTGATAAACCTCTCACCTTTCGTCGGGTTGCTCCTTCTTCTGAGGGGCATCTCTCCTCCCGAAGAATTGTTGTAAGTACCCCATCTTTAACAGGCATTCAATTTCCAATCTCAGATGATCGCACTGTTCGGTTTTGTGTCCCCAGCTTCGATGAAACAGGCACCACTTCCCGGTATGGCGCATGTTTTCAGAATTCTGCGATTGGGGTGGCCATCGGAGGTCCGGGTGTTCCTCCATTACTTGCAACACCTCGGCGTTAGATATTTTCAAAGGAACTAATGGGAGGGGTTCTAAATACCTTTTCACCACATCTTGTCAACCTCGGTTGTTTTCCCCTCGTCTGTTCTTCGTGCTATCATCAGGTGCCGACAATCCTTGCTTGGCAAGCCGCGTATCCTCGAGCAACATGTACCTCTCTGCCTTGTGCATGAGTTCTTCCAGGTCCGGGCCGAGTGTCTCACAAGAGATTCGGCAAACTCTATCGACCGGGTGCCCTGGGCCACGAACTCAGATAGAATGTGGGGATCTACGTGCCTCACATCAATTACTGCGTCAGCGAACCTCCGCATGTAATCTCGCAAGCTTTTTGCCTCACCTTGAACCATCGTCATCAGGTGTCCAGCTGTCTTCGGGTAGCGGCGATTGCATGCAAACTGCCGCACGAACAATTCTCGCAAATCCTCAAAGTTGTAGATAGACCCTCTGGGCAGTTGGGAGAACCAGGCATGCGCCCTTCCGGTTAGAGTAGATCGAAAGATTTGACACCGGGCGTGATCAGGAGCATTGAGGATATCCATCATTGCCAGGAACTGGTTGATGTGGTCGCGAGGATCTTTTGCGTTTCGATCTCCCGTGTACACCACCGGATTAGCAAGACGCATGGATATCGGGATTTTCGGGGCCAGTATATGAGGGGCAAAAGGGCTACCTTTCTCCTCTTTCTCCATTTCTTCATTTCGGTCTTTCTTCAGGGCTTGCACTTCTCTTCTTAATTCAGACATCATGTCTATAAACTGCTGGTTATTATTGGTCGTACCTGGATGTGGGCGGGAACCGCACGAGTGTTGGCTTCTCGTGGGATGATTCCCTCGGCATCTGGTGCGCTCAGCCTCTGCTCGTGCCCGCCGAGCCGCGTCTTGCCTTCGATAGTACTCATTAACCCGCTCTGTGGTACTAAGGGGTGGAGTCCATCTTCCCCTAGCTCGCACCTCTTGCTGTCGCACCCGCCAGGCGCCTTGCTCCGCGGCCGTTTCCAGTATACGATCTAACTCACTCATAGTCAAATGAACTTCGGTAGTGGTTCCTTCGCCTGGAGTTTCTTCCCTACTCGGGACTCATATGCATGCTGACTCGGGACCTCAGGCGTAGAGGAGATTGACTCACCAGAGTGATGGGGGGAAATGGCCATGACAGCTTGTGAAAATATTCGTGAAGGTGACTGAAAACTAAGAATACTGTTCACAAAGTGAGAACTTACCGAATCCAGGCTCATTCCTTAGGCTACCTCAGGGACTCTAGTGACGTTCCCACATACGGCGCCACTGATGACGCCTCCGGAATCGCCGGGCCTGTCACCGAGGCCGTTCGCACGCCGGTCTCGACCTAAGATGATCCTGGATTCGGCAAGCTTCTGGAAAGGTGTAAAACTTCGTTGAGGGAAAGCCTTCGGCTGCAACCATCCACGACCCTTGGGGGTTCGGGCTCCGTTTGCACGATCTCCCTTCAAACTGCTTTCTTGGACCAATCTTGAACTCTTTCGACCTCATTGGCTCGTGCCTCGCACTTTCTCTTACTAGGCGGAGCTATCTTTCGCTTATATCGGGAACAGTGATCTCAAGGGAGGGTGAGTTGTACTTGAGTGAGATGCATTTATGACTAACCTGCTTCCCTATTTATAGGGCGATATGGAGGGCATATATGTAACTTTACAGGGGCACGCGTCGGCTTGCATGCCTGCCCGAGGGTAATAGGGTATTTACGTGTCCCCGTAGAGTAGGGTACGCAGAACTTTTGTGTCTAGGAAGAAATAGGCACATGATGCCGAGGTAGGCCTCGTAGGGTAGGGCACGTGGTGCCTGCATGTTACCCTCGGTGCATGCCGTGCTCCGCTCGTATCTTATGTCCCCCGAGCCCTCGCTCTTTATTGGGGAAGCAGGGCGGTCGAGCCCTGAGGGGGCGACAACGCATTCGAGATGTGGAAGATGACGTCGAAGCTGACGTAAGACACTACCCTCTGGTTGGCCAGAGGGAGCGGTTGCCTTTGCTTAACGATTAAGGAGGATATACCTGCACGTGTAGAATACGACCCCCTCTCGTTGGCTCAACGAGGGGTTGGTATAGTGGTGAGCGTATATATAATATTTAAACGAGGGGTCGGGAACTCGAGGGTCGACTTACCTGGGGTCGGAGAATCCTGGAGAGACGGGTCGAGAGGCAGAGCGCGATTAGAGGATTTGGCCATGTGGATGGGTACGATCCCAGGAGGGAGAGTATGCGTCATCATATATTTATAAGTATATTAATTATCAAAGTTAGATGTAAATCTAACATGCCTAATCAATTTATGTCTATGCATGTATCTATTAGTTGAAGTTCATTTGAGTTTATGTGTGAGTAATTCTGTCTTTTTATTTTCCTTTACTGTGAAAACGAGGGATTCGTCATTTACCTCAATTTCACTCTTTATTCTTTATATTATTGCTCAATGCCTAACAATCGAGCGCTTTTGGTTATCTCTTTCCTCTTTCATTTCTTTGATCTATGTATTTTTGCTCTTTTTCAATATTTAGTTTATGTGATTTTTACTTCATTACCTATTGAAGTCACTAAGCAATTGTGCTAGAGTTGTAACGCTTCTTTCGTCCGATATTTTATTTTTGTAATTTACTTTCAACTTTCTGCTATTATTTTGTTTCCAGTGTTATTTTTGTCCAATTATTCTTGAATAAACGTATAATGTAGGTGAGAGACAAAGCATAAGGTATATCTGAATATATGTACATAACATTTAGTGTGAAAGGTTAAGAATTTTTGAAGAGAGAACTAAGGATTCTTAGTGCGAGAACTAAGAATTCTTAAAGAGCCATAATGCAAAGCACTGGCACTGAAGTCGCCAGTGCGAGACCTATGCGACGTGCAAAAGTCGGTAACGCTTTCGCCATTCCCAATCTCTCCTTGTCTGCCACCTCGGATGTGTCTGAGGGGAAGGAGGGAGCTTCATAGGGAATTGTAGGATCCCTAGCTCGAAATACTGCTGCTAACCAGAAAAAAAAAAAGGGGGGAAGATAGTCGCGAGGAAATCTGATTCCATAGTCAAGGTTGAGACAGACCAATTGTTTACTTCGCAATAGTCCTTCGTCTTAAGTCAAGTTCCGTTTAATTTTTCAATTCAGAAATCTTAGTCGAGCTGCATTTTTTCTTTTTTCCACTAGACTCACAATGTGACTTAGTATATATATATATATGAGCCAGATCAGTAATTAATTTATTGGCAAATAATCTCGTCATGTTATGTTGAGTAAACTAATTACCCTCTTATGAAAAGAAAAAAGGTTGTGAATTGATTACCCTCCCAATAAATTAATTACTGATCTGGCTCATTTCTCCCTTATCTAGTCTCAACACATATATAAATTAGTTTTCTTCATATATGTTATAGGATTATTTCACTGGCTTTGGAAATTAGGCAGGAGCTCCAATCCAAAGCTTTTGGGACCGATGTTGCCTGGATACCCCTATCGATAGCTAAGGTTGTGAATGATAAATTTAACAATTTGTTCTTGAAATAATTTGAATATTCCAATTATTATTTTTCATTAATTTTCAATTGGGTGCAGTGTTGATTATTGATTTATTCGTATGTTTGTTTATTTCAGCTGCCAAGTCCGATTTCTCGAGGTGTTGTCTATGTAGCGCCTACTTATTATGGAACAACGACACGAGTAGGCACTACAATACCTGTTAAAGCTATTAAGGCAAGTTACTAATCCCTATATACACAATATCATTTTGAGAGTTTATTTTAATTAATAGTAAAAAATCATTTACTCAATTATAGCAATATATCCTCAAAGGTTTTATAAATATTAGAAACAAAGAAACTATAATTTCTCATTATTGAATGAGCATGCATATATATGATAACTTTATTGCATTTTTTAGGAATTTTCTTTTTGACTATATAATGTAATTATTTACAAGAACCAATAAGTGACTTGCGTTTTATTTTTGTTTTATTTGTTCATGCAGTCGAAATCTTAAGAGACAAACTCTCATGGTGTTGGGATTGCCGAAAAGTTGATGTTTATGCCACATTTTCGAATAATAATGGGGGAATGATTGAAATAATATACACACAGGTTTGCAATTATTAGTTGCAAAATATTTAGTTTTCCACAGGATTTAAGAAGCCAAAATATATTTGAACAATTCTATTTTAGATATTAATTAATATTTTATGCAGTATTATGCTCCAAAAACTAAGGATTTCGCTCGAGATTTCTGGACACTAAGATACACTTCAATCATGGATGATGGTTGCGTTATGGTACGATTACCTCGCTAGTGTTTAATATGAAACATGCATGCATGAGATAACTGTGCAATGACCTGAGAGTTTTCTGGACAAGCGGTTCATCATTGTAATCATCTCCAAGAAGGAATCCTTCGTTTGCAATATCACGAAGTTTGGCATTGAACTCTGCAATGGTCTCATGCTCCTCCATCTTGAGTTCTTCAAATCGCGTTCCAAAGATTTGTCTCTTTGATCGCTTTACCGATGGTGTTCCTTCATGAGCAACTTGAAGAGCGTTCCATGCATCTTTGCAGACTCACACGAGGAGATGAGCTTATACTGATTGATGTCGACTCCATTCGGAATTGCATTGAGTGCAATGGAGTTGTGACTCGCTTCAAGGTCCTCTGCATCCGTCCAATCAAGTTTGTCTTTGGATTTCCCGTTCTCTCCTTTTGGTGGGGCCCATCCTCTAAGAATGCTTTTCCAGGCCTTCTGATTCTCTCGTTTGAAGAAGGCTTTCATCCGAACTTTCCAGTATGAGTAGTTAAACTCATTAAGAAGTGGCGGCTTTGACGCAGAAGTACCTTCAACATTTTGTGCCATCTGCAAGATCTAAAATCTACCATAATCTCACCAAAAAACAGTGACAAGCTCTTGATGTCAATTGTTAGATCTTTAAGTCTACAATTTTTACTTTAAAACGATGAGTCGTGATACCTAGTCTAAACAGGTATAAAGACAGTAAAAATGAGATAGCAGATTTAATGTGGTTCGGACTTCGTCCTACTCCACGAGGCTTTCGCCCAAGAATTCAAACCTCTTTCACAGATCAAAAGTTATTGCAACTACTGGTTGCTTGACTCTAACACTTAGACTCCCTCTAATGTCGGACACCAATAGAATACTTTTATCGCTACTCCGTTTGAACCCGTAAGATCAACTCCTGTAGATCTTCTTATGACCAAGCTTCCAAGCGGCAATACATGTACGTATAGACTCCCTCTAATTGGTGCAATCCTTTCCCATTGAACTCCCTTCAACTCTTGTTCGGCTTGTTACGTTCTTGAATAAAATCAAGTATAAAAACTAAGGAAAAACAATGAACACCTAAAGATTGATATCATTATACACGAGTGTTGTAAGTTCTAAACCTAGATTTCCCACTATTTATAGGATAGCTCTCCTTAGAAGATAAGTCTTGTGCTTGAAGTCTCCTACTCCAGTCAAGACTCCTATCTTCGCAAAATATCCGGATTCCTTCCTTTTGATAAGATCTCGTGATCTTCAATATCTGCAAACAAGGAAACGAAAAACACTTCCAATAGGAAGCTATTAGACCGGATATATGCAAGAGATAGATATAGATTTACTGACCAAGATATTCAAGATATTACTAAATCTAATCCTACTCTATCACAACTTACCAAAAAACCCTTTCCTTATAGACTTCTATTCTCATGCAAATTCTAGGAATTATATGGCAATTAACATAAAATAAATACACGTAATTTTCCACAAAATAACTTTCCAAAACTCGTAAATTAAAATCGTACAGACTCACGGTCCTAACAATTAGTTTATTTTGACAGCATTTGTATGGATGTGCTACTGTTAGAATATTATATTACATTAAACAATGTGCATTCACCGAGTGGTTGATAAGAAAAAAGGACGTTGATGCTAATACAATAGCAAGACTTCTTCAAAACAAATGCTCAAGGACCACAGTGATAAGATATTCTATGTTTTCTTTTATAACAAGACATGCTTGAGTCCGATAAAACTTCTTCTATCTTATTAAAAGAAAGTTACGGTTGCACAAAATCTATGTAGTTATTCCATTTCATCCAGTTAGCTTGAATGCCATGATTGACATCACTATCTAGTTCTCTATCTTTTTAGGTGATTCTCAGTATCTCATATGTACCAAAACTGGGTGATTCTCGGTATCTTCAATCCACCAAGTGTTACACTACTACCGTCAAAAATCCCTTTGTTTACTGAGTTTTGCACTTGAGATACAATGTTTCGGTTTGAGCTAATCGAATATCTCGAGATTCTAAAGTGTCTCCCCATCATGGGCGGACCCAGGATTTTAGTTTACCCTGGGCTACTAAAGAGTTAAATTTTAAACAAACAATATCCACTTTTAGAGTCAAAATCTATAAAAAAAAAATGTCCAATTTTTTTTTTCATATATAACTTTGGGTTCCATTTTCCACTCCTCCCTAATGTTCAAACTTCAAAATATTTAGAGATTCCATTGAAGCCTCACTTTACAACTTTCTACATTCTAATCTTGATAAAACTTCAAAGTTCAAAGTTCAAATCCTAAGAGATTCCCATTAAAAATATCACTTTTCAACTTTCTACATTTCAATCTTGACAAAATAGGAATCTAGAGAGTACAATCAAAGCATTTCGGTGTCTACTCAGTTACAAAATTTAAAATAAGAAATCTAAGAACAAATACAAATTTACAACAATGAACACATACCCAAAATATGTATATTTTGAAAGTTTTCTTACCTAAGAACAAGGATTAGGGATTTTGACTTGTTGGGTAATTTGTTGATCTTTGATCTAATCGATGTTCTCTTTTCCCCCTTCTCTTTTGTTGTTGCTGCCTGCTAATATTTATTTATTTTTTAATTCTTTTTTACGTGTGATAAAAATTAGTTGTTTTTAGTGCCTTTGTTTAGACTGATTTTGCAATTGTAAATTGGAGTGTGGGCCAACCTTAACTACTTGGGTTCAGAATATTCAACAATTTACATGACCCATTATATATAATGGGCTAACATATATAGATATATTGGTGTATTTCTAAAACTTACCCTGGGCTACAGCCCTACCCAGCCCAAGGGTAGGTCCGCCCCTGGTCCCCATAATTCTAATTTATTGTTTTGACACTTTTTCTCATCTCGCCAAGTAATGAGCCATATGTTTTGGAGATAGATTGCTACATATTATATGTAAGAAAAAGACAAGGAGTATTTCAGAGTGAGAAACCCGATGAATTTTCTTCACCGAAATCAAAGTATAAGTAGATTAAAGCTTAATATTGTTGACGATTTAACAATGAGAACTTATTTCATGATTCATTGGATTGTAAGAAAATGATATTGTTTATTAACTCAACAATTTTGCAACGAAGTTCGCTCGATTTAGATCATGGAGTTGATAAGCATACAAAATCCAATTTAAGAGATTAGGATAAAGTAAGATTTTGGAAAAAATTCAAGTAACATGTTCGATGATATTATTTACATTTTTTGGCAAGCGAAGATTGGACAGTTTTTAGTTATGAGAATGATAATGTGGTAATTTTGTGGGAGAACAACCAAATAAAAGATAAGGTTAGATAGGGTGAGTTATCTGACTTTACCTCAATAACCAAAAGGCTCCCTAAGATAATATGAGTAGTTAAAAAAAAAATATACACCAATGCACTTGATCTTAGATAACTAGAGTGATTTCGTCTATCACCAAACAAACAAAGATAGGTTCAAAATTGATCCTTGATGTAAGCAATTCTAATAGAGAAAAATGCTTATAAAATCATCATAGGTTAAAATGCTCGTTACCACATTTTCATTAATATCTTGATTATGTTGATATATTTGATGGAGGCTCCTACCTTCACCAAAATCCACCATAGTTCTCTTGTTATTTTATTATAGGCTTTTTTTATTTTATAAAAAAACTGATAAAGACCATATGCAAATATCTACTATTCTCTTAATAACTTCTCACGAGTTAACAAAGTAAATGGATGACCTCAGTGATTGATCTGTTGACTTAAATCCGAATTTGATATCTATTTGTCCTTTTCCACGAATAAGTTTTATTCCATTGCAGTTAAGACAATTTGGATCCTTGTCTTATAGATCGGAACTTGCCTACTTTTTTCCAATCATTCACTGTTTTGCTTGTCCTCTATATCTTATTAAAGATGTTGCTTATGCATATCATACCATTTCTCCTACATTTCTCTAAACTTCAATAAGGATTACCGTTTGAGCCAACAACTTTATGGGTCTTCATCCTCTTCAAAGTGCCTTTGACTTCAAATATTCAGGTAATATCACCCATGTTTCGATTGGGACCTTTGTTTAACAAGCCATGTAACTATCATCTCCATATTTGTTTGATGTGATCGTCGTGAACCAGAATCATTTGTACTTCATATTTGCTCCATTTCACAGTACCAAAGTCCACGGTCGTCCTCTCTTATGTACGCTTTGTATAGATCATCTTTGGCCTCTTTGATATGTAACTTCTCGTAAATATCCTTGTGAACTTTGTCACGTGCAAGTCGAAAATAGTTCTATTTTCTCTTTCTTCGTTTGCGTGTACCTCTAAAAGCTCGTTCCATCATAGTTTTTCTTTGAATTCTACGAATTAACATCCGTATACATTTTCCTTGCGTCAAAATTAAAATAAATATGAACTAATTTTGATCACATTTCTCTTAAAAACCTTATAAGCCCATGAAACTAAAGCAAAAGGAAGTCAACTAGTTCCACACCATTTCCATCCCAAAAGCACCATTCATCCCGAGTAGAGTATATGAAAAGTAGAAAGAATATTTCGAACGAAAACAAAGATGGGACAAAACTTATATATAAAAAACCAGGGGACGGTTGGTGAGGACTGAGGAAAATAAAAATTTACACACACTTAGAAAATATCGAAGGTCAACAAGCATATTCTTCATCAATCTCCATCTTCTCACACACACAAATACATCAATAAAAGCACAAAACCAATCAAAACCCCTTGTTGATTCTAAATACATCCGCCGCTATTATTGTTATTATGCTGTAACAATTTTGCCCAATTTGAGTTTTGTTCTTTTTCTTAAAAATGGCTTCGTCAATATCGGGTCTATCGTTGAAGTTGAATCCCCAAAGACTCACTCATCATCAATACAATCCATCCCTAGTGCACTACCCCACCACCACCACCCCCCGAACCCACTTACGCCCTCAGCGCGTGGCGCGTGAGGTCCCACCCACCACCCTCTCCACGTCAAACGACGTCGTACTGCGCGCGCACCACAATCTCGAAAAGGACCCACGTGAGCTGTGGAAGCGGTACGTCGACTGGCTGTATCAGCACAAGGAGCTGGGGCTGTACCTGGACGTCAGTCGGGTCGGGTTCACCGATGCGTTCTTCGATGAAATGGAGCCCCGATTGCAGGCCGCTTTTAAGGACATGGAGGAGCTCGAGAAGGGCGCTATCGCCAACCCCGACGAAGGACGGATGGTGGGTCATTACTGGTTGAGGGACCCTCGCCGTGCTCCCAAGGCTATATTGACGCAGCAGATTGAGGGTACATTGGTGAACATTTGCGACTTTGCGGACCAAGTCATCAGCGGTAAGGTCAGTTTTGAAACGAACTAATTCCAGTTAAGCTTGTATATGTTTGTGTACTTATTAGTGTGTTGACGAAATCGTTTGCGATGATGGTTTGGACAATGTACCAAGCTGGCAAGTTGAGCCAGTCGACTTAGTGAAGTCAAAAAGAGTAGTGTGATGATTAAAAAAGGATCGAGTTGGAAGTGATAGATAAGTGTAAGGAGGGTGAATAGCCTTAATGAAGACTTGTAATCAGGATTAATGAGTTGAAAATGGTGATTCATTTTGGGTGTTCTTGATTGATCTGCATTGTTTTGATGTATCTTGAACTGGCTTAGCTGTTGTTAAAATCACGCCATTAGCTCACCACTATTTTGACCTTGGTCTGTAGAGGCTGGGAAGTTGTTTACATATCTAGGCAATCAACCATTTCTCCTACGACTTCACCTATTCAGTTGCCTAACCATGTGTTTTCACACCGAGTGACCTTGGACAACGAATATTTTTGTGTTCAAATTCGGATTGAGGGTTTATTGTCTTTATTAAGCTGTACATCAAATAAAATACATTACAGTGGTTGAATTTGATATATGATAAGTCAGTTGCTATTAATTTCATTTTTTATCTTGTTAAAATTTATTCTTTAACTTCGTTTTGCCAGCTTCTTCAGTCTGTAACAATAATAACCTGTGCTGCAGATTAAGCCCCCGCAAAAGGAGCGGTTTACACAAATTCTTTCAATTGGAATTGGTGGTTCAGCTTTAGGACCGCAGTTTGTTGCGGAGGCATTGGCTCCTGATAATCCTCCTCTCAAGGTATTTGCTACATATGAGACTTAATGGAATAATACGTTATATTTGTTCTATCTTCTTTTTATTTATAATAGTATATATATTCTCTATCTGTATCATGGAATATGAGACCCTCCTATAAAACTTATAAAATTTAACAAGTTACTGTTTTCTTGTATGGTAACTAAAATCGTAAGAGAGTGAAAGCTTGTAGCGTCTTGGAGGGATTTTGCAAAACAAATTATTTTAATCCTAATGCATTTTTTGAATGTCAAATTTAAGCAGCTGTCGTGTATCGACTGACATACTGACTACTTGTTGTCGCGATATGCAGATAAGGTTCATCGACAACACAGATCCAGCTGGCATTGATCACCAAATTGCGCAGCTTGGCGACGAGCTGGAAACTACACTTGTCATAGTGGTCTCCAAGGTATCAGTTGGAACCATCTCTGTTAATTATTAATTTTTATGTTAGCTCTAGCTGTAGGCTGCATGTCTGATGCATTCCTTCTGCTTCTTAGAGTGGAGGTACCCCTGAAACAAGAAATGGTTTACTTGAAGTTCAGAAAGCCTTCCGCGAAGCTGGCCTGAATTTTGCGAAACAGGTGTTAGTCTCAGGTTCTTCGTTCTGCATTAATTATTTAATCGACATTCAGAGTTCAATTGTGAATATCTTAAAAGCTAAACGGGATTGAGAACAATCTCTTCCCTGTTAGCTTACATATTCCTTTTTGGCATTTCTTGATAATGATCACCTTTTATGAGAGTATGTTTGACATTGTTTGAACGCTGTTGTTTACAGGGTGTTGCTATTACACAAGAAAACTCATTACTTGATAACACCGCACGTATTGAGGGATGGTTAGCTAGATTTCCTATGTTTGACTGGGTGGGTGGTAGAACATCTGAAATGTCTGCTGTTGGTTTACTTGCTGCCGCTCTTCAGGTTTTTTGTTTTTCATTTTTGAACTCATTATCTTATATCCTACTTATGTCTTAGAACTTCTTACCTAACACATGAATTTGCATCATTCTCATTACCAGGGAATTGATATAAAAGAAATGCTTGCTGGTGCAGCATTGATGGACGAAGCAAATAGGAACACAGTAGTAAGTTTCACTTCTTATCTCGGAAAAAGCATGGTGATTACCGTTAGTTAGTGGTCTTTTGATTTCTTAATCATGCTGTTATCAGGCATGGTACCTCAAATTTGAAACCTGATATGAAACTTAGTCATTTGGTAGTTAAAATAGTTAATTCTTTCTTTTATGTCACAACAATAATTAGGTCCTTGACGTGGATGAGATACTATTGTGTTGGATATGCTGATTTCTACTTATATACTTTGACGAACTTATGACATAAAAGAAGACTGCATATTCTGTATTAATTATACATTCTTCAGGTCAGGGATAATCCAGCGGCGCTGCTAGCTTTATGCTGGTATTGGTGCACTGATGGTGTAGGATCAAAGGTCAGAATTGTTTAGCTTGAACAATATATGGAAATGCATGGGTGATTGTGCTTTTTTATCAAGATATAACCTTTTGGGGCAGAAAATGGTAATTTTGTTCTATGTGCCCTGCAGGATATGGTTGTCCTTCCTTACAAGGACAGTCTGCTCTTGTTTAGTCGGTACTTGCAGCAGCTAGTCATGGAATCTCTTGGAAAAGAGTTTGACCTGGATGGTAACAGGGTAAGCTAAAAAACTGAAGTTACAGAAACCTTATTCTTCAGTGTTTGTGAGCAATTGGATAGTTTTTGAATATCATTGAAAATAAAAAATGTAGCAGCTTAGTTATATTATACCTGCATAATGTGGTAATCAATTTCCTTGTTAGCCCTAGCATTTTATAACATGACCCCTTGGTTTTATTGCAATGATGACGAAAGGATTCACCAATGGACTTTCATGAAATCTAAGCTATACGCATTTTGCTAGTTGAGTCATAAATTGCGCGTATGATGGGTCTTTTCTATTTTGTTACTGTGCATTCTGACAGTTTCCAGCAATTTCTTGATGCAAAATTCATTTCAGCCATATTTAATATTTCTTTTATGTTTATTTTCTTTAATACTTTGTCAAGTTCTATTTCTCATTTTTCCAACATAAACTGATAGAAGTTGTTGAATTCGTGTATTCAACTACCTTTGTTGATCATTACCATAGAATTTACATGAGAATTTAATCACATGCTTGAAGCACACACACCTTTCTAGTTAAAGACAATATGTAAATACTTGGTGTTCAACTTAATTTGTAGAATAAAATATGAAATTTCTCCCTGAAGAATTATTTTATGAAACTTCTACTCTAAACTGCTCAAAGTCTCGATGAAATATGGGTTTTTTAGAAGTCCTTTTTGCGAAATGGTTTAGGTTAGACAACTAAATATAAAGTAAGATGCAATACTATTTCATAAAGTCTTCTAGTACCCGTCGTGCTTGTACTACCTTGAAGAGGGGGCCTCATCGACTTTTCATGCAGACTATATAATCCTACTCATAATCAACTGAAATAAGTTACCATATATTTTCTATTTGAAATATAAATCTTCATGCAGATCCTTGAAGATGGGTTTTCTGAAAAGTCCTACACAATCGGATTGTATCTAGAAAAAGCCACAACCATATTCAAGAAAGTCTGTTTAGTACTTATAATGGTTCTTGATTCCTGATATCAGATATTGGAGAGAGGAGTATATTGAGATTTCATTTAGACTTTATATGCTGACGGGTTTCATGTACCAGGAATAAGTTGGCATATGCTTTCCTTTTTATTTTCTAGATTGTACATTCCCTGTTAATTTACTCTGGCATTTTTTGTCGTTCTATTTCAGAGTATTGAGATAGAACTTTGTCATATGTTAGTCTAGCCACTATGATGTGATCATACACAGTCCCTCATTCTTTGTTCATTTTCAGGTAAATCAAGGTATATCTGTTTATGGAAACAAAGGGAGCACTGATCAACATGCGTATGTTCCTTTCAACTCTTCTGATTTTTTATGTAAATGAACTGAATTCTGCTGCAAATACCTGAACTCTCTCTCTCTCTCTCTCTCTCTCCAGCTATATTCAACAGCTTAGAGATGGTGTCCATAATTTTTTCGTGACGTTCATTGAAGTTCTTCGAGATAGGCCACCTGGTCATGATTGGGAGCTTGAGCCAGGTGTTACCAGTGGTGACTACCTGTTTGGATTTTTACAGGTTACATGTTTTACCTATGCTGTCACTGCTTTAACTTTCCTGTAGAACTGCCAGTTCTTTGAACCAATAATTTTAGAGACATATGCAAAGTAGAACGAGAAAAACCATTAAGAATTATCAATTTCTCTTCTTTAAATGTTTGGTGCCATTACTTGGGCGAAAACTACATCCTATTCAACTATCAAGCCAAAAGTTTAGATATTATACTTGAGGGGGTAGAGTTTTTGAGATTTGGGAGTTTTGGAACTCTATCTTTTGTTTAAATTTAATGCTGGTTTGTGAATTCATGAAACACATTCCTATAAAGTGTATGTTTGACTAGTCTGGTTTCAGTTGTATTCAGAATTGTTTCTTCTTCCTATACGACTTCTTTTATAGTTTCATTCATTCTCAATATGCTGTACAGGGAACCAGATCCGCTTTGTATTCTAATGAGCGGGAGTCTATTACAGTGACTGTACAAGAGGTGACGCCTAGATCTGTTGGGGCCTTAGTAGCACTTTACGAGCGAGCTGTAGGGATTTATGCCTCACTTGTCAATATCAATGCCTATCATCAACCTGGTAAAACGTCTAACTTGCCTTGTACTGCAGATTTCTTGCAAAATGACTTTTTTGAACTTGATCACAGCTAAAATGTTACCTACAATGCTGGATTTGTTCTGCTGTCTTGATGTTTTTGGTTTTCCTTTTTAGCTTTTTTGGGTCATAAATTGCTTGTGACATTACTACAGGGGTGGAAGCTGGCAAAAAAGCAGCAGGAGAAATTTTAGCTCTTCAAAAGCGTGTTCTTGCTGTACTGAATGAAGCAAGGTATTGTTACTGTACTTGGCCTGAGAATTCATAGGTTATGTTGGGTAAATAATTCATACTGCCACAGAATATGGTCCATGAAATTTTCTCGTAAGCGCTAGAAATCCCTGATGGAATGTATTAGGTAGATATAATCGTGTTTGGGGATCCTTAAGATCCTCACCTTTTCTGGGAAATGTGAAGTATTACATATGACGCTAGCCATATCTATCTCATATACATATGAAATAACTCTGGGAAATAAAAAAATTACAACTTGGGGAAATAATACACTTCCAATCACTAACCTATTGCATGGGAAATCCAAAAGAAAAATACTGATATCGAAGTCGAACAATTTAACTCCACAAATAATGCTTTAATCCCATGATTACATATATAATTCATCCAAGAAATGAAACCATTAGACTTGGATTGGGTGGTGAAGTTGATGAGGGACCTGATAGGGACTTATAATGCATTGCAATTGTGTGTCCTCGATATGATCCAACTTTATTATCGATCTAGCTGAAATGGCTTTACTCATCTCTCTTGTGCCCGTTTAACAAAAAAGAATCTCTCTTATGCTCGATTTTTTCCACTCTTTAGCTGTAAAGAGCCTGTTGAACCATTAACTCTTGAAGAAATAGCAGATCTTTGCCATGCTCCTGATGATGTAAGTATACCATACTTGTTTTCAACAATTCTTTGAGCACTTTTCTGGTCACAGTTTGGTGACAATTTTTCTGCACTTGGTTATGGCAGATTGAAATGATTTATAAGATAATCGCTCACATGGCTGCAAATGATAGAGCTCTGATTGCGGAAGGCAGTTGTGGTTCACCAAGAAGCATCAAGGTCTTTTTAGGTGAATGCAACGTCGATGAAATGTATGCCTAAAAAGAAATTTGAGTATATGTTCGATACAGTTCTTAACTGATTTGACATTTTCTCCATTGGGGTCTTTATTCTGTTAGATAACGGTGAATCTGGTCCAAAATTGTGCGCCAAATAGGAGTGTTGACTATGGGTGCTTTTGTTAAGAAATAAGAATGTCTGAAAATTGTTCCCCATCTGCTTAAGATGTCTGTTGTATTTGGAAAAGCCTCAGGCAACCGATGTATGTGATCATGGTGAAATGCACCAGAAATTGATGTTATAGCAGTATACTTTCTGATGAGAATTGAGATATAACGTTTGCTTTTATAGAGGGATTCTAGACTCTCATTCGGCTTTCATAAATATCATGTATCAAAGATGGAGTGCCAAGATAAATTCATTGCTCAACGATTTCATATAATGTTTTGAAATTTGAATACTTCGAGTTAGCTGTTGATTCTTGACACCTGTATATTATATTATGTTCCTAACACTCACTCATTAGCTACAGTAAATTTATCAGTGATAAGATTAGATTATTGATGCGTCACAAGTATGCAACGTATTAATTGCAAGTGCACGACGCTCAAGTAATAAATTGTTGTAAATTGCGATCCCGAATATCGATCTCACGAGAACTATCAAATGTAATTAATATTGATTTATGTATTCGCGACGCACATAAAAGCATTAAGATCAATATGTGTAATTCAACTAAAATTTCTATCCATTCATCAATTAATAAAGCAAGAGTCCAACAAAGAGAAATTATGTTATATCTTAATCCTAGAAAAATAAACTACAACATATAAACTAAAGAAAGTAAATTTAATCTAGAGGAAGCATAAAACCCTAATCTAATGTTATATAGCTCTAAAGAGCCTTTAAAGCCTAAGAAGTCCAAGAACGTCCGATTATTGTGCCCCATGGGTATTTATAGGTGGAAGTGGTGTGGAAGACTTTGAGTTCGATTTTTGGCTGCAATAACCTAATTTTCGTACATATGCGAGTTAGATGCGATCGCATATAAGGCGACGTATGAAATTAGGGCGGCATTTTGAAATCTGTCCGAAATTCACGAGCAAAGGCATGTGATTGCATAAAATCGCATAGGTGGGCAATGCAATCGTATATATTTGCATAAAAATTGCATTTCAGCTACTGTTCAGTTTTGTTTCTTGATATCTTTTGCTATAAACCTCTGATTTTATTTTTGTGTTGAATTCTCTTTCAGTCTTCTACAACTTTTATGTTTACTCCATCTTTAGATTCAAACGTTTAACTCCCCGTTTGTAGCATCAAAGTCTCTTCTGTTTGCCAACAAGACTCCTAAACACAAAGACACCTGAGATTAGCATAAATAGACTTGAAATACATAAGACAAAGCAAGAAAACAACTAAACGAGTGTGGTGAAAGTGTATATTTAGACATTCATCAGTTATTATGTCAATATATACTTTAGTTTATACTCTCTTCCCTTTTTGTTTAGCTAAGAGTTATTTTAATGATTTCACTTATGTTTAACTATGTAAGGGACTTAGTGATTCTGAGATAAAATACTTAAATAATTTGACTTAATTTTTTTCTCAATATAAAAGAAACTAAAATCTTGAAGTAATATTCATAAATAATGACCATTTTAGGAATTTTAATCAATATGATCTGGAAACCAAATTATAATGGACATAATATTAGGTATTCCTAAAACTTATTAGGGAATGTTTACTTTTCTAAAAGTTATTTCGCACAAAATTTTATCCCTAAAAGCAAAGTATTAATTAGGTGATGTTTCAAACTCTAAAAAAAAAAAGCTAATAACAACTTTTGACTTCAATTAAGCAGTTTTGGGCGTTTGCAGATTTTATGGTTTTAAAAAAAATTGTTAAGCTAAAAACCCTAACAATCTTGAAGCTGTTAAAGGGGTACTTCTAGCTTATGGTAGCATTTTTTAAATAAATAAAAAATTACTTATCTAAATATACCGTTACCTACTATCAAATAAAGCAACACATCCAATAAATTTTAAATGATAATATGAAGGACCCTAGAGTCTTCATTCTATGATAAAAATCTTATCACTCTAGAAATTATTTACAACTTTCTATTTTTAGTTATTCAAATTCTTTCCTATCATGTTAACGAGTGTTATTTATTTAGTGATTCATCAAATTGAGTTTTAAATGGAAACTACAAAAAGTAAATCATTTTTGTAAATTTTCAATAAATTTGAAACTTATAGTTTAGTTAGATTATAAAACTTATACTACTGTAAATTTAAAAATAAAAAAGTTTATCAAAGTAAATAAGAACATGGACATGGGATGTGAATAATTGTTGTTGATTTTACGTATTACTGTGTTATAATTTTGCAGTTACTTTAATATTTTAAAGTTGTAATAGTTTTATATGGTAAAAAATTAAGATGTTGACAATGTATAAGTTAAGGGTATTATAGTCAACTTTTAAGAAAATCACTAGAATCACTTTTTTTCTTGTAAACACTTTACCACAAAAAAAATCAACTTTTAGATTGTTTTTCAAACACTTGCAGCTTATGACTTCAAGTAGCCTTTTAAGCTTTAACATAAATTATGGACTTCTACTTCTTAAGAAGAGTTTGCGAGCACCACTTAAGAATAGATTGTTTGTCGGTGATAATATAAATATTCATAGGAATGATATGCTTGTTGAATAAAGTCACTGACATGTTAATTTCTCCTAAAATTTAGTAGGAACAACTAGTACTCTTGTAGAGAATTTAAGTGACATGGATACTTTTTTTGTTGCTAGTATTAAAGTATTATGGCGGGATCAAATTGTTATTATTATTTTATTACTAGGGAGAATTATACAAACTACCCCTGAACTATGGGCAAATTACACAAATCATCCTCATCTTTGAGAAATTGCACAAACTACCCCTATTTTATGTTTGTCTTTACAGTTACCCCCTTATGATGTTAAATCTAACAAAAAAATATGAAGTCATCCAAAAATATTCCTGAAATTCCAAAATTGCCCTCAAATAAACTATTCTTTAATTTTAGAAATTATATATTTCTAACATTAGTATTCAAAAGTAACAAAAACAGTCAATTTTTTATAAAAAAAAGGCAGATGTAATTATATTATATTTATTACTTCAGATATTACCTTATTTATATTTTTGAAATAATTTTAATAGGTTTTTTATTTAGAAAAAATTAAAAAAAAAATTAGAAAGGAAAAACTGAATGGGGTCCCAGGACTCCGATTCACAACTGCCGGAATCGGTCGCACAACGGCCACTGCGAAAATCACGTCGTCGCGCGACCACAGGCGGTGGGCTGCTACAAGCGACCGATTTCAATTTTTCTTCCGCGGTGCAAGTTTTCCGCCCACAAGCCTGAAAATGTCGCTGTGGCCGGAGCTTCAGCGAGACCAGGTCGCGACGGCGGCATTGGAGAAGAGTTTGGAGGAGATGGGTGGAGGTGGGCGGTGGAGGTGGTGGGGTTGGGCCGTTGGGGCTGGTTGCGTTTCATATTTTTTTAATATATTATTATTATTTTTATTTAGAAATAATTTTTACTTTTTTTACAAATTTAATGACAAGGGTAATGGATGGAATTTCACCAACTCTGTTAGGATTTTTTAACAGAAGTTAACAATAGGGGTAGTTTGCATAATTTCCCAAAAATGGCATGGTTTGTGTAATTTGCCCATAATTCAGGGGTAGTTTGTGTAATTCTCCCTTATTACTAAGAACATCTGAGTTGTCTTTAATAATATTCTTATTTGGAATAGTTTACGGCTGTAGCTAATGTGTTATGCGCTAGACATAAAATTTTAGCAACCGCACCAAGAAAATTCTTTTCACTGTCTCTAATATAAATTCATCCATGATACTCATGATTTTATTTTGTAGTGCTCAAAAGTCAAAACCCCTATTTCTGTCACTTTTAAATTTCAAAGAGTGATTATTTACAAGTAAAACTATTCCAGTAATATATATCGTTCTGTTTGAAAAATCTAATCTTAGAGATGCTACAGTACTTAATACTAAATAAGATAGCCGCGTGTAAATACAACAATCACAATCACATTCAAATTTGGATTGCCTTGTTACTCCTCTACGTTTCCCAGCTCGCCTTGTGGCCTTCTCTATACAACTCTTAATTCCCAGTTCAATGGAAATTCTTCATTCTCTACAACTCTTTTTGAATTCTTCCAAACATATATTATATATAAAACGTACAAATCAAGCATGCATATTAATCCCCACTCCCAAAAAAATAAAAAAATAAATAAATTGAAAGAAAAAATAAGATGAAAAGGCAGTACTCATGTGTGGAAGGAAAACAAGAAGATCATCGGTCCTCCGATTCAAGCAACGTCTCCGCTGCCACCGGACAGAAAAACAACGAGGATCCCAATATTCCTCTCCCTACACCTTCCACCGCCCGTCGCCCTAAAGGCCGGCCCCTGGGTTCCAAGAACAAACCTAAACCAGTAGTACCTATAAATCCATCAGATCATCCTCTTATATCCCCATACTACGTCCTCCAAGTCCCACAAGGCGCAGACATCGTAAGATCAACCACTCACTTCTGCCAACAACACAACATTGGTCTATGCATACTCAACGCCATAGGAGCCGTAACCAACGTCAACATCAGGCAACCCCCTACCATACCCGGTAATGCCACTACCTACTTCTGCGGCCCTTACAATGTCGTTTCAATCTCCGCCACCATCTTCGGGAACGTGAACGAGCAGGGGTCATTCTCTATATGTGTAGCGGGGCAACACGGGCAGGTGTTTGGTGGTATAGTGGTTGGACCGCTGGTGGCTGCGACTCCCATGAAACTCTTGGCGGTTAAGTTTAGCAGCCCTTCGTATCACGTGCTACAAGATCCTAACCAGGAGGATACTGTCATTAATGCTGCTCCCGAAGCAGTCGGAGGTGGACACAATCAGTCGTCACTGCAGGTGGCTTACGGTGGAGGTGGAATTGGTAACCAGTCGTATTGGGCGATGCTCGCCGCTAGACAGCTGCAGCCACCGCCGTATTGATTCAAACTACTCAAGTTTCTTTTATTGAAGCTTAATATGATGCTTACTTTGGTTGAATTAATAGTGAGCTTTCTCTTTGTTTTTGTACGATAGACATTAATCCATATCTCACATCACGCCATTGTTGCCTATTAATCAGTATATACATATATAGAGAGAGCGATTTTCCTTCTAATTTACTTGCATACTTTAACGTGTATCTCCTTGAGTGATACTTGGAGTTCACATATGGTTACTGTTTCTGCTTGTAGTTTGGAGCTTCTCACCATTCGTTGATGTTTGTTTCGTTCATTAACTCATCACTCTTTATGTTTTTCCAATATATAGTACTAGACTCTTTCTTTTTACATTTTGAATCAATTTTACTTACACCTAATTGTTTACAATTAAAGCTTATAGGATGGTACAGAAGGTATTTGAGACATAATCTTGTAAAATTAAGGGATAATTACAGCTACACCCCCTGAGGTTTGGTGTAATTACACATACCTCCCCTGTGGTTTGAGAAATTACACATACCTCCCCTGAGGTTTGAAACCTTACACATACCTCCCCTCTACAACTTAAGGGTTGTTTGGATGTAAGTTATGATAAAATTATGCTTATTATGCTTACACCCCTAAAGTTTAGTATATTTGTAAAAGTAATCCTTGATGTTACAAAAATTAAAATTAAATACTCCAAATAATTTTAGAAACTACTATATGACTAACCAAAAATATAAAGAGTATTTAAATCATTTTTAGAATTTAATCTAATCTTAATATTTTTATTATTTTGTAAAAATATTTAATTTCTTGTTTTTGTTTGTTTTTTTATTTCTTCATTTTTGTTTTACTTTTAATAATCTCATAAATTTCATTATAGTTCCATATTAAATACTATTACGCGTGCCCACGGAAATTTCAGTTTATCACAACAAAAAATAAGCATTTGGTAAAATAATAAATATCTATGCAATCTCCGAAAATAAAGACATGAAATAGAAAATTCAATTGTAAAAGCTCTCATTTTCAATGAAAATTAACAAATATAATAGAAATAATCAAGATTTTTATAACCCATTTTAAAAAATGAAGAATGATGACGAAATTACCAACAACAGTGACAATTAGGGCTGTTCATGGTCCGGTCCGAAACGGGTAACCGGACCGAACCGTGCTTAACGGTTTGCCCAAACCGGACCATTTCTAAACGGTCCGGTTAACGGTTCGCAAAAAAGGGCCTAATGGGTTTACTGGGTTTAGAAAAACCCAAACCGTTAGGTTAACGGTTAAACCGTTAACCGTTATAAATTTTTTTTTTTTTTTTTTTTTTTATAACTTGTAATTGTAAAAAACGTGGGTGCTTTAAGGTGATTTGGAGATGTAATGAAACTATTCTTTTTGTTGTTGATGATTATCCTTTTAGTTGTGTATGAATATTATGGAATTATGCATTTATATTGCTTTGAATATTTTGAGTTGGAGATGTCATGAAACTATTCCTTTTATTGTTGATGATTATGCTTTGAGTTGTGTATGAATATTATGGATTTATGCATTTATATTGCTTTAAATATTGTGATTTGGAGATGTAATGAAACTATTCTCTTTGTTTGTTGATGGATATACTTTAAGTTGTGTATGAATGTTATGGAATTATGTATTTATATTGCTTTGAATATTGTGATTTGGAAAAGTAATGAAAACTATTCCTCCTCTTTGTTGATGATTATGCTTTGAGTTGTGCATGAATATTATTTGATTGTGTATAAATTTCTTTTGAGATTTTATTGGATAATTTTATTTTTTTTTTAAATAGGAAAATTTGTTAACGGGTTTGGCCAAAACCCGTTAACTGGACCGTTAACTAACGGTTAAACCGTTAACCGGACCGTTTCAAACGGTCCGGTTAATGGTTTGGGTTTTTAGGCTTAACGGGTTTACTGGTTTTTAAAAAACCGGACCGTTGGTCCAAAAACCCGGACCGTGAACAGCCCTAGTGACAATAGAATTATCATCCTTGGATCAGACATGGTCATTGGTTTTAGGTAGCAAGTTTTGTTGGTCTTTTTGTCAAAATAAACAACCTAAATGCACTATATTTAGTGAAACCAATTTTCGGTGTTTTATCTTCTTCTATTACTAAAATAATTGTTAGTTTAAAATTGTAACGAGAACAAAGGCACAAAGATGAGTAGTTAGTTAAGTTTTGACTGAGATTTACGGGAATTCTTTTAAAGAAAAAAACTAAAAGTTACGTGTTTTGATTCAAAAATATATTTTGGATTAGATTAACTTATTTTTAAATTTAAATTTAAATACTTTTTATATTTGTAGGTAATAATATAATAGTTTATAAAACCCTTTGGAGTATTTAATTTCAATTTTTCTAACATCAATGATTACTTTTATAAATATACCAAACTTTAGGGGTGTAAGTATAATAAGCATAATTTTATCATAACTTACACCCACACAACCCTTGAATTGAAGAGGGGAGGTATGTGTAAGGTTTTAAACCTCAGGGGAGGTATGTGTAATTTCTCAAACCACATGGGAGGTATGTGTAATTACACCAAACCTCAGGGGGTGTAGCTGTAATTATCCCTAAAATTAAACTAAAGGGCAAAAATATCGGATAAACATAAATGGTATAATTTGTTGGTATGAATTTTTTTAGGGATAATTACAGATACACCCCCTGAGGTTTGGTGTAATTACACATACCTCCCCTGTGGTTTGAGAAATTACAATGACCTCCCCTGAGGTTTGAAACCTTACACATACCTTCCCTCCACAACTTATGGCATGTTTGGATATCATTTATGATATTTTTATGCTTATTATACTTACACCCTTGAAGTTTGGTATAATTATAAAAATAATCTTTGATGTTTGGAAAAAAAATACTCTAAATATTTTTTGAAGCTACTATATTACGAAATAAAAATACAAAAATATTTAATTTTAAATTTTAAATTTAATCTAGATTTTTTGTTTGGACATGTGTAATTATTATTGATACCTTCAAGATTAGAGAAGTAGATGGTCAAGTTAATTAAATGATAAAAAAAAACTCTAATAAAGATAAAGGTTGAACATACTTTCAGCCTTGTCCATTGACAATAGAATAAACGTAAAATCTTAATCAACGTTGAATATGATGCATTACTACGTGTCTTCATTTTCTCTAGATTTATTTGGTACTAGTGAAGAAAATTATAATCTATAGTTATTTTTAGAGTACGACTTTAGACATTATTTAAATTCATAATTTATAATTATTTGATGGTTGTATTAATTATACATTTAAATACTCCTTTTTAACATGGAATTTGTTTGTTAGAATACATTTAGTATTTTTGATTCTTAAATATTAAAGTTATTGTGGTGAATAACATGAAAATATAATGAATACAAAATTATTTTTAAAACATGTACAACTTTGGTATATTTGACCTGAATTCTTTGAGAATGATTCGTTCATTGGTTGAACCGATCAAGCAAACTTGAATGCCCTGTCCATTTTTAAGAACATTGGTTATCACGAAGAAAAAAAAAACACTTGGTAAAAGATCACATCTCCCTGCGAGAAATAAGACAATAAATAGAAAACTCAATTGGAGAAAGTATACTTCTCAATGAAAATTAACAAAAACAACAGAAATTTAATTTCAAATTTAAACATTTTGTTAAATACTTTTTATATTTTTAGTCAATAATATAGTTGTTTCTAAAATTATTTGGAGTATATTTTCTTTTTTCCAAACATTAAAGATTATTTTTATAATTATACCAAACTTCAAGGGTGTAAGCATAATAAGCATAACAATATCATAAATGATATCCAAACATGCCATAAGTTGTGGAGGGGAGGTATGTGTAAGGTTTCAAACCTCAGGGGAGGCCATTGTAATTTCTCAAACCACAGGGGAGGTATGTGTAATTACACCAAACCTCAGGGGGTGTAGCTGTAATTATCCCTTTTTTTTTATTAGTTCAAAAGACAAATGCAACTTACCTAAAATTGGTACCAATGTAAAATAAAGAATAGCTGAAACACCATAGCAACGAATTTTTTGAGGCTTGATATTGATTTTGCAAACACAAATCAAACGCCATTTTTATGTCTCGCAAGCATTCCAAATTCTGAAATCACTTTCGGCTGTTTGGTGTCATAGCTTCTGAAATTGATAATGACGATACCAAACACGTACGCCTGCAACATTCCTGAACTCCCAGTACAACTCCAACTATATATGTTCTTCTAAGTTTAATTTCTTAGTAATTTTAATGTGCTGACTGCTGATCATGAAGGAAAATTAGTAGCATTCCTCCCTGTGACCTTCCCGCCAATGTATTTTTCGACATTTTCCAGAGCTACAATAAAAAATTTCGAAAAAGAAAACATGATTTGTATTCTTAAGCACGTAATAAACCAAAATCATAAGAAGTAGTAGATCTGGAAACACGATAGAATGTAGAGACTCCATATATAATTGAACTCCCAATATGCTCAATTACTTCTTAGTTTCATTTTTAATCATGTATAAGTAATTGATCTGTATTTGAAGTGGTAAGTATCAGCTTTATACATAGGTTATGGGGAGTTTAGCGTTATTACGATGAGGTAGCGATGAATAGAAATGCTTATTTATGGAGGCGCAACATGATGATGTGAAGTAGCAAACTACTAATAAAGCAAAAAAAAAAAAAAACAGTATTTGCTTTTAGATTATAGATCTTAATTTTTTTATGATTTCATTTAGATCAATATTTTCACCAATGACCAGGCTGATCCATGACATCATAATGTTATGGTTGCATGAGATAGTTATTCATGAAACGGTCACAATAACCTACTTCAAGGATTCACTCTATTGTACCTTTTCAATTTATGGAACATGCTATTCAGAAAACATATAACCACCATGTCGGAACAATCTAACTCCATGAAAAATTAATCAGTGGACTCAAACTTACAATTTAGCACAAGATAAACATAATTTTTAGATCACAATGGATCATCTAAACCACTTTTATGTGTTACTTCTGGTGTCATCATATAATCATCCACCCTCCACGTGTAATCACTACTCCATGTATTTAAATTCAAGACTCGTGTTATTATTAAAATTAGTGGTAGAAATATCGACGAACAAAAGTGGCACAGAAGATACACGTTGTCTTTTAGATGAAAAACATTTAAAATTTGAGGTGATCATCATCTGGACATACCAATAATAAGCAGCTTTACACCGGCTGCACCTAGACTTTGGTGGACAAAAACAAACCTCACAACGTTTATGCAGCCTGGTGGACGATCCCGGCCCAACCTGCGCTGATTCGTTGGAAGACGACAGAACATTACTTTGAAGCTCGGACGCAGCCACTTCTATAGACTTCAACACCGCATGCCTTTTCATCTCCTTCCGCCACGGCGCCACACGCCGCCATTCCTTGCGGACTACGATCAAACCCAACAGTGCTGCAACACACCACAGTAAAACTATCTCCCCTGATTCTGAAACCATTTATATATCTAACAAGAATAATTCGCGATTTCCAATACCTGTAGAGACAAAATATTTAGCTTCACAAAAAAAAATATATCAGTACTTTGAGATCTACCGGATCAGAAGCTGCGACAAATTCCCGTTCACAAAGGAGATGGAGAAGATATTTCAAAAAAATTCATGATCGAAAGATTTGTTTCCACCTTTTGACCAAGTATCTAGCTATTTAATTCATTATCACTCGGTTCGTCCTTTAACAAATGCAGAGGGACGACTTCTGATAGTTGACATTTCTTATATGATGAGAATTTTTTAAATACAAACAAAAAAAAATGAAAAAAGTTGAGCTCAAATTAACTCAGGTTTCTGATAAGGACATAAAATTTACCCATAAAAAACCTTAAGTATACTTGAATATTTTTTTACGATTTTAAAGTGGTGGAATGTTCTCTTATAGCTAGGAAATACATCTTTGTCTCATAACTTTGAAGGTTAAGTGATCTTGTAGATGGATATATGACAGGACAACTTCAGCTCGGTTGAGTATCGAGAAAATTTCAACAATAATCATCTAACTTGGTCTCGATTTGGAAATAGTCGTATAACATGGCACTGCATAAATTTGGTCTTCTAACTTTGCATAAAATTCAGTTTCAGTCATCCGACACTGAAAATTACTAAAACTCGTCGGATTATAGCATGTGTGTAACGCCCCTGAAATTTGGAAGAAAAATTAAAAGTATTTTTGAATTTTCATTTTAGTCTTTGAACTTTTTGAAAATATGATTTTGATCCCAAAAGATTTGAAAAAGTTACAATTTAGTCCATCACCTTTTGAAAAATTTATTATTGACCACAAATATTTTCTTTAAGACCAAATGAGTTATCAAAACTTTTAAAGTGGTCCCTTGTAATTTCAAAATATCCAAGCATTCATTTACAATGGTAAATCTTCATATATTTACATTTACATTTGTGAAAAGTTAACTTTGCTTTGTCTTTTATGCTAGATATTTCTAATATTTTATTCTTATAAAATTCTATCAGATAAAGCCTGGAAACATCTTCATAATTAGGGTGGCCTAGCTTGGATTAAAATAAAAATGACTAGGGTATGGTAATTAATCTTTTGTCTCCCATTTTCACCTATAAAAGGGAGGCTCTCTTCAACAATTTTCACACACCTCTCTTCTCTTAATCTTCTCTTTTTTTCTTCTGCAAAGTTCTTCCTCTTGATGTTTAGATTTCTAGAAAAATTATTTCAGTCCTTTAAGCCTTCTTTATAGTCCTTAAAAATCCTCAAAACCGAGTCTTGTCAAAACTGCCAGTTTCGGTACAGAAACTTTGGAAGTCCAAAAACCATATCAAAACTTTGTGTATTTCTCTGAAATTTTTACCACATACTGGATATTGTGTACGCTAACTTTTATGTTCCAAAACTTTTTTCAACCAAAGTCGTTTTGAGGGGTCTAAAAATGAGAAATACGTACCACTGTTCAGAAAATCCGAAAACAGCTCCTATCTTTCATGATTTATTTACAATACCAAACCTTGTCCTATTGATCTGATTTTGAAACTACATACTCCCCATGATGTTGAAGATTGAACCCCTCAATCAATTTCAGATTATCATGTCGTTTGAAAGTCCGATTAAAGGTGAATCCGAGACTGCTACAGTTTTAACCTAAGATTTGCATTAACCTTTTGTTTAACTAATTTATGTTGCAAAAGTTATCCAAATCATGAAATTGATTATTAATACGGACTCATTACATACTAATAATGATGTTAGATTAGTTGATCAAAATTTAGAATCGTGTTTAATATTTTTTTTCATGGATTTTGCAACATTAAGATGACATATAGTTTATTTTACGGTTGATCTTTCAATTTCTTTAACTTTAAGTAAAGTATTGTGTTTATCTTGTGATCTAACCATCTAATATAGTCTATTAGCATAATAAGTATTGTGGAAATATTAATTTTAATTAGATCTACATGTTTACAATTCATTTTAATTGTTATTAGTGATATATGCAATATTATGTTATTTAATACTAATAATTATAAGAAAAATGGTTTTTACCAAAGTTATATATGTGATGCAATTTTATTCAAGGGCATACTGAGATATTTGTTCAATGTTGAGATCATGGTAAAACTTTTGATTTGAGATTATTATGTAATAAGTAGTTTACAAGAATTTTGTTAAGAAATATTATTTTAAAACGGGTTTAAATATGCATTGATGCATATGTATATATTAATATCAAATATGTTGTTAATAAATTAGATTGGAGATTTTAATAATAATTTCATAACTGATTTAGTCTTCAACTTGTTAATTTGAAATGGTAATTATCATTAATTATATTTTTACGTCACAGTTAAAGTTAAAATAGGTAAATGTTGGATTTATCCAAATTTAACAATAATTAGATATTTAATTGAACTTCTTTAAATATGATAAATATTGAAAATATATGTTTATTTTTGTAAATTTATGAGCAAACAATTGATTATATCTTTTTTATTTATTTAAGGTTCTGCAATTATCGACGTTAATCAAGAATTTCCCATACGGTAAAATGTGAGGTTTGATTTCTGATTTGTTCAAGCTCCGTTTGGCACCTGGCCCTGAAAAACTTGGACATAATAATTGTGATACTTTATTTCGAATCACGAGCAACATTTTATCGCCATTACAATGTGTTCATATTCATATTCGTTAATTCTTTACAAATCAGCTTTCTTACCTATTGTTAAGTTAAACCGATCATTTGATTCATAATCACACATTTCTTCATAACCATAATTAACCTGATATCATGATCACCAAATCAATTCTTGAATTGTGCAACGAGCAACGAACTATGCTCGGCTATGTAGCTCAAAAACGAGCAACGGATATTATCCGGCTTACTAGCTCATCTGATATTTCTGTTTCACCCATTGGGACGCCTTTGGGAAGTTGGGCCCAGGGATTGAAAGGATTTACTGCTGGGTAGCAAATGGCTGTCGGTTTAAGTAATTATGATTAATACCCATTTTGTCTAAGCGCCGCTTGCAGCCAGGAGTTGGCTGTAACCCGCGTGTTAGATTGACATGTACTCGAGCATGTCTTCTGTTCTGTTGCGAGGTAGCTCCTCGTAGGGAGGTATACGGTTGAATTTGGAAGCTAAGGTTGGATCTGTTATATGTAATTACACAAGTTCATTTTCTCGTTCTTCTAAATATTTCAGAATTATCGTTAAAATCGATAATTTCAGTTCAATGATGCAGATGTAACTATTCTGGGCATTCTTTTTCGTTTTGCTCTGATTTACTGTTTTGATTATTGTCATATTCTAAGAGTCTCATTAAATCATTAAAGACTTACCCTCTTTTGTTCTATATGCCCCTTTCTCAGAGTAAGATTGGTATAGCAACACGGATGGAACGAAAGATCGACAAGTCCGCTTTTGGAAACTTTGCAAAAATTGTTAAGTGTTTGATTTTGTATTTACATCATTTTAAAATTGTAAAATGTATTTGTATTCCAAAGACTTACGCTGTATTTAAAGTAATTTTATTATAATGCTATGGTTTTGATCCTGATCAGTGAGACCCCTTCCTATGAGATACAGTTCGGTCTGAGTTGGGTTTGTTAGGTGGCCAACACCGGACCAACTCGGATCGGATTGTGACTCGTGGGGCGCGGTCGTCACAGTATGGTATCAGAGCTTTGGGCTTAAAACTAAAATAAATCTTTACAAAAGAAAAGATTTTACTAAATCACTTTATTGATAAACAAACAATTTATTACATAAAAGGATTTTGATTGACGATTTGTTTCTAAAACTAAAAGAACGACTTAATTTTCGTATCAACTTCATCTTTTCCACTGCTGCTAGCACCACCTTCTTGCTTTGATAATGCCACATCTGAAAAAGGTACACAATATTCCATTTTGTCTATTAAATCTTTAGCACTTTTATCTGCAACTATAAGTGCATGAGCCATCGACTTAACAAACCCCTGACTATAACAATCTTGTAAGAACATATGTAGCTTATCATAAAAACTGTTTATGTTTAACAATCCGACGGGTTTCTGATGTATGTTTAACTGAGCCCATAAACTTACGGAAAATATTCCTTCAAGTGTTTTTAGACCTCCAGGTAGTGCTATGAAAGCATCGGCATTGTAAACCATAACAGACATTTGCTCATGCATGCTAAGTACCTTAATCTCATCACCTAAAGTTGGACCTCTGAGATTCACGTCAACTAAATTCTTTGGTATGATCCCTAAGACCTTACCTTGAGCCATGTTGTCCTCACCACACACTCCAATAACCCTGAACTCTCCCCATACACCAATTTGATTTTCTTGGTAGCTAGCAATCTTCCAAGACTGCACGCTTCCCTTACAAACTTTGAATCTTTTCCAAAACTTGAGCCCCCAAAGACACAAATGGTCTTGAAATTTTCGGGTTGATGATTTCTCCATCTCGATTTCTTTTCTTCCTCCTAAATTTGTATGTGTGTTTATGCTTGTATTTTGTTGTGCTTATGCTAGTATACAAATGCTATTTTATAAGAAAATTTAAGTAAGCGTATCGAGAAAGCTAGCATACCGAGAAAGCTTTAGAAACATGATTTTCTTTTAAATTAATAAACTATTAAATGTCTTCTTGAGCAATCTATCTTTCGTGTTTCAATTCTATCTAGTGCAGATATTTTGCGTCTGGACCTTATTTCTTAACTAAGGGAAAACGATTCACATCATTTTTATGTGATCGCGTATTCACATCTTAAACTTTGATAAATAAAAATCTATGTCTACATTCATAAATTCCTTTTGAAAATATTGTGCATAGTATTCCAAAATTATTGCATCAAGTTTAGAAATGAAAAAGTGGAAATCTTCACTTATACGATTATTCTTCATATTTTATTTTCAAAAGGATCTTCAAATGAAAATATATAATCTTAATCGCATATTTTCTATCTCGGTTTATAGTGTTGATTATATCTTTGATTCAAATATTGCATTTAAAATCCTTGTAACCAATCAATGGTGCAAAGGCCTTAGTAGAAAGTTTTTACCGTCTCTCGATTATTTCAAAGTTTTGCATACAAGTAGTTTTCTTTACCTATTTATGTCATATTATTATTTGAAACAAGAAATTACCTTTTTTATAAGATAAATGCTTTCATACATGAGTAAATAGTTTTCTCATTTAAATTGCATTTTTTGGTTCACCATACCGTTAAAAAAAAAAAAAAAATTCAAAATTTAAATTTTTTCCCCACTTCCAACGGCTAGAAACGGCTATATTGGCCACACACTCTTCTATAAATTAAAAATTTGACCCCACAAAACTCACACTCATCTTTTCTTATCCCTCTCTACCGAAAATAATGAGATCTTCTTTGGGTTACCTATTTATTGTTGTAATTTTAGTTATTTGCAATTTTATTTTTTTGCTAAAGGATGAAGAAACACCAAATGAAATCGCTCTTGTATTTTTGGGATTAGTAATACCCATTCTAGTTTTCATTCTCGCATTGAATTTGGCAATTCTTTAGATAACGTGTAATAATGCACTTTGAATAATAACCGTCTTATTTTAAATTATGTATTTTGTGTTATTTTCGTGTTTAAATATCAGAGGCCAAGTTAGAGGACTAATGCTAAAATTTCCCCGTTGAGTATCAGTTTCATAAATTTCTTGATATTGATAACTATGTAAATATATACTACCATAATTAATGTTATTTGAACAAATCTAGATATAAGATATAACAAGATATGAGAGGTATAATTTAAGAGACTAAGAATCTAAGGTGAAAAGAAAATAAATATTTGAGATGCTAGTTAGTTAAATATTAAGAAATCAAATCATTAGATGATGTAGCCAATTATAATTATTCAAGAATATAATATTTAAGGCACTTGATTCATATTTTATTAGTGTATGCATATATAAGTCCACAATGAGAAAAATTATTGACATCAAATATGCATATATTAAATTAATAAATAAAGAAATACTAATTTGAATTATCTATACTTGTTAGTTATTTAGTTCTCCTGGCATCTAATCACTTGAAAATCTTTATATCTAATTGATTTTTTGCTTAATAATTTTTCGTGTATTACGAATCATACTGTTTCATGTTTTTTTTACTGAAGTAAATAATTTTCATAACATATTGGAATCTTTTCTACGTGTTTACAGACTGTTATGCGAAATAATTTTGAAAAGATTAAGAGTACTTTTATTTTATATTGAATTTAGAAGATATTGTTAGTCATTGTTACGTCTTTTTTCTTAAGTTGAAATAATTTAAAAGTTTTCAAATCGGTAAGCTAGATTTTGCGTACAAGGAAAAGATATAATTATCCGAAATATGGTACATCATGGAGTCTCCCAGTTTGTAAAAGTAATGTGTAGAAACATTGGTCATACGAACTAAAATAACTCAAGAAACCCCGATAATCGTGCAACGAGTCCGTAAATGAAGAAATGGAACAAAACTACCCAAGAAAATTTTTCGAAATTTTTTCCAGAAAATAAGTCGAATTACTGAATAGCTCGAGTTGAAATAACTCCAATAGGGGCAAATTTGTAAATTTATCGCTGGCAGCGCCTATAAATACCCGCCAAAATGATTTCATTTCTCATATTCTTTTTTTGCGAATAACTCGGAGCTCTCGCAAATAACTCGAAAGCGATAGCTCGAATACACTGTCATAACTCGAAAGTACCGGTGATAACTCGAAAACACTAAAATAGATCGAATACACTTGGATAGCTCGAAAACCTCCATATAACTCGAACAAGGTAGATAACTCGAAAAGCTCATTCCCGAGTTATTTCGGATAAGTCTAATATTAGTGTTGTCCGAGTTATGTGGAAATAACTTGAATGATCTTGAAGGCCTCCAAATAACTCGAAATCTTGTTAATAGCTCGAAATACCCTAATTTCGAGCTATTACACTTAGTAATTTTTCTGATTTTTTTAAATTTCTAACTAAGATTTTCGCGACCCTTTTGCAGATTTGTCACGGCGGCTCGTTCTAATCAAAACCGGTCCCGCCGCAGTCCACCAGCTCGTTTCGACCGTCGTCCACAGTCATCCCGTCCCAGCTTTGATCGTGATCACAGTTAAACTTTGCTAAGATTCGTCCCTTGAACACTCATAGTGAGTCTTTCTACCGTTCCACTTATGATGTTCCTGCGCCCTATGCCATCATCTTTCCTGGCCGAGATGATTGGATGGATAATCCGCCTGAAGAGTGTTTTACCGTTTTCCATAATTATTTTTCTTGTGGCCTTAGGTTTCCTCTTAATGACGTAGTTAGACAAATTCTCCTTAGGTTGCCTTCTTCTCCTTCCCATTTCACACCCAACACCTACTGTATTATCCATGCCTTCGTCAATTTGATGAGGGTGTTTAAATTGCCTTGTACTGCCTATTCCTTTTTCCAAATGTTCATTTAATTGCCTTGTACTGCCGATAAGAAGGGGAAGATGCGGGTTTTTACTTTTTGACCGCGAGGAAGAACAACAGCTTCCTGTCCGATCTCCAGTCCAGCTTTCGGAACACTTGGAAGAACCGGTTGTTCTTCATTTAGGAGTCCACCCCAGGAGAATTCCACTTTAGAGAGATTGGACGGACTGTGCCAAAGCCCCTCGCTGCCCTCCCACCTTGTTGACAGTTAAGACTGTGGAGATGTTGAGGAGTCATAGGTTTGATGCCTCCTCGCTGACTAAGACTCCTATTCTCCGTGCTGGGGGTATTCGACTTTGCCTTATAACGGCACCGGAGTTTTTGGTACATAGCTCGTTCTTTTGTTTTATAATTTATTGCTTGTTCTTCTAACATATGTGGATTGTCTCTTTTGACCTTGTACTGATGCTTCAAATTTTTTGTACCTCTTGCAAAGAAGATGGTGATCAGCAAGTCAAAGAAGAAAACAGCAAGTTACAAATTTGTTCGACTTCCGCTTGTTAACGCCAAAGAAAATCATGCTGTTAATACACATGAAACAAATCCTCATATAAGGGCACGCTGGCCTACACTGCACAAGAAAAGGAGGACGGGAAGAGGCCCAAACACTACTACTTGTACTACTACATATGCACTTGTTCGACTTCCAGTAGCGAACTCCAAAGAAAATCATGTTGTTCATAATACGCACGACGCGCACGAACTTATCCTTTTTCATATAAAGTCTCTTATAATTAAGGTTTTAATTTTTCGAATGTTACATTTTTGTGTAGTGTCCCTCGTTAAAGTTTTCAGATATTTCCCTTACCAGGTGAAAAGCTTCACTCTCCCCTAAAGTTTTACAGAATTGATTAATGGCTGCCATTTTTTTCTAAAATAAATAAATAAATATAAAATAACACTGGTAACATTCTATTCTAAATATTTGATCTCCCAACATGAAACCATGCTCGAGTAGTTGATATATGGCACATTTGACTCGATGTATTTTTCGAAGTGATTATTATCGTTCTTAAACTAATTCTTTTTTGATTAACTTAAATGTTAGGAAAAGTATATCTCTAAATTCCACATATGTTTCCACATGGGACGCTGGTGGCGGCGTTCATTTTTTGGGAAGACATAGAGTTGTTTGAAGGTACTCTAGAACATGGCATGGCAAGTGATATTTTATAACTAGAGGAAAGGTGATCGAGCTTCAGGGCTTCTTCTTCTTTTTTCTTTAGTATTTCTCAATCTACTATTGTCAACTGAGAGCATGAGACAATTCCTCAACTCCTTTCCCTTTATTTAAGCCAATAATGTGTGTTTTAATTCTAGAATATGACCAAGCATACAGATCTTCTCTGCATCAAAAGTTACATATCCATTTAGTATCTTTTTTATCTCCTTCAAATGTAATGTACTACTTGGAGTTGCACTATTCTCATCTACTGTTGACGAAGTTTCTTGAACACTTCCACTCAATATTGAATTACAATATGAAATAAACTTCCAAATTAATATCAAATAATATATGTGATGTGCCATATTTTGGTAGTGCCACGTCATAATATTCGATATAATATATGAGCATATTTCGGGATTATTATGCCACGTCAGCACCATTATTTTTTAATGCAAAATTACAATTCAAAGCAAAACTCAAAATTAGGCATGTGCAGGCCCAATTTAGAGTTATTCAGGGCCCAAGTCAACTTATAATTCTACTTTGAATGGACTTCTAGCTAAGGAAGGACTCTAAGTGGTATATAAAGGGGAGGAGAACTTATAATCCTACTTGGAATGTACTTCTAGCTAAGGAAGGACTCTAAGTAGTATATAAAGGAGTCATATTCATCATTCAAAGGAGGAGAAGCTTTGGAGAGTGAAATCCCGAGCTGGATTTCGACTAGTAAATTCGAGCTATCAACTCAAGTCCAAATTCGACGAATTGTATATGCCTGGAAATCCTCTCAAGTCTAGTTTCCAGATCAACAAGCGGATCGAGATTCCAAGGTCCAGAGAAGGAGATATAGCAAAAACGGTGAGGCTGCGCAAAGCTGGAGAATAAGTCGAAAGTCAAGAGCCTGGAGCTGTATTTCGACTAGTACATTCGAGCTATCAATTTAACTCCAAATTTGATGAATTGTATATTTCTGGAAAGCCTCTTGAGTCTAGTTTCCAAATCAAAAAGCGGATCTAGATTTCGAGGTCCAGAGAAGGAGATATAACAACAACGGTGAGACTGCGCAAAGCTGAAGAATAGGTCGAAATTCGACCTATTTGGCCCAAATTCGACCTATTTGAAGGCCCAATTTGAGCTATAACAAAATAGCTCTAATTCGACCTATTTTGAGTCATAGTTCTACTTGGATTGAACTTCTAGCTGAATAAAGACTCTTATTACTATATAAGGGGATCCCATGCCTCATTCTAAGGTACGTTTTTATTTTCTAGCATCTAATTTCGAGCTATATACATCGAATTCGAGCTATAGAGCAATAATTCGAGCTATATTGCAATAGCTCTTGTTCGATCTATATAGAGTGTATTTCGAGCTATTTGAGGGTAATTCGATCTATTCGGGTTTCCTCATCACGGTTCTCAATACTATTTCGAGGTGTGCTATTTCGACCTATAGAGCCTAAATTCGACCTATTTGGGCATAATTCGACCTATAATTTCGAGCTATTGTCTCTGACGACAATACCTCAAATTCCGACCTATCTGATTTGAGCGTCGGAGTGCCTTCGCCGGAGGAGGCACCGGCTTAGTTTACGTGTGGTGTTGAGTGCAGGTTCTGAACTCAAAAGCTGCTTAAGCATCCAGCAGGAACTAAAGCAGTCTGACGTGGAGGGTTGGAGAGCGGACACGTATCCAGACGAAAATACCCCACATCAATATGATAAATGTACTCTACAAAACACATAATAATAATAATAATAATAATAATAATAATAATAATAATTATTATTATTATTATTATTATTATTATTATTATTATTATTATTATTATTATTATGTACGATTAACTTCTTTTTGAAAGTTATCATGCCAACAAGAGCTATGGCACGAGAAACTATCCCGGCAACAGAATTAGCAGAAGTATTATGAACATTGTACTCGTACCTGAACAACATACCACAACAGGCCTGGAGCCGCATTCCAAAATATCTGAAAACAAATTATAAGCAGTCCATTCAACAATCCAAAATGAAAAAGAATAAATGTTTTATCTGATTTTGCAAAAGGTAAAAAAAGGTAAAAATCATTCATGATTGGAAAAAGTTGTGCTCGTTTTCTTTTTCTTTGAATCATAATTATTCACGGTAACTTCATGGCTATAAAAATTCACTAGGAGGACAAGAGGTATGAATAGCTCTTTACTACACACAAAAAGAAAAACATAATATCATAAAATGAAGGGGTAATCTACACCATTTGAGGTCTGAATAATTAGATACACACCCTTTGAACTCGGAGGCTTCATAAACATGACTAAAATATAGGGGTTTTAAGCAATTTACCTTCTTGTGTTATGTTAAAATTAGCAAATTACTCCCCTGTGAAAAATAAATAGGCAAATTACCCCCTTATGATTTTAAAAATTGGCACACCACCTTCCTGCAAAAATTTTTTAGTGTATTTTTCATATTTACTGATCAAAATACCCTAGTTATTTCTAATATTTCTATTTCTGTAATTTCAAATTTGATTATAACCTTTCTTTACAAGATTATAAGTAAAAGTACGAAATATATTATAAATCATACATATTACAAAATCATAACTTATTTTTAAATTTTAGTATTAGTTTTGGCATTTCTTTAACAAGTTAAAGTATTAAACCATAGATTTACATATTTTGTGAGAAATAAAGACTTGTCTTTTTTCGCCTAAAAAACTATACACACTCTCAAATTTGAGCAAGTGAACTACACCTCCCTATATAAGGATGTAATTTGCCAATTTGTAAAATAATGAGAGGTAATTTGCCTATTTATTTTTCACAATGAGGTAAATCACTAATATAGCATAACAGAAGGGAGTAAATTGCCAAATCCTCAAATATAAGAGGTCTATGCGCAATATTCTTGAAATGTTGGACTAAATCGTTGCAGATGTAAACGTATCATTCCAAAAATAGAAGTCATGCACAATCTATTTTACAAATTAGTGAGGTGACAATATATAATTATATATACATTTTCAGCATCGGATACCGCAGTGCATTTGCAATAATAAAAGCTTAAAGTGCCCAAATTGGATAAGAAAAGTCCTCTATCATCACTCAAATTACATATCCAATTTGGTCAAATCACAATTGAGTTCGAATGAGGGCCAAAAACCACTATGTTGACACTTGAGGTGTTCGAGGTATATCCTCAATGACAATTAACCACATTCTTGAATTAGCTAGATAGTATTTCCACTTTCTGTTTTTACACTAAAAAATATCTCAAGTTAAGTTATAATTTTGTCGATAAGATGAAAGTATGCAACCCAGTCATTCACCAATTATAAAATGAACTCAATTTTTATATTATTATGAATTATTTTACGCCACAAATATCAATATTTCCATAAGATGTAAATATTTTTTATAATCTAAGTACTATATAATGAAGATGAAACAAGTTTATAATCTTCCAACAAACCAAATTAAGAATCAAATTATAAATTATTATTTTTTTCGTGCGCATGAAGTTGCCTCTCTGTTTCAGTATCTTGCAAACCATAGCTGGTTTATATCAGTAACATGATTAATAATAATCTGCTCTTTTGATTCTTGCTTTAGTTCTGTAGTTAATTCTTTTTAAGTGGTACCATTGATGTCTTACTCTAAGCTAACTGCATGTTGCAGACTTCTTTTTCACATTTTCTAGCCTCATTTCTTTGACATCTTGCCATCAGACTTATAAACAATTCTTATTATATACCATGAAGATCATGTATTTCACTATTTTATGCTTAGAAACTGGTACTAACATAATATTATTGTGCAAGCATTTGAAATGAAACAATACCAGACTATGCAACAGATTATGTACTTTCACAACCATACATACACCAACCAACTTCAGCAATAGAAACTTCATTCAGATATAAATCGACAAATCAGAATTCAAATTTCAATAAAAATCAAAATTCCCTCTCAAAATGCTCTGTAAAAGAGCTTCCAACCTAGTACACATACAGTAGTTCTAACTTCATTATGAGATCACTTTCATTAACAATCCTATTTAATGATTCCTACGAAGCAATGTAAACTCGAGCATTGAATTGGAGTCATCCCACTTGAGTGCAATCTCGTCGTTCACCTTCAAGTTCCTCCTCTTGACAAAATCAGACGTCCAGCCTCCCACAAACACAAAACTCTTAGTTTTCCATCTCCTCAACGTCAACTTATGACGCGATCCAGTATCCATATCCCATATTACAACTTCAGTTCCCTTCTTAGCATCAAAATCTGTACCAACGTTCTGCAGAACGTGCGGTAAAATATGTCGGAAGACCATGTTTGTCCCAATCAGAAGCCTGGAGGAACCATTTACATCACTCCTTTTCAGGACCTTCTTTATTTTCCAAGGATCCTCATGATCACCATACAGTACCAGTTGATGATGATTTGGTAACACCACCCGCGTATTGTTAACAGCGTGATTTTCTTTGGAGTTCGCTAGTGGAAGTGGAACAAGTGCAGATGTAGTTGAAGTAGTAGTGTTTGGGGCTCTTACCGTCCTTGGTTTCTTGTGCAGCGTAGGCCAACATGGTACATGATCATCACAAGTTGAAATCCTCCTCCTTCTTTTGGATCCAATTCTGCCTTCTTGAACAGCTTTCAGACTCATTAGGCGGTTAGTATTGTTTTCTTGACGCTCTTTCGATGAACATAAGCAGCCCATGAAATCGATCACCTTTCTTGCGCATTCATCTTTCTTGAACAACAGTCTTGAGTCATTCTCTTCTTCCTTGTCAATCTTGATTAGTTCGAAGAAGAAAGTAGCGTTTTTTACAGAAGAAACGACGTTCATCCGTTCCTTTTCCATCTTGATTGAATGACCGAAAAGCATAAAAGAATGATCTTTCTCCATTAATGAGAGAGTAGAATTAATCTTGAATGGTAGAAACAGAGGACTCTGTTTTATGGTTATTGTTCAGAGATTTTTGGAAGAGTTACGTGTGAATGAATGAAACAACTGCGGGATCATTGTATTTATAGATAGGAGTTTATGTTGAGATTAATATTTGGAAAGTATTTTTACCGTTGGAATCTTAGATTCAGTAAATCTTAAAGCGCGTTTTGTTCTCTCTCTCTCTCTCTCACTGGGGAAGTAATGAAAAAAACTGGCGGGTCTTTAAAAAAATACTTTCAGGAGTTTAGTTAGTTGAGAAATTAAAAAGTTTCCTTAGTACAACTAGCAAGATTTTGGAAGTATTTACTAATGACCGTTGTACGGAAAATAGAATCTTCAAACTAGATTCGGTAAAATCCTAGTACGTACGTTCAGGTTAGTGTAGGAGTTGAGTTGGCATGAATACTCTCCAATCCATTTTTCTCTTTTTTGTATGTCTGCTAATGACGTTTTTGTTTTACAATCTTTGAAAAATAAGTTACGGTATACCATCTATTTTTCTTGGGATATTACAAGAATGCACTAAAAAAATAATATTATTATGCAATCCTTACGTTTAAACCTTTATTTTCTTTAATTATTATATGAATACTCCAAAAGTTAAATAAACATTATATATATATGCGCATTGTTATAATTTCAATAACTGCGAAAGACACTCATAAAATTTGAATTATTTTTTAAAAAAGTTTTAAGAGTGTCCTTATTATTGTTGAATTTTATAAAAATTGTCGAATTGCATAATTCGATTAACGTTTACATGAAGAACAACAAAATAAACGAACAATATTATTGAATTGAAACTGAAGATTGTTGATCGAATTGAATACAATGAGTTGAAAGATTAAAAGAGAATCTCATCTACTCTAAAATCTGAAATAGCCAAAGTAAATTGAAAAACAAAGTAAGGTAAAACTTATACTAAGGCGGACGAGCAATGATCATAACGACCTTTTGAAAAGTTGCTAAAATTAGAGACACGATTATAAAATCACGTTATGCCGAGTATATTCAAGAAAAAGTTTATGAAATTGGGACAGATATCACTCATAAAAGAAAAGATATGTATCAGAAAATACAAATATAATTATCAAACTATTAATTTCTTAATTAAGTCAGACACGTGTTATTAGATATGAAAATGACATAAAATCATCAAAATGATGTAATAAATCTTAAACTCATGAGTTGCAAGCAAAAAGAAGTTAATCGTACATAATAACAATAATAATAATAACAATAATAATAATAATATACTATACTATTATTATTATTATTATTATTATTATTATTATTATTATTGTTGTTGTTGTTATTATTATTATTATTATGTGTTTTGTAGAGTACATTTAATCATATATTATTTGATATTAATTTGGAAGTTTATTTCAGATTGTAATTCAATATTGTGTGGAAGTGTTCAAGAAACTTCGTCAACGGTAGATGAGAATAGTGCAACTCCAAGTAGTACATTACATTTGAAGGAGATAAAAAAGATACTAAATAGATATGTAACTTTTGATGCAGAGAAGATCTGTATTCTTGATCATATTCTCGAATTAAAACACACATTATTGGCTTAAATAAAGGGAAAAGAGTTGAGGAATTGTCTCATGCTCTAAGTTGACAATAGTAGATTGAGAAATACTAAAGAAAAAAGAAGAAGAAGCCACGAAGCTCGATCACCTTTCCTCTAGTTATAAAATATCACTTGCCATGCCATGTTCTAGAATACCTTCAAACGACTCTATGTCTTCCCAAAAAATGAACGCCGCCACCAGCGTCCCATGTGGAAACATATGTGGAATTTAGAGATATATTTTTCCTAACATTTAATTTAATTTTGTTGGGTGTTGGGGGGGGGGGGGGGGGAGGGGGGAGGAGGAATAAGTATACTATACGCAGGGGGGAGCCAGGAATTCCATTTAGGGGGGGCGAAATAACGTTAATTTTTTTATTAACATGAGAGTTTTTTTTTTATAATTATTCATTTTTGCATATTGAAGAAATTAGAACTCATCATGAAAACTTAATTACTTTAAAAGAGAAACACAAAACATCCACATTTATTCTTTTGAACAAAACATCCACAATCATTCTTTTAAATATGGCAACCTCCTCTCCCTCCTTTTTTTTTTTTTCTCGCTAAAATAGAGGAGCTCTTTTTTTTTTTTTTTTCCCTTACTCCTCTTTCATGGGTTGTTTGTGCTTAAAACATGTAACACACCAACGGTTTTGCGTAATTTTTTACAAGTATCTTTTGTCCTATACTGTTCATAGGAGGTTTATTGTCAATTCTTTGAGCATTTTTGATCGGACAAGAAGCTTAGTATATCAAATTAATATTAAATCTTATCTCGTTTATTCCTTGAATCCAATGCGATAAGCAAAGTAATTTCTTTATTTTTAGTCTATAATCTTTTTTACACAAATTTCTTATTCAAAAATACACACTTGAGTGTTAAAATGATTTTTTTAAATATAAAATAGATTATCATATTAAGTATACAAGCAAATGTTAGAAAACATTTGTTTTAATTACATGAAAGGTATAAGATTATAAAATTGAGAAAGTAGTATATATGACAAGTCCGACAATCTAATATAAACTGAAACACTAAAAGCAAAATATATGAAAACATTACACAAAATTCATTACACGTTAAACTAGAAATTATGATTGTATGGAAAATATAACTAGAATATATATATATATATATATATATATATATATATATATATATATATATATATATATATATATATATATATATATAGTTTATATGTGACTATGTAATATAAATACTTATAAAAGTATTTATTTTTATATAGTTATAATACACAACTATATATGTATATATAAAGGGGAGGAGGTGAGGTTGGGGGGGCGGTGGCCCCCAATGGCCCCCCTGCCTCCGCCCCTGACTATACGTATCTTTTCGTCTACTAAAGTCAGTCTCTTGTACAACGTCTTCTCATCCCTAGAAAGATGAGGTCCTGAAACTCGTGTCACCTGCACCTTAGTTGTCCATGTTAACATGTGTTTGAAAAGACCACGAATAAATACATATTGCCTGTCTATTATTTCCAAAGCCTTGCCAACAACTAATTTGAAACACATGTACAACATACTTGGTAAGTTTTGCACACAGGTTTCTGCACTTTTAGCAATCAAAAAAATAGATATTTTTCATAATATCACAAAGTTGTTCGAACGAGCTAAATTGCAAAATATTTTATGAAATATATTAACAAAGAAAAAAGACGTCCTCCTTCCGTAAACAACAATAAGAATGAGAGATCATAAGCCAATGGTTATCAAATCCAACACGGTAACAAGCCAAGCTAACTAATATTTAAAGAACATGGACGGAAAGCACTAAACTTAGCAATAACGGCTGATAAATTCAATCCAACACAACTCAAATGACCACTGGATTTGCAACACGAACACCACATCAACGGAACACATACTCATACAACACTGGCAGAAGACAAATCTAAAAGGGTACACGCAGGGAACGTGGAAAAAAAAGAGGAAAGAAATATTACTCAAAGGCGCTTGTTTCGTTTTCTCTTTCACCACAAATCGGACCTCGCCCATGTCGTTCTCGAACACGAATAGATAAGGTCTCACAATTTTAACTCATAGTTCTAAACCGCCAAGCACACGAATACAAAAAGAACGCCTCACATATTAATTAAGAAGAGGTGGCAAAACCTCGTCAATCCGGAATCAATGAAAATTACACCAAGGAAAGAGCTGGAAACTCAAAAGGTGTTATTGCAAACCAACAACCATGTGCACGGCAAATTTGCTCACAAGGCGATAATACACCAGAGAAATCGAGGGAAGTGAAGAATGTCGGAATCCCTGAAATTTAATGAACCCTAATTGTTGTTGCTCTCCAGTTGCATTTGTCGACGGCGAGCACAAGCGAAATCGAAGAAACGAAGCAATCCAACAAAACCCTCTTCTGAAATTGACCAAAAATAGTGCTCAATTGGAATAAAATAAAATGAGTAGAGCACAAAATAGGAAGCCAAGGGAAAAAATGCTCCGGTGGAGTAAAACAAAATCTGCAGGGCAATATAGGAGCAAGGAAAAGTGAACGAACAAAATCCTTCCCATTTATTATAGAGTTAAATACAAAAACTACCCCTGTGTAATCTCTAATTGGCAGAAAAGACCTGTGTAATTTTAATTGGCAAAACCCATCGGTGTTATTTGGTCAAAGGAAATAGAACCCTTCTAGCCCTATGTTGCACCACATGCGCCTGATTTGCAAGTCGGATTGATTTTAGTGATGTGAATTTAGATAATTCAAACAAATAAAAAGAAATATAATTGTCCTTTTATTTGATTAAGATGTCGCAGCGGTCAGTATTTCGACGATGGCGGAACAGTTTATGATAGGGGTGGCAAAATGGATCCGGATCCATGGATCCAACCGGATTTGTTGTGGATCCATCGGATCCGATCCACCCAGGATCCACCATGGATCCGAAACCAAGTTGATCCGGTGGATCCAAGGTGGACCTGGATCCATTGTGGATCCGTGCGGATCCAAACGTGGATCCAGGTGGATTTGGGTGGATCCGTGAGTGGATCCGGCTGGATCCAATCATGGATCTGGGTGATCCATGAGTGGATCCACATTCGGATCCGTGTGGATCCTTCCAAGTCCATGTCTAGATCTAACTCAATTTAAAACAATTTTTGGCATTTAGCTTTTTATTCGCGCCACTATCTCATTGTCTTTATGCATTTGTATACTTTTAAAATATAACTTTAGTTTACTATGATTTTAATTTTTTAATTACGTAAAATAATTTGACAACAGAACTATTCATTATGAGAAGAAGATCTCGTGCTTTAATTTGGTAACTATCAATTAAAGTTAAAGATATGTACAATATATGGTTGATTGGCATTTTTATTCTCATTATTAAGTTTTATAATTTTGTAATCTTTAACCTCAATTTGTAAAGAGGCAAAAATTATTCTCAATCATATATAAAAAGAATCTAAATAATATTTCTAATCCTTAATCAAAAGCTCGAGAAAGTCTTCCAAATTCCAAAACTCAACTTCATTAAAAACATTACAAAAAATAATATTACTTTTGTTATAGAAGTATTCATAATTTCTATATTTTTCTCAAATACATATATATATATATATATATATATATATATATATATATATATATATATATATATATATATATATATATATATAAATGTTTTATGTGTATACATATATATTTTTAGTAAATACATCTCAAAAGAGCATTGCATATTTTAAAATTAAAAGAAAAAGTTAAATTATGTGAAACACTAGCTTGCACATTTATATCGTGATGTAGTTGAGTGTTAAATTACAATTACTTTTTTCTTTCTAAGCGTCCAATATCTTGTTAATTAAGAACTAAGAATAATGATATATATTATTAAATTTAAGGTGGTGGGATAGATTGGTGGATGGGAAAATTGGGTTGAATAGAGGTTGATTTGGTGGATTAGATGGATCTACCAAGATGGATCCGACAATAGATCCACATGGATCCGACTATGGATCCGCGATGGATCCACAAATGGATCCGTTCGGATCCATGATTGTATCCAAAAATAGTACTATTTGGATCCGCGGATCCACATGGATCCGGACCCGGATCCGATCCAAGTTTATCCATTTGAGATCCACCCCTATGGATCCAGTTGGATCCAAATCCTAATGGATCGGATCCACATGGATTTAGACTTGGATCCGGTTCGATTGATCCATTTGCCACCCCTAGTTTATGAGAATGGGGTTGATTTCTGAGTTTGTTCATTTATATAATTTTCTCTTTTCAGAGAGGGGCTTCTATCTTTAGGCAAAACACAAATTCACTATAACCCTGATTAATCCCTTTTGTGCTTATTCCTCGATCTTCGTTAGAGCTTTGTTATGTATGCCTACCGTTCTTATTTTCCATGAATTGGTCTGAGATTTTTGAGATTTAAATCCAATGCGCTATAGCAATCGGGGATAGGGGAGAGAGAAAAGAAAGAACACGATGGGGTTTGAGAGGAAGAACACGAACCATTTTTTCTTTTATAGTTTATATTTAATTAAAGTTAAGTATAGTAAATTATAGAATAAATAGGATAGAAATCTTTTTTTAAAAGTTTCAGTTAAAAAAGAAATTGGTGATGTGAAGAGTTTTCGTGCATATCTTCTTATTTTTATTTAAGATAAACTTATAATGAAGCAAGGGTTTTTGGCAATTTACCTCGTGTTATGACAAATCGGCAAACTACCCCCTGTAAAAAATAATTAGGCAAATTACCTCCCTGTGATTTTAAAAATTGGCGCACCACCTCCCTGTAATTTTTTTAGTGTATTTTTTTTTATATTTAATGATCAAAATACCCTTGTTTTTTCTAATATTTTCTTTTCTGTAATTTCAAATTTGATTATAATATTTCTTTAAAACATTATCAGTAAAAGTATATAAAATATTATAAAACATACATATTATGAAATCATAACTTATTTTTAAATTTTAGTTTTAGTTTTTGCATTTTTTTTAACAAGTTAAAGTATTAAACCAATATTTACATATTTTTTTGAGAAACAGAGGATATAATTGTTTATTTTCGCCTAAAATGCTATCTCCACTCTCAAATTTGAGCAAGTAAACTATACCTCCTTATATAAGGAGATGATTTGCCAATTTTTAAAATCACATGGGGTAATTTGCCTATTTATTTTTTAAAGAGAGATAATTTGCCAATTTAGTATCACAGAGGGAGGTAAATTGCCAAATCCTCGTTAAGCAAAGCTGAATTGAATTGGGTGTTGGAGATTTATATGCAAGGTCAAAAAAGGTATTTTCATCAGATAAAGTTAAAAAGGGAGTTTGAGTGTCGTGTGCTAATAAAATAATAACACAGTTGCCCATTAAAATTACCTAATGGTTTTCTACCAATTCGAAATTACTCTTTTTGCATTTAACTCATTTATTATATCGTAAAGATATATATTTCTTTTTTTTTGGAGAAGCGATATATTTCTTTTTCCGCATTACATTTACGCCTTTTAATTACTCGCAACGGCTAGGGCGCTTACTCTCCCATTTCAAAATCTCAGTTTCAGTACAATCAAAAACCCTAATTTCAATTTCCTGTACTGATTCATCATCTTCCAAAATCATCATACAGCGTTCTAAATGGAACTCCCTCAAGAAACCGAAGATTACATTCGCAAATCGATCGATCACACCCTGGGCCTCCACGTGTCACCCGACGCTCTTCTTCACAAACTCCGCGCCCTCGACCAAGCAAATCTCCACCTCACCCACCAGTGCCTCTCTCTCCAATCCAAACTTAAACAAAAAGACCACATCATCGAACGCGCTAGGGTTTGAAATTTTTAATTTGAATTTGGTTTTTTTTTTTTAATTTCTTTTTAGTTATTTGTGTGCCCCTTTTCTTTTTTTTTTCTCAGTCGGAATCGAGTATGAATGCGGTGGCTTTGAAGAAATTTGTGGAGGAGAATCAGAAATTGGCGACGGAGTGTTCGGAATTGTTGGCGAATTGTAACAGGTGGGAGAGGGAGTGCTCCCTTTACGACCACGATCGCGAAGCGTTGATGGATTTCGGGAATGAGGCGGACGAAAGGGCTAAAGAGGCTGAGATTCGGAACCGTGCATTGGAGGAGGAGAACAAGAAATTAGTGGAAGAGTTGAGTTTCTTCAAGTTTCAATCTGCGGCAGGGCAATCGGTAAATTTCTTTTCGTTTTTTTTTTTCTGGATTTAAGATGTTGGTCTGCCGATGGTTTTAACAATTTATGCTAGGATTGTGATATATATTTTAAGCCGCAACTATCTCTTTAGATAGTCTTGGACGTCATGGTGAGTGTAGTTTATGCGCCTCTTCTTAATACGCAAGAATCATGAAGAAATGAGAGTAAGCCACTACCATCTCTTTTAGTTGATGGTGAGTGTGGTTTATGAACGTCTGCTTAATACGCACAAAGCATGAAGAAATGTGAGTAATGCCTTGCTCATGTTTTCAAAGTTGACCAGATCTTTACAAGGGGCTGTGCTAGTTGTTGTCTCCAAATGAAGGTCCTTATAGGCTTAAACTAGTTAAGTTAGTGCAAATTTGTAGTCTACAACTGTACCATATTTAGGTCTGTATTTGAACTGCAAATCTTGATGATAATTACGTGATAAAGCTTGCTTTGGTACAGAGGAAAAACATATCGGATCTAGTAAAGTGCTGTAGAACTTTCTTTATCAATATAAACACTACATTATAAAAGAATATTCTCAAGAGTTTGTCTGATCAGCTTGAAAATTGTTTTCCATCAATAATTGGTACTTTTGTGGCTACTGAAGATTCAGTTTTAAACTGTTTATGATGTTGTTTTAGGTGAACTTGAGACTATTCTTTTCCCCGACGCAAACATTTCGGCAAATTTGTCACAATTTTATTTCCTTGATGTGGAGGATTGCTAACTTAGCATTCTTTTACGTGAAATTTTGAATAATTGAATTTCCTATAGGATGAAATAATTTGTTAATTTGATCAAAAGTTTCTACACAGAGAATATAATATACCACATCTCTAGGGATTGTATTTGGTTAAGCCTGCTCCTTAGTACTTGGATCACCATATGTTGAAGTGCATATCTTTGACAAGTGGAATCGAGACTAAAAGGAATGTATAAACCAATGCTTCCATAGATTTGATCGTGGTTTACAATTATAGCTTCCATACGTGTTTGTTTTTTCTTTTTTCTTTTTCTTTTTTTTTGAGTAAAACATAATGAGTTAGTTTATCCTGTTTGCTTCTTGTTAAGCATCTTTGTGTCAAAAATGCTCATTTATAACTTTGACATTGCATAATATTGATGAAAAACTTATCCATTGAACTACTTTCCACTTGTGACGTAAAAAACTTGTAACGTGGTATTCCTCGTTCTCTGTTTTAATCTTTTCTTGTGAGGGGATGATCCCTTTGTGATGATATCTGAAATGGCTTTTGAACATATAAGTTTAATAATCTTAAGGTCTTTAATTCACATGAATAGATATGTTCTTTTTTCCTTTAGTTTTTGCCACTTCTTAGCAATAGTTTCATTTAGGTGATAGTTGCATCTAGGTTTTGCCTAATCCATCACTAGATCTTGTATTATTTAGAGTACGATATTATTTATTCATGAGAGGCTATTCGGCAGGTGTATAATAAATAGATCACACAAAACGATTTTTTCGTTCAAAATCCCCATATTTCCCACTTCTCAGTCAAATTCATGTTGCTGTTAGAATTGTTTAGAAATGATAGGCTGGAATTCTCTGTCTTATCTCAGTCAGTATCAGACGGATTTATGTTGTTACATTAATGAAAATGTGTTTTGACTTCTTCTTTATTGATGTATATCCAAATGAGCCTGACTACTGTATTATATGATGGCTGAAGGTCGACGTGTCTACTGATGACCGGCATATGGAACAAATGTTACTTGATTCTCTTTTGAATACTATGTATGGAAAGGATGAAGTTACATCAACTGCTCATGAATTTTTAGAGGCAAATAGTGGAGTTGAAGTTTGCCAAAAGTTACTAAAAATGTTAACCAGGTGAGAATTGTATTTCAAGTCGTGTCAGATGCAGAGGATACACGGAGTATTTGGATTACATTACTTGCAATTCAAAAATTATTTGCTGAAGTTTTCTATTCATTCTAGCTCGGCGCCTTTAACTCAAAAGGTTGTAGCACTAGTAGCAGTGGCAAAAGACTTGGAGAAAGATAAGGAGCATTTGACAATTAACCTTCATAGAGCCGAAGATGAGGTATGCGATTGAGTAGCAATAGATAAGATAGAGTTTAGGATTGGAGTTCATTTTATTTTTGTTTATTGGATTAACTATAATACAAATGAGATTTTCAGGTGAACGTTCTTTTTGAAGAAAACAAATTACTTGATGAGGAGAACAAAAAATTGCTATGGCAATGTTACCATGAAAAGCATATTGGTGGATCCAGTGGAAAACACACGGGCAGTGCTTCTGCCAAGGTCAGTATTTTTTATTCTGTTGAGGTTCCACATATACACTCACACTCATACTCATACTCATACTCATGCTTGTATGCATGCTACTGATTGCCCGTTATGTCAAGGGAATTTTTCCCAGTCATTATTATTTATTTTAAAATGGATGTATATATTCACGAGTCATGACTATAATATGTGGTGCTCGGTTTTCTTTGGTCGCAGGGTAAGCGAAAATCTAGCCCTAAGATGAGCAGTCCGGTGGAGAAGAGAATTGATTTTGGTGATGCAGATTCACAAAGACACCCACTTTCACCACTCCAGTGCAACTCACCGGAATCTAGAGTTCGAAAGAAATAACCATGAGATAGTTCTTCTTGATTTTTTTCTGTACATCTTTTAGTTTCTAAGTGATTGTGCCATTTAAGTTTGTGTTAGCGAAGTTGGTAACTTGTATTAATCAGTGCATTCAAGAACACATTTAACTGTATGTTGGGGAATCATGATGCTAAAGTGATTTACACCGAAGACTTATTGGATCTTTCCTCATTTTGTTAGTTATTGTAAGAGACAATTCTGAGATAAAGTTCTGTTTATCTTTGTGGTCGACTTGGGGTGAATACCTAGAATGATTAAGTACCATATCCATTTTAAATCGCCGAAAAAGATCTGTAAAAAAAACAATTGAAAGTGTACAATAATTAGTGATTGTTTTGATTAAAAAGTTCTGGTTAAATAAAGGAAAAGACTGACCCTTTTTTTTTATTGTTTTTGGATAAAAAGCGTCACGGATTAGTTCCTACTTGGTACCTAAAGACATACATGAAGAATCTCACTCATTTTGGACAAATTTAACTTTGTCATAATTCCTGTTAGGTACTTGAACCTGACAAATACCCTTTCCTAAAACTTACCCGTCAAGGAAAATTGAAAAACAACAGGATAAAAACGATAAAAGTAACGACATAGGGATTTCACATGGAAACTCCAAATCTGGAGAAAAATTACGGGAAACACAGTGAAATCGCATTATATAGAAAATTATTACAACTACACCGTTTTCTCTCAACCTCATCCCTAACACACCTATAGAATCTTTTCATTAGCCACACTCCTCAATTACATCTCACAGGACAGCACGAGTATTCATAAATATTACAGAACCATTTTTTAGGACGCCATGCTGGACATTCACATGTTAGTGAGACATATATGAAAGTGCATAAAAGTTGTGGAACTTTTTCAGCATGGTTGTGCATATTCACCCAAAGACCTCCACATCCTTAAGTTCTTCCACATGAACATCATTCCACGACGAGCGTCACTTATCATACTGGTGTCCTAGCATACTCCAATCCATGATTGGATAAAGTGCAACATTGATGGGTGCTCGATTGGCAATCCAGGCACTGGCAGAGTTGGAGGTATTTTTCGAAATGCTCGAGGTTTCACTTATGGTGCATTTGCAGCTCTACTGGTCTCCATTTTTGCATTTGAGGCGGAATTAGGGGCAATAATTTTGGCATTGGAAAAAGCGCAGGATTGTGGCCGGAACCGAATTTGGTTAGAGAGTAATTATACATTGGTGGTATACCTCATCTTGGATAATTCAGATAAAGTTCCATAGATTCTAAGAAGTCGTTAGCGGGCTTGTTTGCAGTTTAATAATTCAGTTAGTTTTCGGGTATCTCATATTCGGGGAAGGAAATCGTGCAGCAGATGACTAGCTAGCTTCGGGTCACATCAAAATGGGAAACAATGGTGGACGATACATCCAACTTTTATTAGTAGTATTGCTTATGATGATTTATGTAACGTGACCAATTATCGTTTTTGTTGAACTCTTTTGCTTTTCGTTATTAGTAGATTTGAGTTCCGGGAGCAACGATGTGGGGGTGTCGACCTAGTTGGGATCACTATCCCCTTCATCGCCGGTCTCCATTTCACTCCAAAAAAAAAGCAAAAAATTTTTACTATTCTTTTTTTGTTGATAGTCTCACCGTAAGCTTTTTAAAATATTCGAACTGATAACAATTGTTTTCTTATTTAACTAAACCATAAAATTTTAACAAATTGATAATCTATAGCAAAAAAAGAGTATTTGATAACTGTTTTATCACCATGAAACAGCTAAGGCAACGATATATATTTTTCTTTTCGTTGAAGGCAATATTAGTCCTCTATATTGTACTCTGTCCAATTTTAGTCATTTATGCTGTCTTAGTTCAATTTTAGTCCTACATGTTGCATTTTTTTTACTCAACTCCTCGAGGAAAATTTAACCCAATTTATCCGTGGATATTAAAGAATAATTATGTTTAAACTAGAGAAACTTTGGAATAATTACATTTACACCCATGGAATTCTGGAATAAAAAGCCTTTGCAATTTCGGAATAATTACATTACATTAAGGTCTAGGCTTGCAGTTATCTACGTTCACTACATCCACGCTACCTTTTTATGTTTAGACAAACCTATTCACTAATAGCTAATTAGTTACGGAATGAACAAATTGGTTAGGTTCCATTACATTATTAGACTAATATATGAAGTTTTTTTCTGAAAAATATTTATTACTTTCAGCAGTAAAACTAAAAGGAAATTTCAAATTACATATCTTGTGTGTCGATTAATCCATCAAGAGCAAAGATCGTGTACGTAGTAATGCGTGTGGACACATACATGACAACAATTCTCTTCGCTATCTGAGTTCTTGTAGAACACCTGGAATCAAGCTTTCAAATCTAGGTAATATATGTTGCTGCAATATAAGGCAATATATGTTTCTAGTAACCGTAGGTATACGTATTTTATTAGAAACTTTTGTACTATATATATATATATATATATATATATATATGCATGGTCGGTTAATATAATATGTTATAGTAATTAAAGGAAATTCCCTTTCACCTACTTCACAAAGTTCCCCATGTTAGCCCAGCATCTACTCTACCTGCTCAAAAGGAGGATATAAATAAAAAATAAAACCCAAGCAACTTCGAATGATTAGTAGATTAGCCGGGTCTATTTTGCTATCTATGTTTTATGATATATCTATATATCATTTAATTTGCTGTAAAAATGTACATTATCCGTTTTTGATCTTTAAAATCCTTATATTGCAGAAAAATCATAAAGGCTTGTACAAGCCAAAAGGGGATATGTACCACCATAATATACCTGAAGCACTTAACCGTAATGAGATTAAGTTTTTGAAACTCATGATCCAGAAATATTGTATCTTTCTTAAGCTGATCGGTGACACGTTATACAAATTCCTCACACAAATTCGTAACTTATTGTTTTTTTGTAACGTATTACTAAAATTAAACACAAGCTAATTATTTTTTGGTATGCTGAAGGTGTATGTCCCATTTGAAATAAATCTTTATATGATGTAATTATTGTGGTATATAAACAACCGAAATAACACATGGGATCTCACTTAATATTCCTTTGCTTTTAGTTATAATAATAGGAGTGGTTCCAATTAATTACATGTTCATTTTCTGTGTAGCACAATCACAATATAATTGAAAGATGAAATACAAAATGCAGACAGGTACATAGGATCTGTAACATTTTAAACATGACTGCTGTTCATGTTTTATTCTTTTACATTTCAAAGGTACAATTCAGCTAATTTGTTGGCTAAGGACCGTCATATATACCTCTCAGTTTTCTTGTATCCTGATACGCAGATCAGTTATTCATACACCTGACCACACATAACATTCTTTAAATTAATAGCTAAAAACTTCATAAACTAATAAGGATGTTTCATTAAAAATCTTTATTGTGTATAAGACACATGTATATGATAATAAGTCTCCCAGCTAGTATGAAATTATGGACTAGTGCACCAAATACTTTACAACTATGCAAAAAGTGTAGCAAGTGAAGTATTCAGTGAACAGCCCCAATTCTCCATTATTCTCCCACAACTATATATAAGGAAATCTCGCTTGCATCTTCACAAATCATCTCAAAACAAATACATATTCTTTTCTTTAACACATATTCACCCCTGCCACACACAAGCTAAAAGAAGACATTCAAGAACAATAATCATCAATGGCAAAGTTTGGTAACGAAATGGCATGTTTAATGGCGTTGGTGTTGATTTGTTCGTGTGCGATTCGTGCAGTTCCAGCAGCGGTTCACACGGTTGGCGAGACATCCGGTTGGTCTATGGGTGCTAACTATGGAAGCTGGGCTAGTGCCAAGACCTTTGCAGTTGGTGACACCCTTGGTAACTATATATATTGTGCTTGACATATTTACTTTATAACTCTCTCTCTTTTTCTCTTTTATTTGTGAACATTCTTCTATGTATGAGTTTATGAAAGTTTTGTAAATCCAAGTATATCGATGTTTTTTTCCTTTAAACCAACCCTTGAATTATTACATTCAATCAAGCTAGCTAATCTTGTTGAGTTGCATGCAGTATTCAACTATCCGCCAGGGCACACGGTGGACGAAGTGAGTGAAAGTGATTTCAAGACATGCACTATTGGCAATTCCATATCCACCGACAGCACCGGCGCTACCTCGGTGACCCTCAGCACCGCCGGTCCGCATTACTTTATTTGTGGTGTTCCCGGCCATTGTACAGCCGGAATGAAGCTTTCCGTCACCGTCGCCCCTGCGGCCGGAGCAACTTTACCAGCACCCGGCACGGTCATCTCTCCGCCCTCCACCGCCATCCCATCTCTGACACCTTCTGCAGGGCCTCTTACTCAGCCACCCGTTACCGCTTCTTCCGAACCACCTAGCTCCATCGCGACTCCTGGTGGTGTTCTTACTCGGCCTCTATTTTCGGCAAATTCACCGTCTCTGGCACCACTAGGCGCTGTCACGACTTCTGGAGACGCAGCTACACAGATATCTTCTTCTGCAATGCTATCTCCAACTCATGTGGCTATGCTTTTCATCATTTGCATTGTCATTTCTCAGTCCTTGTTTCAATGAATTTGGCATACTTCCAGCCAGGATAGAGGCAGTGTTCATTTCTCATTCTCTCGTGTGTATTCGCGTCAGTAGCTTTATGTCCATTATTGAGCGTTTTCCTTGTATTTCATTTCCTGCACGGTTTCCATATTTCTTTTAATGAAATTCTTTTTATGTTACGGTATAGCTTAATGATTTTTTCAAAGTGTTAGTTTGACATGTTCTTAGCTAACTACATACGTTCAGGTTTCAATCATTATTATGTAAGGGATAAAACTAGTGTGTTGTGCCATATATATATTTGGTTTACACGTGATGCACCTTAATCAGGGCAAAGAGGGTCGAAAATCACAATCGAGAAGGGAAAACAATCGATCATGATCGATTTGGATCAATCCCAATGAATCCAGTTGTTTGTGCAAGCAGCCAAGCCAATCTCCTAGTTCACGCCGATTAACCTGACCCTGTTCAATCGTAAATGACCCTCCAGTAAGGCATCTAGATCAGGAGAGTTTCTGAATTATCCATCATGAATCACAAAGATAACCACCTACAGATACTTATATCATTCACGGGATAAAGTACACTATTATTCAAGTTGTTGAGCAAGTTGATTGTGCTCACCATAGTCAATGGTGATCGATCATAACCGATCGTTATCTTACCACAAACAAACTTATTAACTTAGGTATTCGGGGGTCAATAAAGGGTTAGCCCCTCGCATAGCTCAAGGTTTGTGTATGAGTGCTTGTTACCTGAACGTAAGCTGATACATGACACTAAGGGGACTTAAATTAGTCTTACATAGAGTATCAAGTTAGCAAATGAAGATATCCCGCACCAGTGGCACCATCGGTGGAAAATCTTTGATTGAATTTGAACTAGAAGAGTAATCAAGAAGTCTGCTGCTCTCATTCCAATGAATGAGTAGCACAATGAGGTATTACCAGAAGCTGGAGCAATTTCTCACATCATTGTTATAGTCAAGTTCAAGTTCACCGAGCCACTTGACATGTTTTAAAGGCGGAATGCGCACCAAGCTATCCCCTTATAGTTATCGTGACACTTACATCCCCCTATATCTTATCACTAAAATTACTAACAGAGTACCTATATCTCTCACTTCTCATATGAAATTAGGACTAATACGTATGACAATATTCATGCAGGTTTTACTTCCGGGGGGCAATGTTATTCTTCAATCAAACTAATTTTCAATAGAGAGAAGTTAATTCTATCGGGAAACAAAATCTTTTTGTATATAGTTTATAAACTAATCAATGAACTTGACTATTACACTATGTATTGTTTTTAATCTACAAACAATATATAATTACAGAACAACTAAACCAAAGTGGAACATTTGGAAGTAGAAGGATCGTATAGAGCCGGAAGCAAGTACTTCCGTCCGTTGGCACCATGCGCATTGTAGCTGGCACCGGTCGTAGACTCCACCAACAAGTTACCGGCATAACCGGGATAAGCTCCATTCCCGTATATCCCGGGGCAAGCCGATGAAGCCTCCAATGGGGCCTCGGACGGGCCTTGATAAAATCCATTTCCAAACGGGTTCGTGGCGGTACCGGCCAAAAGGCCAGATAGATTGATGATGATACCGTCCAAACCCACATCGTTGTTGGGCGCAACCAAAGGCGGGCTCTGGGGGCCGTAAATGGGCTGGTGGAATGGCCAGGCGCAGTAACCAGGGCACTGAGTCTCAGAGTTTCCGACCCAGATGTAGGCAAATTTGTACTTCTTTCCTTTGATAAAAGAACTCCTGGAACCGTGGGTGCCGCAGCGGTTGACGCAGAATCCATCGACTGTCACATCGGCCGCAGTCAAGACGACGTTGATTGCGTTTTTCTGTTCGCCTTTGGAGGCAAGCTGAATAATTTGTTTGTTGGAGAGAGATTTACCGAGGGAGTATGTCTGGTCGAGGATTTGTTTGCCGAGGTTGAGAGAGAGGGAGGATGGGTTGTTGGCAATGTGGTAATATTTCTCTGTTGTTTTCCACCACGCCGCAACGGAGGGATTGGGTGTTGAAGAGGAAGAGAGAGATGTGATGAAATCAGAGACAATGGCTCTTTGAGATGGGCTGAATTTGCCGTACCAAATGAGGTTAACCGAGATTTTGCCATGCAGAAGAGCACCTTTGTGGTAATGAAGCAGCTGGCTTTGAGGGTCTTCTTGTACAAGAGAATTCAACATTCTTGAAGCAAAACACACATTCAAGAGCGAAATTAGAGAGAGGAAGATAAGTGAAGAGGCCATTTTTTGTTGAGAAATGCAAGTACTTTTAGATAGCAGTGAGATTGTTGTAGGATTTGAATGAGGAGAAATGTACGGGGCAAGAGGTTATTTATACAAGGGGACTGACTAAGAGTGGGAATTTGCTGAGAAAGGGGAGAGTTGCTTTTGCTTAGCTATTAGTCAAAAAACTGGTTGGAACGCGGTTTGTTTAATGTAACAATAATAATAGTGGTATTGTATTGTATTGAGTAACCGTTGCTTTTAGTTTTGGTCTGTAATTCGAGCTGCACAAAAAAGCTTTACAGCTTTCATGATCCATTTATCATTACAGCTTACTTACAGTTACAACACCGCTGCAGAATGCTTTGTCCCATAAGAATTATTATATATTTAACAATATTTTAGAAGATCTTAGCCTCTTGATATTTAAGATGCTACCTCTCCTATTAAAGAAAGCTTTGACCTTTGAGTAGTGACGCGTATAGTATTAGGTAAATATGGGAGAACTGGAACTTAGACAGTGATGGGCGGGATGGAGTTTCCAACAGTAAAGCCTGATATGGGAGTTGTATAGAAATGTCGACAAAATAAGACGTGTAGTAATCATTTGTTGACAATTTGATGACTAAACCCTCCGGATTAATATGGCAAGAGGAACATAGGATTTGAGCCAATACATTACTAAATGTATTATAAATTAATTTTTAGTACTTTATCGATTAGATTTTTCTTTAAAAGACAAAAAAAAATATTATTAAGGAAGCACAAGGGGTGCTTCAACCCTTCATAACAAAGTCCAAACATCATATATTCCTCGCAACTTTATCTATTAGGTTTTGATATATTAAAGATTAAATTAGCCATGCGGGTTCTCCGTAATAATTATGGCCTATAACTTTTTTCTTTCTTTCAAAAAAAAGTGAATACTTTCAGTCCAATTTGGGTGTCCATTTAGGTACCAACCCCATCGGGACGGAGCATAGCCGAAAAATAGTTATTGGTTCAAGAACGTAGCTTGTTGAAGAAATTCCAAACCCTAAACTAGTAAATTTGATGAATATTAAATCTTTATAGACCGGAATAAAAATAAGAAGAGGCAATAAGATAGACACTCCTCAGATGCAGGAAATGCTCACAAGTGCCAAATGAATGCAGATAAGATCAATGCTCCTACAGCTCCCTGTAAAATAGGGTTGCCCCATCGCCCTTCTCTATGTGGGGAATGGATGGCCCTATCTCCCCCTCCAATACAATTACAATGTCCTAAATTTTGGAATGGCCAGAACCCAATTCCTACAGTGATACCATAGAGGCCAATGATATGCAATAACTCCCCCCCGAACACAGCTTACAACACTACAAGAAATTCGCTTATTAGTGACCGACTTTTACAAACGGGCAAAATTCCGTTTGTAAAAGTCGTTTATTACAAGCGGATTTTCCGTTTGTATAAGTCGAAAACTTATACGAACGGACTATCCATTTCTAAAAGCCCCAAAACTATTAGAAACGGAAAAATTTGTTTCTAATAGTGCTTCTACAAACGGATTTTCCGTTTGTAGATATTAGTGACGGAATTTCCGTCACTAATATTTTGGGGGCCAAAAAAAAAGTTTGGCGCCCAGCTGACTGGCGGGCACTAGAAACGGGCAGCCCGTTTTTGGTGCCCGCCAATTACTAGTGACGAGCAATCCGTCACTAGTAATGGCAATAGTGACGGATTGCCCGTCACTATTGCATGTGGTTATTACAAACGGATATTCCGTTTGTAATAACCTTACTAGAAACGGATATTCCGTTTCTAGTAACCCGAGCTTATAAAAATGGGCCTTTTCTGAATAGCTCCTAATTACGTAAGATAGAACTACGTACAAGGAAAACTACTCTTTAGTTTTGTTAAATTAATTAAGAATAGAATTCATAACTAAAGAATTAAACTAATTAAGACAAAACTAATCTTAAATTTTAATAAATTAATTGAACTTGTTTGGACGGACAACTCCTAATTAATTAATTACATATATAATTAGAATCAACTAAATATAACTAATCTTGACATTTCTCAAATAAGCTTAACTTAATTGAACAAATATTACATAAGAACCAGATTACTTAGATTTAATCTTGATTTTTATCATGAATAGATGTTATTTGAATGAATAACTCCTAATTACGTAAGAATAGAACTACGTACAAGGAAAACTACTCTTTATTTTTGTTAATTAAATTAATTAAGAATAGAATTCATAACTCAACATTACATTAGAATTGAACTAAATATTAAATTTAATAAATTATTTTCGAAAACCATTTAGAAACCGAATTTCCGTTTTTGAAAATTGTTTTAGTAACGGAAAATCCGCTTGTACTAAACGAGAACGTTTTACAAACGGAATATCCGTTACTAAAAATCACTAATAAGACTTTTACAAACGGAATTTCCGTTTCTAAAAAATAAAGAACTATTAGTAACGGAAATTCCGTTTGTAAAAAGTAATACAAATAAAAATAAATTTAAATTTTATTTATATATACAACGGGTTTAAAAAAAAAATTAGTTTTACAAACGGAAAATCCATTTGTAAAGGTTGAGGCAGGATATTTCAGTTTTTCGAAAATTTTTACAAACGGAAATTCCGTTTGCAAAAGTCAAGGTCGAAAAATGAAATTTTTGAACATTTTTACAAATGGGAAATCCGTTTGTAAAAGTTGAGGCGGGAGTTCTAATTCTTTTAAAATTTTTAGTCACCGAATTTCCGTTTCTAAAAGTTTATTAGAAACCGGATTTCCGTTTGTAATAATGTAGATCCATCTATATATAGTTCCACCCAATTCATTTTTTCAACATCATCAAACACAAATAATTTCTCTCCAAATCTCATCTACTCTTCTTGTTTTTTTTTTTTCAATATCATCTACTCTTGTTTTTTTTTTTTTTTTGTCTATATATAGATATATCTATGAATACACTATTGTTAATTAAATTAGTTTTACATTTACAGTTATATAATTATAGTTATATAATATATAGTGTATAGATCTTCTAGTTAATATAATTTTACGATGTTATAAATGTGGGTTAAAAAAAATGTTTGGGAGTGATTTAAAGAAATTTGTTATTAATAAACATTAATAGATTATACCCAAATATTTAAAAACTGGCAGATTTTTTTGCCAATTTTTTTTTTTAATTTTCGAAACACATTACAAACGGAATTTCCGTTACTAATAATCCCTGATTTATTAGTAACGGATTTTCCGTCACTAATAGTTTTTATTTTTACAAACTACAGTTCCGTTTCTAATACTTTTTAACCTTTACAAACAGAATTTCCGTCTTTATAACTGAAGGGTATTTTTGGTATTTTAGGTTTTACAAACGGATTTTCCGTCACTAATACTCCCTACTTTTTAGAAACGGAATTTCCGTTTCTAATAATGTAGGTGTTGATGGATGTTCCGTTTGTAAAAGTTTTCGACCTTTAGAAACAGACCATCCGTCACTAATAGTGGAAACGGATTTAGTTTTCTGTTTCTAAAAGTCATTAGTGACGAGACCAGTAGTGACGACTTTTAGTGACCAAAAATCCGTTTCTTCTGGTCTTTACTAATGGATTTTCGGCATTTACAAACGGATTCGTCCGTTTGTAAAACTCGTTTTTCTTGTAGTGCAACTTTCATAGTACGTCCCCTCCCCCTTACAAGATATATAGCTCCCCATGACAAGGCCTTTCTTTCACTCCATCTAATTTTTCTTTTGCTAGGCCCATAACCAAAAAACCCACTCTCGTACGATAATGAGGAGCATCCAGTTTCTATAGAACCTATCACTAAAATCCCAGTAGAGGGGGATAAGGCTAAGCGGAGCGAAAAGGGTTTTCCATGAGATGGGAAATGCAAAGTATTAGTCCCACACGAAGGAACATTGGTCGATCAACCCTTGAAAATAATGGAATGACGTGGTCGAAAATAAGCTCCTATGCAGCTGAGGCATCCTAACATACAGTTAGACTTGAAACCAAACCTCTCCTCAGGAGGATAGATGGGGCGATTCGGGTGAGATCCAATGTAGGTCCAACTTTCGATTCACTCGGGCGATCCGGGGGTGAATCCCAAACAATTCGATTAGGGGTCAGTACACAAAGATTTAAGGTTCTTTGTATTGCTCTCAATTTCTAAGTTCATGGCCTTCGCGGTAGTAATGAGAATTGATTCCCACAGAAATTGAACAAAAAGCCGCGGAATTAGCATATTTCTTGCGTGGACTTTCTATTTGATTGTATCGAAAGGCCCAATGAATTGGGATTTTCCTATTGGTCCAGGTCATTTCGGGGCAAGCGGATTGGGAAGGGGGATCTTGAATTAAGAAATAGACCCTAGAAGCTAAAAAAGGGTATCCCGAGCAATTACTTATATTAATACATAATATAAATATTAATGTTTAAATAAGCAGTCGTATCATTCCATATCATATCCACCAATTATGAACATATCGTGTTGCTATACCCATTTCACATCTTACCATTTGTAGTATTTGTATTCAAGCAACATAGATTTTATAGATAAAATGTATTAAGTTTTAATTTCTAATTTATGGTAATTAAATTTAAAAATCGATATTCAAGGAGATAATATTTTAATATTAAGTACAAGATATCTAACTCCATTATCATCACCTCTCTTTATCCACCGTCTCTGTCTAGAAGACGTCTCAATAACTAGTGAGAATTAAAGATTTTGAGTAGCCCTCAACGATGAACAATTAGAGATACATTTCTTATATTTTACGGACACAACAAAAAGTCAAATATAAGTAATATTGAAACAAAGAAATCTTCCTCAATGCCATGAATTCAACACGAAGGCACCTGTTTGAAGAAGAATTCAAAAGTTTATATTTAGGTTTTCAAAACAAGCGTAAATATTTATTTGATAAATACACGCCAGGGGGTTGTAACTTCATAAGCTGACAAGGTCAATCCATTAGTGGGTTTGGCTATTAGAAGATCACAAGGTTACAAGGTTACAAGATGACAGGGTTACTAGGTCACGAGGTCATAGGCTTAAAAGGTTACATGATTACTAAGTTGCAATGCCACATGCTTACAAGGACACTGGGCTATGGACTTACATGTTATGTGGCTACAAGGTTACAAAAGGTCTACAATGTCTAGGGTTATAGGGCCATAAGGTCACTAGGGTCCACACTTCTGGGTTACACATTGACTTAAAGGTTAAGTCAAGTCCATCACATGGGTTAAGATTTATCTATAAGTACAAGTATGTTTAAAATTAGATTGGATATGGAACAATAATCTTCCTAGTTACAAGTCCGATCAGTCGAACTGCTTGAACCACTGGCCATATACATAAATGTGTATGTAAAAAAAGAAATCATACATTCAATCTTCAACAAGTATATAGCTTCACAAGTCACAAGACTCACGACCAATAGTCAAATCAATTTAGTATATCTAATTCCAAACATTCATATAAAATATTAAATTGTAAACAATATTTGTCAAATGCAAACATCTGATAATCACACTTTACAATCTAAATAATACGAAAATATTGATAGCTGTTGTTATAAATGTGTGTGCTTAAAATAATGAATTTATAGAAATAAGTATCATACATTATAGTTTATTTTAAATTTTTATATTTTAATCTTATAACTATTTGTTGTCTTTTCTTTTTACCCACTTCATGCAAGAGTCCATACTCCCACTAGTTTGTACTTTTCCAAGACCCAATTACAAAATCACGCTAAATTGTGTGGGTTTTACCATGATTTCCTTGTTCCCAACATCCGTAATACCTTTGTCTCAAAAATAAAAGAAAATCTCGATTTCATTCTCATCTTCTTTATACTCCTTTCGTATTTGTTAGTTTCCCAACTCTCTTGCATCGTTCTTTCTTCAATATATATAATTCTAGCTACATCAATTCTAGCTACATTTCTAAAGGCAGGCTCCATTTCTTTCTAATTTTTTCAAATTTGTTTTTGTTGTAAACCGCCTTTGATAAAAAAGGTGGATAAACTTGTGAATGTCCCCCCTTAACTTTTGTTATTTACTATGTCCCCCAGTTCCTTCCTATAAATAGGGCTTACCCTTGTATCTATCAATGATGTTCTTTTTGTATGAAATTCTATATTACTTTGTTGTTGTAATCTTTTAGTATTACTATAGTTTTATTATACGTTATCAGCACGAGAGTCTTCTCAACAACAAATTCCGATTTTGATTCCAGAAATGATTAAGGTATACCATCTTTATTATGTCTGATATTTTTATGTTTATCCTCCCTTATTATAAATCAGAAAGGCTATGCCTTCATTATAATATTGCGGTATTTATAACTGTTTACTTTATGTATATCTACCCTTATTATAAATCAGAAAGGCTATGCCTTCATTTATAATATTGCGGTCTTTATAACTGTTTATTTTATGTACATCTACCCTTATTATAAATCAGAAAGGCTATGCTTTCATTTATAATATTGCGGTCTTTATAACTGTTTACTTTATGTTTATTCACCCTTATTATAAATCAGAAAGGCTCTGCCTTCATTTATAATATTGCGGTCTTTATAACTGTTTACTTTATGTTTATATGGAAGGCTTTGCCTCCTCCTTGTTACATTGTTATTTATTTACATGATAGGCTATGCCTCCTCTTTAACATATTACTACTAATCTATTATATGACATGCTATAAATAAATTATTGCCGCCTCTTTTATTTTTTGTATATTTAAATAACAAAGTTATGATCCTAATTGTTCATGTGTTTTGGTTATAGTTATCATCATGTCAAATGTCTCAAAGGTAGACTTTGTGGCATTGGAGGCATCTCGAGATAATTATTTATCATGGGTATTGGATGCTGATATCCATTTAGATGCCAATAGCCTCGGTGACACCATCAAGCCAGAAAATCAAGCACCAAAAAATAAAAAAGCCAGGGTTATGATATTTCTTCGTCACCATCTTGATGATGGGTTGAAAAAGGAATACCTTTCACTTAGAGATCTGCAGATCTCTGGAATAGTCTCAGGGAAAGATATGACCACCAGAAAACGGTCATTCTTCCCAAAGCTCGTTATGACTAGATACATCTTCGATTCAAGATTTTAAATATGTACGTGAATATAACTCTGCGATTCATGAAATAAGTCAACGACTTAAATTATGTGGGCAAAATAGTTGGAACCGAAGCGATGTACACGTCGACGAAATATTTGCGCATCATATAGCACTTTATATTATGGATGAAAACGAGGATCTTGAACCTACATCTATTGAAGAATGTAGGCATAGAAATGATTGGCCACTGTGGAAAAACGCGATCAACGCAGTTAAAGTCTCTTGCGAAGCGCAAAGTATTTGGATGTGTCGTACGCACACCAAATGAAATAAAGCATGTGGGATACAAATGGGTATTTATGCTGCAAAATGAAAATAACGAAATCGCACGATATAAAGCACGGCTAATAGCACAAGGGTATTACCCAAAGACCGGGCATTGATTACGAGGAGACATATTCTCTAGTGGTGGATGCAATTATCTTAAGGTGTTTGATTTGTACGGCAATACGTGAAAAGCTTGACATGCGATTAATGGATGTCGTTACAGCTTATTTATATGGTTCCCTGGAAAACGACATTTATATGAAAAGCCTTGAAGGATTCAAGTTGCTAGAAGCACGAACTTTAAATTCTCAAGAGATTTTTCAGTCAAACTAAATAAATCTTTGTATGGCCTAAAACAATCTGGTCGTACGTGGTACAATCGTTTTGAGTACATTTTTATTAAAAGAAGGTTATAAAATGATCCTATATGCCCATGTATTTTTATAAAACAAATAGGATCCAAATACGTTATTATTGTTGTCTATGCTGATGATTTGAATATCATAGGTACTTTTGAAGATTTATTAGTTATTATGAATTCTTTGAAACAAGAATTTGAAATGAAAGACCTCGGGAAACAAAATTTTGTTTAGGTCTTCAAATTGAGCACTTAAATGAAGGAATTTGTGTACATCAATCTAGTTATACTTCAAAAGTGCTTAAACGCTTTTATATGGATAAAGCATACCTAGTAAGTACCCCCATGGTTGGGAGGTCTCTTGACGTCAAGAAATATCCATTTAGACCTCGTGAAGATAATGAAAAACTACTTGTTCTAGAAGTACCATATCTTAGTGCAATCGGGGCAGTAATGTATCTTGCTAATAATACTAGACCTGATATATCATTGCAGTAAATTTATTAGCAAGGTACATTTGTTCTCCAACTCGAAGAGATTGGAACGGAATCAAACATATTTTTTGATACCTTTGAGGGACAACAAATCAGATCTAATTGGTTATGTAGATGCATGATATTTGTCAGATCCACACAAAGCCCGATCCCAGACAGGATATTTATCCACTTACGGTGATAAAACTATTTCATGGAGATCTGTCAAGCAGACTCTAGTTGCTACTTCTTCTAACCATGCAGAAATATTAGCAATTCACGAGGCAAGTCATGAATGTGTATGGTTACGATCTACGACTCAACATATCCTAGGGGCATGTGGACTTCCTACCAAACGAGAAGTTCCAACAGCTCTATATGAAGACAATACAGCTTGTATGACTCAGTTGAAGGAAGGGTTCATTAAAGGTGACAGGCCAAAATACATTTTGCTTAAATTTTTCTTTCCTCGTGATCTTCACAAGAAAGACGAGATAGATGTTGTCCAAATCTTCTCAAGTGACAATCTGGTAGATTTATTCACCAAAGCTCTTCCTACAGTAGTATTTGAGAAGTTGGTGCACAAGATTGGAATGCGACGCTTCAGAGATATTAGTAAATGTAAAGATCAGGGGGAGTGAATATGCACTGCACTCTTTTTCTCTTCGCTAAGATTTTTCCCATTGGGTTTTAGTTAGCAAGGTTTTTAACGAGGCAATTTCCTCTAGCATATTCATTGGTTTATGTACTCTTTTTCCTTCACTATGGTTTTTATCCCATTGGGTTTTACCTGGTAAGATTTTAATGAGGCATGTATATAACGGACATTCAAGGGGGAGTGTTGTAAACCGCCTTTGATAAAAAAGGTGGATAAACTTGTGAATGTCCCCCCTTAACTTTTGTTATTTACTATATCCCCCCAGCTCCTTCCTATAAATATGGCTTACCCTTTATGTTATATACACTTGAAAATAGATAATTCAACGAGGTTCTGTCTGTATGAAATTCTATATTACTTTGTTGTTATAATCTTTTGTTATAGTTTTATTATAGGATCCAAATACGTTATTATTGTTGTCCAAGTGTGAATCGGCCAAAGATGCATGGAACGCCCTCCGCGTTGCCCATGAAGGTACCCCATCCGTGAAAAGATCCAAAAGACAAATCCTTGGTACACGGTTTGAGGAACTCAAAATGGAGGATCATGAAACAATAGCTCAATACAATGCTAAACTTAGAGACATTGCTAATGAAGCCTTCCTCCTCGGTGATGAGTACAGTGAGTCCAAACTTGTTCAGAAAACTCTTCGCACTTTACCCTCAAGATTCGATATGAAAATTGAGGCGCTTGAAGAAGCAAGAGACGTGGAAAACTTGTCACTCGAAGAGCTCATGGGTGCCCTCTCAACTTTCGAGTTGAAAAAGAATTTGAATGGAGTCACTTCAAAAGGTGTTGCACTTAAAGCTGAAATCAAAGACAAACCTCAAAGTGACGACAAGGACGAGTTCGAAAAATCTGTCGCGTTTCTCTCCAAAGGACTCCGAAAGTTTTCCAAGTGGAAAAACAAAGGTACGAACACTTTCCCTTCTAACTCTGATAATTCATTAAAATCTTCCGCTGCTAATGATCTTAGCTACAAAAGAAGAGGAAAAGGTGTTCAATGCAGGGAATGCCAAGGCTATGGTCACATACAAACTGATTGTGCAAATCTTCTCCCGAAGAATAAAGACAAAGCCATGGTGTGCACCTGGAGTGATGAAGAGTCATCTGAAAGTGAAGATGAGACTGGAGAAAAAGCTAATATCGCACTCTCCTCTGTCATCAGACCTGACTCATCACCTGTCGCGACTGACCAGGACGACTCCGAAACTGCTTCTGAAATTAAATCGATTACATCTATATGCAGTGATAACGAGTTAGATTGTTGCATTGATGAACCTGTAGAAAGAACATTTTTTGCATTTTCTTCTATTCTTAATCATGACTCACCACCTGTCTTGACTACTCAGGAAAACAGCGAAGATACTGAGGACGATAATTCCCCTGATCCATTTCGGGAAATCAGAATCCTTAGAAATATTTTGTTTTCAGAGATACGCAAGAACGTAGATCTAAATAGACAAGTCATGGCCCTCAGAAATAATGTGCAAAACATAAAAGAATCTATTACCATTTTTGAGGATTTGGAATCTCACTTCCAAGATGTTCTTAAGGTTCTCAATAAGACTGTCACAGACAATCAGAACAAAGTTTCTGATCAAAGTCCTAGTCCCATTTTTAATCATGCTGGTCTTGGTTACCACCCACCGATCGGTCTAAGCAGGGAGATTCCTAGTATATCTGATATGGATAATGATAGCTTAGCACGTGATCCTAATTTCACACAGCCTCATGTTTTTTGCAGGTCCAGTCAACCGAACAGGCCCAGTCCCGTTTGGTGGTCACAACGGATGCGCAAGTCAAGCAGAGCCTGTTATCATTGTGGTGGTCAAGGACATATTCGTTCATGCTGTCCTGACTTACAACAGAACTCATGAAGGAACACAGCAAAGAAACCTGTTGGACCACGAGTCCCGACATCTCGGAAGACTCCACGAAAAATAGTGTTTAAAGACTCCGATGAAGATTCTGAACCAACGAATCACATAAGGGTGAAATGTTCTAATCATAAAAACATTCATTTTGCATTTTCTTCTGTTGAAAACGCCTCACCTGATTGTTGGTATCTTAACAGTGCTTGCTCACATCACATGACAGGGAACAAAAACCTTTTGACCAACTATGTTTCTGTGTCCAAGTGGAACAGTTCAGTTCAGTAATGGTAAAAAGGGTCAAGTGGTTGCAAAAGGAACACTCATTCTTAGCGGGTGTCCTATACTTAATGATGTGTTCCATGTTGATGGACTTGAGCATAATTTGATTAGCATAAGCCAGCTATGCGATCAAAAGTTGGTTGTCACGTTTACACGAGATGAATGTCATGTATTTGATAACCAAAGGTTTTGTATTTTTTCGGGAAATCGGACTGCTGAAAATTGCTATACTCTAACACAGTCACGACTCCCTTTAGAACAGTTCACAAACTCTGTCTCAAACAGATCTATCTCTCCGTTTGTTAGTGAACTAATTTGTTTTTATGGTTCGCAGGTCAGTCAAGGAGCCAACAGATTGGTCATAGATCAATCCAAGTGCGTTCAATATACTATCAAGGACCTTGATATTGAAACTGCAGATAAGTCGATGATTCCTGTCGCAACTCCTACATGGGTTGTCAATGAAACAAGAGGCAACTTCATAGACCTCAGTTTCTCCACTTTTGGAACAGGAAGTCATCTCTACCTAACTATGCATAATCGTGTCATATTATTTGATATTGGTTGGGTTGATCACATGCTTAAGATTTTTGCTTTTGTGCAAAGTGATGTGTTGGTCTTTAGTAACCACAATTGTGCTATTATCATTGCTCATAATCATGTTAAGCACATATGCACACAGCACACGGATATATGGCACCATCTCATATGTGATTTAGGTGATAATGCATGTGCTGTCATTAAGCATGTCGTGACTGGAAGACAAACTGTTGTTATTCTTATAAAGAAAATTGTTTCACAAAGCTTTGAGACCCTCAGAAAGTCTCTCAGCATTTGTCTCCACTAAGCGTTGGTCGCGTGTCCGATTTAACTGAGATGTTTTTATTTGTTGGACTAACTGTCATGACTTACTTGCAGACCTATTGGACAGCCGGTTCTGGAGCGTACTTAGAACTGCATTGATACACAGTGCACATCATTCCCTCAGTTAAATCAGTGAAATCGAAGGATTTTGCAACGGGCAATTTTTGTTTTTATTTTGTTTTTATAATCTCTTTGACATGGACATTGTCCACTTTTGCTACCTCATCACTTTAAAAACAGAAGAATTGAGCTGAAAAGAAAAGTATGAGTGATTAAAAGAGTTATGAAAAGAAAAGAACAAAGAGAGCATGAGCCAAAAGAAAAAGTGCTTCAAAAGAAAAATATATGGAGGAAAAAGCTGCCTAAACTCAATGAATATGTGTGAAAGCATTCAATTCATATTTCACGGTCATCACAAAATTGAAAAGAGCTACCATATTCTATATAAAGTTATGTGTGAAAGCTACCTCTATGCAAAAGGCTCAAAGTGTGTGTACAAGGTGCAATTGTATTATTTGAAAAGAGATATCTTGCAAAACGATTTTTGCCCCTTTCAAATTCTCTTCCCTTTCATCTGTTTATCATATGAGAATTCACACACACACATTTTAATGTATTCATCTGGTTCATGAGTATGCTTCAGTCTCGACCTGTTTTATACTCAGTCTTATAGTCTGTCATGACAGGGTGCCTCGACATCCACTTACACCAGTTGAATCGGTCATCGGTAAGTTATGTGAGTAATTTGCTGAGTTACTTTCTGTTTGTTTCTTTTAATTTGTGTTTTAATTTGTTTTAATTGTTATATTTTATTAAACATGTGCTTTTTATTTTATTTTGTCATTAAAACGCGATATGTTTAATTTCGGCATGAATTTGTTTCCCGCCTATGCTTTGCCGCGTTTTAAATTTCGTAGAGATTGAGTTGCGTATCTTGTTGGAATCTTTCCTAGATGAGTCTTGGTAAGAGTCCTATCACTTATGGGAAGTTGTGGATAATGATTATAGAAGATATGACATTGATTTGATTACATCTATTTATATATCTTTCCTTTGTATCATATCTCACGCCATCCTACTATCTCTCTCTCTCTCTCGTGTGTTCATATTTTTTTGGTGTGTGTATTTGTGTTTATGTCTTCTTTCTCACCTACATTTATCAAGAAAATATTTAACATGGTGAAAACTAAGTCATCAGGTGAATCGTCTCAGTCGACCCCATCAGTCGACCCTGACAGTGCATCCACCACGGGCAACGAGTTGTCCCAAGTCTTGCAACCAAAGCCGCTTAAAATCCGAATTCCGGCGGACTTTGTTCCACCGCCATCTTCCACGGCACCACCGCAAGACACCACACCACCACCACCGGCAACAGAGTCACCACCCCGTGCCACTTCTCCTCAGGCACGCGAGTTCTTTCCTCCTTTGGACGACTCGCACTCTGTTCCCATGCCGGACGACGCTTCGCCGTCACCTGCACCTGTTCCTGCATCCTCTCGCCGCCACACCGCCGCGGCTAAAGGGAAGCAGAAGGCTCAACCTCCTAAGCGCACTCCATCTGCTCGCCAAAAGTCAAAACCTGTTGCAGAGGGTGTCGCGAGCCGAGTCGGGACACGCAAGAAAGTTCCTGTATCCAAACGTCCCCGATCCGCTCCTGCTGCCTCGGACTCTGCTCCAATCGAGGTCTCTGACTCAGATTCCAGCCCTGTCCGCAAACAGCAGAAACGCTCAACTCAGTCCTTGTCTGATCAGGACAACCAGTAAGGCGACCAGTCGGCCTCTGAGGAAGGCAGTCACGACCAGGCTGAAGAAGAAGCTGAAGGAGATTTTGCAGTCCCTCCCCGTGTTCCACCGTCCGATGAGCCTTTCAGGGTGAAAAAGGCATTTTCCGACAGGTTCTACACGTCTCAAGCCAAACTCAGGTATTCTCGTCTCACTGGCCGTATTCCTGTTCGTGAAGTTCAACTTCATGATGATTCTTATGAGGGTACGGGTATTATTGAGTTTTTGGAAGGGAGAGGGTTTCTTGAATCCACTCGCAGGGTACAACCGTTTGTAACCCAGATTGTGCATGAGTTTTACGCCAATCTGGATACTCAACTAGGCGTTCCAGGCTCAGCCAAGGAACATTCAGCATTTGTCCGGAAGTTCATCTTCAAGATTAGTCCGCAAATTCTGAACATGCAGTTGGGGTCTCCTGACGTACAAACCGTTCGCGACTCCGAGTTGGAACTGGAAGCAGACATGGATGCAGTCTCGTCAACCATAACCGGCCAACCCATGAAGTGGCCAAAGAATGGAAATCTACAGCGAGGTTCCCTTCTTCCATGGTATGGTCTGATCTACGGCATAATGGTAAGAAATTGGTACCCTATGTCCCATACTTCTACTGTTAGTCCGTTAACTGCTTCTGTCTTATTCCGTATTGGTTCGAATGCTCCCATTAATCTTGGGAAACTGGTCTTTGAGCGTTTACAACTTGAAGCATTCGACCACAAGGTAAAGATGACCTTAGGCTATCCATCATTGGTCTATCGCTTGCTCACATCTGAAATGGATATCTGGGTCTCTAAGGACAAGATGACGAGCCGCCCTAGGCCTTATCATGCCCCGAGTCACCTTGTTCAAGCTCTACTTGGTTCTCCGATCCGGCGTCCTGTCCCAACTGCCAGGGATAATGAAGCTGGACCGTCTGTTCCCCAGGGCAGTCTCGACAACCTTCAGTCGCAACTTGCCCAGGTCATTACACTGTTGGAGTCCATGAACGAGTCACTTGCCCAATTAGTGGCAAAGCCTTGACTAGTTCTGGCAAAATGGGGGAGTAAACACAATATGTAGAATGGGGGAGTCTTGAAGAATGGGGGAGATTTCTACTGGCTGCTGCTGTTTTATCTTGTTATTTATTTTATTTTGTTTTGTTTTTATTCCGCTTAAGAACAATGCTTTAACTACTTATTTTATTAAGTTGTTTTGCGGAGTGTTGCACCGCTGTTGCAACACGTTTTTATTGCTGTCGAGACTCGTTAGTTGATTTATGTGCCTATCTCTTACTAACTTGTTTTATTTCAGCATGTCTACATTTTCCTTGTGATTTAAAAGTGTTTTTGCCAAACAAGTCAAATGGGGGAGATTGTTAGGACCGCAAAGTTCGACACCTTTCAAACTCGGTTGAACAGTCAGGACTGCCAGGTCCAACTAGATTTTATTTCCTTCTTTGCAAAATTATTTTAAAGGAAAATTCGGTTTTATTTACTTTGATTTATTTACTTATTTATTCACACGGTTTTATATGGTATTTATCTTGTTATTAGACGCGTGAATATTTAGGTGAGTTTGGAAAGATTTAACTTGATCTTATAGTATCTTATCTTATGGAAAGTTAATCTTTATCAAACTCTTTCCTATATCCTTTAGTAATCTATTCCTTGTGGAGTTCTTCTATGTCTTTGATGTGCAGAATATACGAAGATCATGAAGATCTTATCAAACGGAAACAAAGACGTTGCAAAAGGAATGATCGCCTTATCACGGAAAGATTCGGATATATTTGGAAAGATCATGTCTCGACTAGATATGGAGACTAGCCGAGATTCAAGGATATCTTTCAGGAGAGCTATCCTATAAATAGTAGAAATCCTATGAATCAATGTAGAACACTCGTGTAACAAAATATACATCTTTAGGTGTTCTCTTTTATTTTGATTTCTTAGTTTTCGCCCTCTTGAATTACATCAAGAACGTGAGAAGCCGACAAGAGTTGAAGGGAGTTCAACGGGAAAGGATTGCGCCAGTTAGAGGGATCTATACGTACGTGCAGTTCACTTGGAAGCATTCTCATAAGAAGATCATTACGGGAGTCTTGGTCTTACGGGTCAAACGGAGTAGACGCGAAAAAGGTTCCGGTGGTATCAACATTAGAGGGATTCGGTGTTAGAGTAAAGCCAGTTGGTGTAATAACTTTTGTTCGTTGAAAGAAGTTTGATTCAGGCGAAAGCCTCGTGGATGTAGGACATAGTCCGAACTACGTTAAAATCTACTGTCTTACTTTACTGTCTTACTTACCTATCTTACTTATCTGTCTAGACTAAGTACCGCAACTACTGTTTATAACGTAAAGTATTAGACCTAAGATCTATCATAATCTTTTTAAAAAATTATTTTATTTAGTTTCATAAGTTTCTCGGTACACGGTAAAAAAGAATCCAGGCTACATCCTTGGATAAGTATATGACACAAAATGATAAAACGCACTAGATGATCAATGTAACTCATAAATCAATTATTTTTGTATATTTATGAATAAACGAATGAATGAATTGGCTATTACACTATTATATTCATTTAATCTAACAACAAGAGTACATAAACTAAACCAAAGTGGAACACTTAGAAGTGGACGGATCGTATAGAGCCGGAAGCAAGTACTTCCGTCCGTTGGCACCATGCGCATTGTAGCTGGCACCGGTCGTAGACTCCACCAACAAGTTACCGGCATAACCCGGATACGCTCCATTTCCGTATATCCCGGGACAAGCTGATGAAGCCTCCAATGGGGCCTCGGACGGGCCTTGATAAAATCCATTTCCAAACGGGTTCGTGGCGGTACCGGCCAAAAGGCCAGATAGATTGATGATGATACCGTCCAAACCCACATCGTTGTTGGGCGCAACCAAAGGCGGGCTCTGGGGGCCGTAAATGGGCTGGTGGAATGGCCAGGCGCAGTAACCAGGGCACTGAGTCTCAGAGTTTCCGACCCAGATGTAGGCAAATTTGTACTTCTTTCCTTTGATAAAAGAACTCCTGGAACCGTGGGTGCCGCATCGGTTGACACAGAATCCATCGACTGTCACATCGGCCGCAGTCAAGACAACGTTGATGGCGTTCTTCTGTTCGCCTTTAGAGGCAAGCTGAATAATTTGTTTGTTGGAGAGAGATTTACCGAGGGAGTATGTCTGGTCGAGGATTTGTTTGCCGAGGTTGAGAGAGAGGGAGGATGGGTTGTTGGCAATGTGGTAATATTTCTCTGTTGTTTTCCACCACGCCGCAACGGAGGGATTGGGTGTTGAAGAGGAAGAGAGAGATGTGATGAAATCAGAGACAATGGCTCTTTGAGATGGGCTGAATTTGCCGTACCAAATGAGGTTAACCGAGATTTTGCCATGGAGAAGTGCTCCTTTGTGGTAATGAAGTAGCTGGCTTTGTGGGTCTTCTCGTACAAGAGAACTCAACATTCTTGAAGCAAAACATACATTCAAGAGTGATATTAGAGAGAGGAAGATAAGTGAAGAGGCCATTTTTTTGTTGAGAATAGAAGTGAGATTATTGTGGTATGATTTGGATGAGGAGAAATGGAAGAGGTTATTTATACAAAGGGAGTGGGAATTTGCTGAGAAATAGCTTTGCTTTAGCTATTAGTCAAAAGTTGTCACGCGGTTTGTTTAATGTTGTAATAATAATAATAATAATAATGGACTTGGGTGAGTGTTGGATAGAGGTTGCTTTTTCTATTTTGCTGTATTTTAGTTTGGCATATGCATAGAGAACTGTACTACAGCCAGCTTGATCCATTTAAGCATTACAGCTGCTTACTTACAGCATGCATGCTGGATTCACTTGCTAAGTGTATTTCCTCAAATGCCCCATCTGCTTTTCGTCAACATAGATAATTTTGAATTTATTTTGACGGCTAACACTTTTTTATGTTTTTAAATATTTTGAAGATTTCAGTTAATTTATTTCTTAGAGGTGAACATCCATTAAAAATCTGGGTTAGATTTCGGTGCTGCTAGCTAGGTCACCTAAAGCATTATATTTTTTGTTGTTAAATAGCAACGATATCGAGTCTGGGCACTTATTAGTATTTTCAAATAAGATTCTAAAATCGTTGAGACTCTCGATTATTTAACATAAAAATAAAGTTCTTGAATTTGTATTTGACATTGTTCTATGTGTGTATGTCCTTTGTATATGTATATGTAAATAAATGAGAATTTATAAGTTCTTAGCCTCTTGATATTAAGAAGCTACCTTAATTAAAGAAAGCTTTGACCTTTGGATAGGGGTTGTTTATATATATATGTATTGGGCTATTGGCCGAGTATGTGAGTTGTCATGAATTTTGAATAGTAAAGCTTGGTGGAAGCTAACTTGGGAGTTTTATGGAACTCTATCGACCAGTGGAATAATTATTTGGTGACGGTCGGGCGACTAAACCCTCAAACTCAATATGAGAAGATGTAATAAGAAAGTTACTAAAATGCATCACGTCTTCTATTCATTATAATAGGAAAAAAAATAACAGTAAATGTTATATATTGTTTCAATTATCGCTCAGATTATGTATATGTTTATGAGGTTTACTCACCAATTTTAACTAATTTTTTCTTCGCAAATACTAATATACACCATATTGCATCATCACAAACGGATATTGATATGGAACGTTCAACGTCGATCAATATGCACCACATACTCTATGGCTACGTAGGAATCAGTTATCACACAAAAGATGTTTGAGTTTCCTAAATAATTAAGTAATTGACTGATCATTAGAAGGCGTCGTGGAATTCAAAAGTTAAATAAAAGAAAATAATTATCTCATGACATCTTCTCGACAATATTATCCTTTTTTCCTATTAAAACTTTAGATGTTCAACAGATTTTTTTTTTCTTTCTAATTTTGTATTTCTTCACTCAAGGTTTTCCTAATTTTCCTCAAACGCAATCCTTTGAATCATGAATCCAAGTTTCGATTCTATTGTATATTTTGTTGCTCTAAATATAAGAAATTTTTCGCAACATTCCGAGAACATTTTTTATATATTTCGAAAAAATCATCAAAGATAATGTATGTGTTTCATTTCTATAGAGTTAATTAAAATGAAATAATTTCGATACTTTTCCAATAAAAGTAAAGAAACTTTGATCCATATATGCTTTGAATATTCGGCTATTATCACTTTATTCGTTCCCACGGTTACGGATTTTAATATTTATTCCATAACATGGTATACAATCAGATATTTAGATTATAAATTTTCGGACTCTTTTGCTCCATATTTATAATTTTTTATGAATTATAATAGAAATACAATATTTTATAACTATAGTTAATAATTAGAAGCAAATCATATATTTTACTAGAAATTATTAATTAGCCATGAAGTACGAAAAATCATTTGGATAACAGATTCATCCCCCTATGACATCCTACTTTCTTCAATGATGCATGCAATGAACATGAATGGTACGTAGCATGGGCATAATAAATCTAATATGGGTCTCAATTTTTACGGAAAGGTACACTTCATCTATCAACTCTGCATGCGCCCATAGCGTAAATCCACATTTCGTTTTCACAAGGGCAAGTAATGATAGTATTCGATCGATTTATCTCAGATCTTATGCTCTAATAAGACTATACCGGAAGTCTTTTGTATAATTTTACCAAAAAAAAAGATGTCCTCTATATAATTTCTATATCCACATTAAAATATTTATTTTCTCATTATTCAAAGTCAAGCTATTTAGGCTTTCTGTCACTTTATAACACATTTCAAAGTTAGAACGGAAATAAAATCTTAAATTGCTGAAAAGAACTTTAAACTTTAGCGATTAATTGTTTGGAGCGTGTGACAAGTCTTTCGGATCTCCATGAAACTTTTGAGAGTCCCTTCAAATCTTCAATTGCCCTTAATCTCTAAACTATTGATGAATTGTTGTAGTATAGAAAAAGTCTGTGTGAATCGAGGGTCATGATCACCTTATATAAGATAACACACACTGATGATATCTTCTTATTTTTATAATTCATCACATTTTAAAAATATAATTACCCTTTAGTCTCTACTCATATAAAAAGAGATGTTTAGTGGTTTCTAGGTATTGGTGGCGGCTGAGGCACATCGGTTCACCAAATATTTCATTTGGGTAATTATGATGCATAGTAGTTTGAAGATTGACACAACTTTGATTGGGATGACACACAAAGTAGACGTGATAAATTTCTGGTGTTTAGCAAAGAACAATTATCTATTTCTAGGACTTAATATTCATGTACTTTACTTCACTTCTCGTCTTTACTTTACTTTCTTGATGTATAGAATGATGGTTGTTACATCTATTCCTCTTTCCAAATCGACGTTGTTATGTCGAGCTTTCTCAGTTTTTGGAATTGGTTTTTCAGTTCCCTCTTAAGAGGGGACTTCCCAGTCTGGTGTCGAAAAATTGAGTTTAATTTAGTTGGAGCTCTTTAATTGAAGAAAAAAAATGCAATCTGTTGGACCAAAAGCAAATAAGGATAATATCACCCCTAAATAAACATAGTACAAACACTTTTGATAAGTTCTTGCAATATAGGAAACAAGGGAACTTATTATGCAGTGGATACTAGGAACCAACCTTGCCCCAGTGTCAAAGCCTGTCTGACGCGCCTCAGGCGTCGAGTCGTTGACAAGGATTGAAGGCGCTCGTTGGGCTGCCCCGCCGAGCGTAGAACTTACTTATAAGACAAAGTCAAGAATAATTGAAGATTGAAAGAGGCAGCGTAGTGTAGGTCTTTTGTTATTTTGATAGGAAAGAGAAAATGTGTGGGTTGTTCTGCATTTTAGTGTGTATTGTTGTCACAACCTTTTTCTTTTTTAAGTATACTATAGGGGGAACTGATAGTTGAGAAACCAAATATTGTAATCAAGCTTTGTTAGCTCATGTCCTCCTATCCGGATTGTAATATTTACATTATTGTGAAACGGACATGAATATTACTTATTTTGTTGTGTCTCTGAAGTGTTGTTAAGACGTGAGTGCGACATACAGCACATGAGCAAAACAGAAGTAGTGATTACCTGCACTACTAGCCGCACGGTGCCCCTTCTAAAAAAATCAAAAGTTGCCGCGTGACACCCAATCACGCCTTGGATTCCCTTGGGTGGAAATTTAGGGCAAATGGTTAATCCATAAACCAGCCGCCTCCACATAGATTTTATTTTCTATAACTTTCTACTTTCATAACATCTTTATTCAATCATTTTTCCCTCTCTTGCTCCAGAGTTGAACTTTAATAAATATATTCAAACTAATAATAGTTGGTGAGAGAGAATTAAATATATGAACTTATTATGTTTAAAATATGTATAGTGCTTATTATAAGGAGAGAGATATATGTATATTATACTTATAAGTAGTTTTTATAATACCGAGGCCATTTAAATATATGGAATTATTAAACAATCATGGGAGAGAAAATTGGCTTTTCACGGCCTTGTCCGAATGTATTTTGCTTCCATTTGATATTTGTATTTGATCTGTTTAATTACTGAAACATAGTTTAGTTAATTGAGTTTGAATGCGATTAATAAACTTATTTTCAAAGAGTTGGTATCATTGAAGACTCATATGAAGTCGTTTAGCTACTAGTTGACAACGACGGACGTGATTCGAAATTTCAAAATTTTCATTTTTTTTTCAATTCAAAATATTTAACTTGAAAAATAAGAATTAGCTAAAGAAATGTTGGAGAATAATGAAACAAAGAAACACCCATCTGACGCGCGGTACTGAATAATTTTGGGCACAACTATATGGGTTTCAGATCATTGCAACTGGACGCAAACTAGACATCGATTTCCTATAATATATATTTAACTAGTAATACTCCAAAAGAATCTTTCCAATTTCTATGCATATTCTAAGATGTTCTATATTATATAATCATCATGCATTCTATATTATATTATCATCATGCATTGTATTCTCTGACTACACAACTACTTCATCTTTGTCGAGGCAGTGGAGGTGTCAAGATTAGTGTATAGTCAGTCTTGCGTTTTTAGTAATAATTTAGTGCTTAAACATTCTTGCTAAATTGGAAGTTTACATCTCATCACAAAAATAAAAGGTTTCACTTTCTATTTATCATCACAATAAACATTATTCCCTTAATTTATGTGTTATATTAGAGTAACAAATAATATACATAAATGTATTGAACAACAATATTTAGTTGCGATTTGTTTTGAAACTAAAAGAACAATAAATTATCAACCCTTTTATAATAACATAACTCCAAAGAATGTATATATATTGTTAAAAGAGTAGATTACGTATAAGTGGGTAAGGACCGAGGACTCAAGGTAATCAATCACAAAAAACGTTTAGACGCAAAATCAGAAGAGGGGAGTTTCCAAACCCACTATCCAAGCGTCAAAGTTATGATCCGCCAAATGTTTAAACGACGAAAAAAATATAATTTTCATTTAAGCCAACATGCCTAATATCTCTTGATCTCAGCAACATAACCCTTATTACTCCAACAAGCAGAAAATAGAGAGATCTTTATAGAGAATAGAAGCTCTTTTTTCCCAAGTGATTTGCAACCGCATCCGCTTGAAGTAAGGCCCTTGCCCTTGGCCATGAAAGGATTCATGCAGGGAAATAGATTTGTCGCAGTAAATACAGCTAAACTATTAACATTGCGCCAAACCATGCTAGGTGACTTTACAAAGTAAAAGGATAAGGTAAAGATTTTGTATTAAAATGTTATTACTTAGTACTTACTAAAGAACATCAATATTTCAAGGAATAGTCCACCCTGAAACTTGGCATCATAAATCTCTTCTAAATTAAGAAATTTTGCAATAATGTCCCTCGAAACTATGGGGTGCATGAAGAGAATTTTGCAATAATGTCCCTCAATTAAAATGTTTAGGACTTGTATATGTAACTTAAATAACATGTTGTGTACTTGATATATTTATTAACTTTTAGAGCGTGTAAATCTCATGTTACATAAAGTTTAATGAAATTTTAATTTTGGTCACATAGGATTGTCCTTTTATCACATTTGGTCCCACAAGAATACTTAAATCACATTTGATCCTAAATTAAGAAACAATATGTCACATTTGGCCCCACAAGAATATTAGAATAAAAAGTAGTCCCAAATTTTGAAACTTGAGATTGCATATTTGGTCCCAAGCTCAATTATAAAATTGATAATTGACACTTTGCTCCCTTAGTATTGTCCTTTTGGCACTTTACACCCCAAACAACATTTTACACCCCGTAATTAATATACAATGGATATGTTTCATTTATTTTTAATCAAAAAAATAAACTAATTTATTGTAATTATGTTTATTATATTTGTATTGACATTTATAAGTTTTTGATTTAAACAATTAATGAAATTATTAAAAATATACTTTCGCCCAAAAACTTGTTACAAAATTATACTCTCGACATTTTAAACCCCATAATAATTATAATATTGTTCATTTTCCTATAAAAATAATAAATATTTTGTTTTAAAAATTATCAAAATCATGTTTTATTGATAGTTCATACTTAAAAAAGTAAGGAATATATATATATATATATATATTATAACAAATTCCCCCCAAAAAATTAAAGTAAAAATTAAAAGTAAAAATAAAACTTAAAATTTTGAGCAAAGTAATCAGAATATCTTTCATTTTGAATACTAAAGGCTCTAACGAAGTAAAATTTTAAAATAAAAAGAACACCAAAAATATTTTGGAATAAATTTTCAAAACTCATATTTTTGAATCAAAATAAATTCTGAATCTTTCTTCACAAATAGTTTTTTAAAATTTTTATAAAAATTATATTTGCCAATATCTTCAGTTTGTTTACTAGAATATTAATTATGAATCTTTATTCAAAACAGAAGATTCGTTTTCTTTGAGATTGGATTGTTTTCTCTATTTTTTAGTTATTTTCTAAAGCATATTTGAAAATAAAAAATATATTCTGACTATCTATTCAAATATGTTGATTGATACTTTTGTCGTAAAAAAATTATAGTTGTCTTTAGCTTTATTCAACCAAATATATTGTGAATATTTATTCAAAGATATTTTATAGTTTTCTTTTTCTTTCAAATTTTTGTTGACAAAGTTTTACATTTGATTGAAACTAAAAAAAGTATTTTGATTTGTTCTTTCAAAATGCTTTTATTCTTTTGACTTTTGAATATTTGTTGCGGAATTAACATTTGTCTTTTGAATAAATTCATCAATTATTTAGATATAAAACTTAAAAATGTTAAATAAAGCATAACTCACATAATTAATATAATTAGTTTATTATTGTGCTTAAAACATATGCAAAGTGAAAATTTAATTATGAAAGTACTTCTTTAATATCCACTCGTCCCCCTTCCCTCCTTTTCTTTTTGAAATCTACTTCTTAAAATTCTAAGGAGACTCTTTTCTTTCTTTTTTGGCCTTGGTGTAAACTAATATAGGGAGAGTAATTTACTAAAAAGCTTCATTCTTTCTTGAGAATATATCGAAACTAATTATCAACATCTCTAAATGAAATCATAAAAGTTATGATAAAAAAGGTTAGTTAATTACTACTGAATTGCCATCTCTTTAAATGTTAAAGTTTGTAGAGAATATTGATAATTTATATATAGTCTCTATAATTATATTATAGGGTTATCAAAACTTCATCTCCTGTGGATTAACTTAAATTAAAAGGCACGAATTCGTGTCATCTTCCAAAAAGCAAAAGAGTAAGACGAGTAAAAGGAAAAGGCCGAAAAAGAAAAAGAAAAAAGATGTAAAAATTCGGAAACGTAAAATGATGGATGAGATGAGAAGGACAGCTGGTGGTAGTGTAAAATAAAAGCTAGCTAGATCCAGCTGGGAGTGGCTAGTCAGTCACGAGCATTGTGTTTGTTTCTTTCTCCTATCCTATACTAGTCCTCACCTCACAAAAATAAATAAAAATTAAATTCTACTAGGGATATAGGAGGACTTAGGAGCGCCTTTGAGAAAATACTGTACATAGGATGCTGCTGCTATTGTCCACACACTCACACTTTTCAACTGCCAACTGGGACTCCCCCGCTTCCCAATAACAAAATTCCAGCCTGTCATACCCAAGACACACACTAACACGTCTCTCTCTCTCACTCTCTTCCCAAACTACCCTTTTTATTCAAATTTCTTAACTTTCGAGTCACCTATAAGTGATAACAAAATAAATAAACTGTAACAACTTAGATCTATTCTAAAACGCCTTCTAAAGCCTTAAGCATTAAGTTATATAAATTAATTAAATTCAACTAATATGTAAAATCTAAATCATATATGTAGTGCATATTTTTATCAATTGAGAAAAAATGCTGATATTTTTATCCCTGGAGACTTTATCCAAATAACTAAAGATGGGTATTTTTGGAAATAAACTAACCAAGTTATGGCACAAAGCATCAAGCTCCATGCTGTAAGTAAGCTGTAATGCTCACCTCCTGTCCTGTCCTGTCCTGTCCTGTCCTGTCCTGTGTGTATGGATGAAAGCTGGCTGTATTGCTTTTTGTTCTCTTGTGTTACACCAGACCAAACTAAACTACTACTAGTACTAGTACACATCAAATTAAAAGCAACGGCTACTCCCAATTAATTAATTACTCGTTTTTCCTCCAAAACAAACCGCGTCAGAATATTGACAAATACCAAAGCATACACTGTCCTGTCCCCTTCCTTTCTCACTCTCACTCCCCTTGTATAAATAACCCTCTGCCCCCTCCCATTCTCCTCATCCAAAACAACCCTTTACTAACTAAAATTCAACCCAAAGAAAATGGCCTCTTCACTTTTCTTCCTCTCTCTAATTTCACTCTTGAATGTGTGTTTTGCATCAAGAATGCTGAATTCTCTTGTACGAGAAGACCCACAAAGCCAGCTACTTCATTACCACAAAGGTGCTCTTCTCCACGGCAAAATCTCAGTTAACCTCATTTGGTACGGCAAATTCAGCCCATCTCAAAGAGCCATTGTCTCTGATTTCATCACATCTCTCTCTTCCTCTTCAACACCCAATCCCTCCGTTGCGGCGTGGTGGAAAACAACAGAGAAATATTACCACATTGCCAACAACCCATCCTCCCTCTCTCTCAACCTCGGCAAACAAATCCTCGACCAGACATACTCCCTCGGTAAATCTCTCTCCAACAAACAAATTATTCAGCTTGCCTCTAAAGGCGAACAGAAGAACGCCATCAACGTCGTCTTGACAGCGTCCGACGTGGCAGTCGATGGATTCTGTGTCAACCGATGCGGTACTCACGGCTCAAAGGGTTCATTCATCAAAGGCAAAAACTACAAATTCGCCTACATCTGGGTCGGAAACTCTGAGACTCAGTGTCCTGGTTACTGCGCCTGGCCATTCCACCAGCCCATTTACGGTCCGCAAAGCCCGCCTTTGGTTGCGCCCAACAACGATGTGGGCTTGGACGGTATCATCATCAATCTATCTGGCCTCTTGGCGGGTACCGCCACGAACCCGTTTGGAAATGGGTTTTATCAAGGCCCGTCCGAGGCCCCATTGGAAGCTTCATCGGCTTGCCCCGGGATATACGGGAATGGAGCTTATCCCGGTTATGCCGGTAACTTGTTGGTGGACGCTACGACCGGTGCCAGCTACAATGCGCACGGTGCCAACGGACGAAAGTACTTGCTTCCGGCTCTATACGATCCTTCCACTTCTAAGTGTTCCACTTTGGTTTAGTTTATGTACTCTTGTTGTTAGATTAATGAATATATAGTGTAATAGTCAATTCATTCATTCGTTTATCATAATATACAAAAAATATTTCATTTTTGATTAACATTATGCGTTATGTTCTTTTCGTTGCACACGGCTTAATTACTTCATCTCACTGATGCTCGAATGTTCGTTACCTTTTTCTATGTACATATATTATTCAGTTAAGAGTTACTTCCTTAAAGGGTCAATTTAGTAGTGATGCAGATTGTTCTTTTGACACATATATAAACGTGTTATGTTAATTCTCCTTCAACCAAATAAATAACATAGATAAAGGTGCAATCTTAAGCGTCGATTACATATAATTTGTTTTTGATAGATTGTCAATTTATAATTCGAATCAACTTAAATAGCACAATGAATTAAATATTGTTGTATTTTCGACTAGTTACTACTCTTTAAATCCTAAAGAAACTTTGAGATTGCAGTTTGTCCGGACTTGATAAAAAATAGTAAGTAAAATGATATTTTACATTAATAATATATGCACTTGATTAGTAAGCTTATTTGCAAAATTAAATATCAATTTCATGGAAAACAAATCCTATTTTATTATAATTTATAGGACCTCAAGAAAAGCTTGAGTTCTTTTGTGGAGATGTAGAAGTTTTGTGCTCGAAATTAGGCGCTACTGGGCATGTTGGCGCAAGTGAAAATTCAGATTTACACCTAGAGTTAACAACTCAATGGCTCATCACTTAGCTGAGTGGCTGGCTCCCGTAATTGGGTTGGAGCCATCCCTTTTTTGTCGCTTCCTGTGAATTTTTTCTCTGTGGTGGTTACCCAATTTGGGAGCCATTATTGTGTAATCTTCCTTGAGTTTCATGAAAGCCTTATTCATAAAAAAAAATAAAAAATATATATATATGGGAGGGGTCGTTTCGTTGAGTAATAACAGTTTGATACGACATCTCGACCTAGGTTATATAATTCGTGGTTCTCAAAATGCGTATAATTCGTGGTTCTCGACCTAGTTTGATACGACATCTCGCCCATGCGCATGGTTCAAAATTTTATGAATGTGAATACGCCTTAATGCATTTATTGAAATAAATAAAAATATATTTATAAATATATTTATGATCAAATTAACTAATAAATAATTGAGAAGGATGTTATCTAACCTACTTATCTATTGATGTTAGTTATGTTCTCATTAGTATGAGCGAATTTGATTTTTAATGTGAGTAAATGTACCTTTCTTTCTTTCATTCTTTTTTTTTTCTCGTGAAATGGACAATTCAACACATGCTCCTCAATTTTACCTCATTTTTTGTCTATCTATAATGTGCTCTTAATATTACTGACTAATGCGGCAATGCCTGACAACTGACCTTTTTAATGTTGAGTTTCCTCTTTCATTTCTTTTATCTCTCTAGTTATGCATTTTTAAGATAATATGTTGGAGGAAAGTTGCGATGTCGGTCGCTTGGCTTTGAGAAGATTGTGTTGGAGAAAATGGTTGAAAATGTCTGAATCTGGAATTTTAAAGGCGCGAAAAAGTTGTTTTCCTTAAAACATAGTTCGCATCACCTATATGAATCTGGTGTGCGAAAAAAGGTTGCAGTGAATCTCTTCTCATTATACAATTTAAGCTCATAAATAAATAAATATAATAGATTGCATTTTTCCACTTAACGAAATCAATATAGAGAATAAAGAACAAGAATGAAGGAAAACACATTAATAATTTTTGTAGTGACTGTAACTGTGTCATTGAGAGATAAAAATGAATTTTTGTGTATTGCTTAGAATAATCCCGCATATTTAGAGACACTAAAAGGGATTTTTTGGAAAGACAATATTTTCTGAGAAACCGTTCATGGAAAGGCATAACTCTTCAGTTTAAATCTCAAACCTTTATGTCATCGCTGACAGTTTAATTAATTAACTATTTACTATTTAAGATTTAGATTTTAAATATTCTCAACAGCTAATTCTGAATTAATTAAAACCACTGTCTAATTTAATCTTAATTATTCAATACTTAGGTTAAATCTCAACCATATTTTTTAAAATAGTAAAATCTACAATTCAAATCGATAATCAATACAAGAGTGCTAAGTGTTTCTTAAGTGCTCCAAACAGAAGCACTAGCTGAACACCATAAGCCCACGCCCACACCGAGTGCGCGCATGCAAGCTCGAGCTCCGACTTTACGGTGCTTCGCACCGCCTATGCCTCTTGCACTTTGCATACACAAAGTAACTAAAGTTCAAATATAGATATACCCACAAAAGAAAATATAATTTCTCAATGTGTGACAATTAGCTACTTAAATAAAATAAAATAAAATATTTAGCCCATAAGAACTAGAAGTTGTTTAACCCATAAAAACCTTTATCTTCGTGAAAGCCAAAACCCATCATTCTTTAATCAATATGGAATAAAACTAAAAAAGACTTTTATAATCTCTTGCATCTATATCCCATCAATAGTAAAACAACGTGAGATACTTGTTTATTTATCTCTCACAAATTATTTTAGAAAATAATCTAACAATCCTCCACCATGTCCAAAATAATCTTAAATTGCAATTCAAGAAGTCATGCGTATAAATATGGGTGTCTCTCGACTTGTACCAGCACTTAGTGGAAACTTATCAAAGCTACTCAAAAAATATAGTAGACAAGTTTTCGGACTAGCGATTCTATATTTATCAAACGAACGAATACCACAACAACTCTCCTACTTGTTTGTCATTCTAACGAGTACGTTAACAGTTCTGTATTTATATCCTGGTATCATGAGTATTTTATGAGTTAAAGCACATAAGGTCAAAAAAGTTGTCTCATTTCTACTACTCACTTAGGTAGACTCATTAAGATACCCATGTACCAACCATGGGTACCAAGTACTCAAAAGGTCAAAGAAGTTACAAATCTATTTAAGAGTGTTAAACTCATTATCTGCCGACAAACATTATAGGTACCAAGCACTCTTTCTTGAACGGATTATTTAAATATTGAGTGCTTGACAATCACAAAATGAATTACTTTACTCATTGAACTAAAGCTTATATGTCAAGTGTCGATTGAGGTTCCTTAATGTGTAATAATTGAATGTGGCTTTTAACAGAGGTCTTATGGTCCACGTCCCTGTCTCATTTCTACTACTCACTTAGGTAGACTCATTAAGATACCCAGGTACCAACCATGGGTACCAAGTACTCAAAAGGTCAAAGAAGTTACAAATCTATTTAAGAGTGTTAAACTCATTATCTGCCGACAAACATTATAGGTACCAAGCACTCTTTCTTGAACGGATTATTTAAATATTGAGTGCTTGACAATCACAAAATGAATTACTTTACTCATTGAACTAAAGCTTATATGTCAAGTGTCGATTGAGGTTCCTTAATGTGTAATAATTGAATGTGGCTTTTAACAGAGGTCTTATGGTCCACGTCCCTGTCAAGACCCTTAGTCACATGATCAACTAAGTTTTTTGCTGATCTCACATAATTTATAGTGACAATTCCATCACTTATTAACTGTCTCACATCGCTATGCCTCAAACCAATATGTCAAGATTTTCCCATATAGACATGATTATTAGCTCTAGACACAGTGTTTGGTTCAGGTGATAAGATTATATGAAGTCGGTTATCTATACTAATCTTGTATCTAGTTCGAATAATTTACTTTTTTTGGGCTTTTTCCAAAGATGCAACAACATGCTATTGTAGCAAGTTAATTCCATAATTATAATCACCCCCGCTAAGATTAAGTTATCTCGGTCGAGGGAGATTAACTTACCAGCTAAAATTCCAAAAAGGGCCCTTAGGTAAAAAAATATGTCAACACAATTTAACCTAATTTTAAAGTGATATATATATATATAATAATAATAATAATAATAATAATAATAATAATAATAATAATAATAAGAATAATAACTATGATGTACCATATTTCGGTACCGCCACGTCATAATATCCGATACATTACCACGAGCGTATTTTGGGACATATTATGCCACGTCAGCACCATTATTTTTTAAAGCAAAATTACAACTCAAGGCAAAACTCAAAAGTAGGCCCAAATCAAGCCCATGCAGGCCTAATTTGGGCCCAAACAGGCCCATTTCGAGCTATTTCAAGCCAATTCGAGCTATATGGGGCCCATTTCGATCTATCTGAGGCCCAATTCGACCTATTTGGGAGGCCATTTTGAGCTGTTCCAAAATAGCTCTATTTCGAGCTATCTTGAATCATAGTTCTACTTGGAGTGCAATTCTAACTGAATAAGGACTCTTAATACTATATAAGGGGGTCCCATACCTCATTTTCAGGTACGTTTTTATATTTTTAAGCATTCATTTTGAGCAATATTAGTCGAATTCGAGCTCTTTGGCAATCATTTTGAGCTGTCTGAAATAGCTCTCGTTCGACCTATATTGAGTGCATTTCGAGTTATTTGAAGTCTTCATTTCGATCTATTTGAAGACCTTCATTTTGACCTATTGTGCCACTTCGAGGTGTTTGTTTTCGACCTATTCAGTATATTTCTATCTATCATTTCGAGCTCTTATCTCTCACGACGAGATCTCATATTCCGACCCATCTAACTTGCGTCGGAGTGCCTTCCCTGGGAAGGCACCGGCTTAGTTTACGTGTGGTGTTGAGTGCAAGTTCCGAACTCAAAAGCTGCTTAAGGATCCAGCAGGGACTAAAGCAGTCTGACGTGGAGTGTTGGAGAGTGGACACGTATCCAGACAAAAATACCCCACATCAGGGGCACCGTCTGTGGGAACCTCTATACGCACTTAGTAAGAACACTATCAGTGATACAATGGCTCATCACAGAGCCACAGAAAAAAATGGAGTAGCAGCAAGGACTAGATCACAAAGGGAGGATGATAATCGGGTCACTGATACATCCGAACACACATCAGTGGCAGCACCCAATACTCCCTTAGATCCACCACGTGATGCAGCAAATCAACCTGAAGTTCCTCTCACGGAACAATAACTGTTGAGTCATGCTCAATTGGATCAAATCATGACAGCTTTTTAAAGGACTATGGTACCGGTGATTGTGCAACAATTGGCTAACACTACCGTGCAGCAGAATGTTCAAGTACCAAATGCACAACAAACATCGGCACAGCAAGCAAGGACTCATCAGATGCAACGTCGAGCTGATTCGAGTCAACACACTCAATCAAGGTTGACAAGACCTACTTGGAGGGATCCATGACCCTTCTCTGAACGGAGAAATCCTCGTTCAGTGAGAACTAATGCAAATAGAGCTCCAAGTTGAGTGACTATTAGAGATGGAGAGGTTAACTCAAGGCAGAAAGGTCAGAAAGTCCGCCCAGCCGCAAGTCATACTGCGGGAAGAAATAGGGATCTGCCAGAAAGAGTTATACCAAGGCCGGAACCGATTGTTGCTGAACATACTCCTCAAGTGGATAAGCCAACTCCATTCTGTGAGGCAATCAGAAAATTGACACTGAAGGAAGGAACTATTCTTCATGAGATGAAGAAGTATGATGGAACGACTGATCCTGCACCGCATTTTGATGACTTGGATGCAGAATTGCAGATTCTGGGCTACAGTGAGAACTTAAGAGCAAAGTTAATATCACTAAGTCTGAGGGGAACTGCTAAGGAATGGTTCAAGAACTTGCGGACACGCACAATTGAATCATCAGAACAATTCAGAGATATGTTCATCAAAAAGTTTGCTACTTATCGCTTGAAGAAGAGATCTCCAAGTTCTCTATTCAATATCCACAAAAAGCCTGATGAACCATTGGGAAAGTACATAGAACGTCTCAATGTAGAGATTGAACGAGTGCAATCACCTACTGCTGATTTGGTTATCTCTGTATTAGAAAATCGGTGCCAGAGTAAAAAGTTGATAGAAGTAATAACTTGGGAAGCACCAACCACTATTGAGCAAATCATGGATCTTGCTCAAAGAGTTGTTGACATTGAGGAGGCTACTATGAATCAGGGATTAATGGATTTACCAGAACCTCCTAGAAGCAAGGAAAATAGAGACTGGAGGAAGGACGGTAGATAGAGAGATCGTGATTGCAATCGACCACCCTTCAAGAAATTCGATAACTACACTCCGTTGAGTAAACAAATTGGTGAAATTTATGCAATTGCGAAGGATAGTGGGATATTCAAACCACCTAGACCCTTTAGAGAAACTGATGAGACGAAGCAGTCAAGGAAATATTGCAATTTCCACAGGCAGAATGAGCATTATACTAATGAGTGCAAAGCCTTGAGGAAAGAAATTGAACGACTTTCAAGATGGGAAACTCACTGAGTATGTCCTTGAGAATAAAGAACCACGAGAGGAAAAATCATCAGGTGGACGAAAGCGGAGTCGATCTCTAACGAGAAGAAGGATGAACCTAGGCGTAAGAAGGGTAATGGCAACAATGCCGCTGAAAATGGAATCAATGTAATTGCTAGAGGACCTACTGGCGCCGATTCAGCCAAAAGCAGAAAACGGACTTCACTCGACATATAGAATGAGCGTTTGAAACGTCCAAGGATTGATCTTGTCTTTGCAGTAGACAAGTTAGATACAAGGATCAGATTCAATGATAGTGATTTTGGTAGCCTGTCTTCATAAGCTAAGGAGGCTCAGTACTTAAATTGCCCTATGGTAGTTTCAGCAGTAATTGCAAATCATGCGGTAAAGAGGATCATGATAGATAATGATTGCTTAGCGAACATTATATTTATGGATGCATTGCAACAGATGAAGTTAGGAAAGAATGAGATCATGGAAGTAAATTCTCCGTTATTGGGATTTGGTGGACCCGAAGTTAAACCCGTTGGAAGGATAATGTTACCAACATCTTTTGGGGAAAATCCACAAAGGAGAACTCTAAATGTGGAATATATCATTGTTGACATTCCTTTTCCATACAATGAATTGGTAGGAAGGCCAGAAATAACTTCATTTGCCATGATCATACCAATGGTGCATCAAAAGATCAAATTTCCAACACCTGGGGGAATCGCTGAACTTACTACAAACTATCGTGACTCTTGGAGTTGCTATGTCACATCAACGAAACCAATCAAGGCAAAAATCGATCCCAATGTTGCGATGATCGGGATTCATCCCTCAAAAACACCTGGAATAATTGAACATATAGATACAGAGATGGTGCTTGCAACACATGAGGATCATACAATGATGCCGGAAAATCCTGACTCATCGAACGAGAAACTTGTTCCAGAGGAGACTAAGGAGGATAAGGAAGATAAGACTACACTGCGTTTCAAGAAACAAATAGAGATTGAGCGCATGAAACCCTCTGGAGAATTCAAAGCGGTTATTCTGCTGAACAATGAACCTGACAAGGTCATTAAGCTCGGTAGCGAGTTACCATATGAGAATGAGAAGGCATTATTGGAATGCCTGCGGAGGAATTTTGATGTATTTGCATGGACGGACTCAGATTTGAAGGGAATAGACCCTCGAGTTGCGGTACATCACCTGAATGTCAATCCAAATGCTAAGCCTGTTCGACAGAAGAAGAGACACTTCAATGATGAAAAGAATAAGGCTGCAGAATTGGAGGTACAAACAAAGTTAGCTGCGGGTCACATATTTGAAGTATGATACTCTGAATGGCTCAGCAACGTTGTACTTGTACCGAAGAAGCCGAATGTATGGCGTATGTGTGTGGATTACACTGATTTGAACAAACATTGTCCAAGAGATCCTTTCCCTTTGCCCAGGATTGATCTCGTGGTTGACTCTACTGCCGAGTGCGCATTACTAAGTCTCTGCGATGCACAGAGCGGATATCATCAAATCCTAATGGCTGTAAATGATCAACACAAAACCGCTTTTATAACAGACAGATGCATATTCTGTTACAGAGTGATGCCGTTTGGTTTGAAGAACGCGGGAGCAACATTTCAGAGGTTGGTGGCAAAGATGTTCTACCATCAAACTGGAAAAACTATGGAGGTTTACATCGATGACATGCTTATCAAAAGTCTAAAGGCGAGGATCACGTTAAACAATTTGATTAGGCTTTTGGTATCATGAAACAATACGGAATGAAGTTAAACCCAAAGAAGTGTACAATCGGAGTCAAGGCGCGAAAATTTCTGGGCTTCATGGTAAACGAGCGAGGCATTGAAGCTAATCTAGACCAGATAAAGGCTATAATGGATCTGCCATCTCCTAAGTCCGTTCGCGAGGTGCAACGCTTGATAGGAAGAATCACGACACTTAGCCGTTTCATTTCACATTCTGCGGAGAAAATCTTACCTTTCTTTAAGATGCTACGCAAGACATCTAAGTTTGTCTGGACTGAAGATTATGAGGAAGCCTTTCGCCAGCTAAAGGTCTATCTCACGACACCACCATTATTATCTAAGCCCAAGGATAACGAGATGCTATATCTCTACCTGACCATAAAAAAAACTCATTGAGTACAGTACTCGTGCGTGAAGAGGATAGGAAACATCTGCCAATCTCTTACGTGAGCAAAGTGTTGAATGGGCAGAACTACACTATCTGGAAATCAAAAAGCTAGCAAATGCACTCGTGATAACAACACGGAAGTTGAGGCCATATTTTCAATTGGATCCGGTCACTGTCTTAACTAAGCAATCATTGAAGCAAGTTATGGCAAAACGGGAAACATCAGGCAGACTAGTGAAGTGGACGATCGAGCTAGGGAGTATGGTTTGGAGTATTTACCAAAGACTGCGATTAAAGCACAAAGGTTGGCGAACTTTGTAGCGGAAACTATATCAGAGGCAGAACAATCGCTCGACGTAGCCATGGTGATGGAGGAAACTAAAAAGGATACATCTGGGATTGCAAAGGAAACATGGACTTTGCACGTGGACGGATCTTCGACAGTTGATGCTGGTGGCGCTGGAGTCTACTTAAGATCGGCGGATGGAAGATAATTTGACTATGCAATAAGATTGAATTTTCAAGTTACGAATAATCAGGCTGAGTATGAGGCTATGCTAGCAGGAATTCAAATGGCAAAATCGTTGGGGATAACAAAACTTGTTGCATTCACGGATTCACAGCTAATTGCTAATCAGTTCGAGGGGAAGTATGAAGCTAAGGAGGCTGCAATAGTGAAGTATCTTGACAAGCTTAAAGAAGTTACATCAAATTTCGAGACATTTACTCTTTCACAAATCCCAAGAGCAGAAAATGAGCGGGCTAACTCCTTGTCGCGATTCGCTAGCACTGCGGAAGTCTTTGTTGAAAGGCGAGTTACTTTATTGGCTGCAGAGCAACCTTCTATCGGCAAAGGGGCCGAATTGAATCCAACACAAGCATTGGACAACGCTCTGCCCGTGGAGGTTGAGGAATGTTGGAAGAACAAAATTATTGACTACTTACAAAACGGTACTCTGCCAACTGATCCACGAGCGGTCAGAAGGCTCAAGTACAAATCGGCGAGATTCACAATGTTCAATGGAGAACTTTACAAAAGGTCATTCGAAGGACCACTCCTAAGGTGTCTGTCACCATCACAGGCTAAACATGTCTTAAGAGAGATTCACGAGGGAAGCTGCGGAAATCATTAAAGAGGACGATCCTTGACCCAAAAATACTCCGGCAAGGATATTTTTAGCCAACTATTATGAGAGATGCCATGGATTACACTAGGAAATGCAGAAGTTGTCAACTACATTCAAAGATTATTCATACAGCTGCACAACCTATGACAACAGTGAGCTTTGGATGCCCATGTGATCAATGGAGGATATATATTGTTGGACCAATGCCAATAGCTTGTGGTAGAAAATGGCTATTGGTGGTAGTGGAATATTACACCAAGTGGGTAGAGGCCGAAGCACTTGTGTCAATAACGGAGGCTAATGTGAAGCAATTTATATGAAAGAATATCATATGTCGATTTGGAATTCCAAGGGTCTTAATCTCCGACAATGAAAGGCAGTTCCAAGGATTTAAGATTGAAGACTGGTGCAAGGACATGAAGATTGAACAACGGCCAGCTTACCCTCCTCAAGAGGCGCAGAAGGCGCAACAGCAGTGGAAGTAGAAGGCTGATCAGCTAAGTGATCCAAAAGCCACACCTGCTGCAAGGGGAAAACAGGGGCAAAATGATGATGCTGAGGCAAGCCAACCTCCTCCTCAGGAGCGGGATCGGCAGCAGCGGCGATAGTGCATGATGTCTCACCAACCTCAGTGCCGTCTTTCTTGAGGCAGTCGAGGATGTTGAAATCCTCCTTCTTGAATCCAGCGACAAGAGCACCTCGGGCTATGACATCATCCAAGGCTATGCTGTAGCCCTTCGCCGTGTGGTACCCGCCTCTGATCATAGCAATCTCCTTCCAGGTCGCGGAGCGGAAGAACTCAATGGCCACGGACCCTTCTCATCGTCAGAAAGCTCCTACATTAACATAATCATAAAATTAAAGTATCAACACAAGACAAAGAAATGTGGAGCGAAAGGAAAAAGTTAGAGTCAAAGAATTACCTCACACATCGCCCGATCATAGCCGTCCTGCTCAGCAGTAAGAAGCGCGGCCTTCACAGCCGCTAGCTCAGACTCGAGCTTCGCGCGCGCCTCTTCAGCGGCCGCAGCACCATCAGTCAGGGTCTTGATCATGTCGGCTCGATCGTTAAGCTCCGCATTGGCATGGACCAGATCCTGAGTCAGCTGAGCAGCATGAAGCTTGTACTCCTCAAGCTCTCGCTGGGCAGCAGCAGTCGCAGCTTGTGCAGCCTCTAACTCAGCTGTGGAGCGCTGCAACTCACCAACAACCACCTGCCGGTTCTTCTCCACTTTGGCAGCATCATCCTTGGCCTTCTTCTCGAGGACCTGGGCCTGGACCGCAGCACTGCAATGCCTCTCCAGAGTCGCATTGTACTGGCCCTGAAAAGCCATGACCATGTCAAAGTTCTCCGCCATCGTGTGGGCATTGATGAAGAACTGCACAAAACAAAACAAGTTAACACAAAATACTACATACAACAAATAGAGCAATTGGAGAAATAACTTACTAAGTACAAAACGATAAAGTGTACTAACCTCGCACATGGAGAGCGCCATGCGACTAATCAGCTTCTCGTGGCCGAGCTCCTTGAAGTACAACCGGCGATCAAACGGAGGCATGAAACCCTTCATCAGTCGAAATGTTGTGGTGTCAATCATTTTGAACTGACCCCCCTCAATGGAAGCCCAAACAATCTCCTCGACGTCGATGTCCAGCTCGCTAGGCTCGTAGGTATTCGACGTGTCATGCGCATGTCGCTTGCCAGGACGGCTTTCCTCAAAGGAAGAAGGCCTCTTCCTCGCATTCGGATCAGGGCCAGTCTCATTCCCCCGCCGAACAGCATCCACAACTGGCTAAATCCTCACTCTCTCAGTCGAAGACGGGGGTGGAGGAGAACGCTCCGGGATGAATGGCTCATCATCGACTGGCGGTGAAGAGGGAGCAGTAGTAGAAGTCGACTGCGAAGGAGCAGGAGAAGGAACCCCTACCATGACTCGATCCTCGTGTCGAGCCAGCAGCAGAAGTAAGGGGAGTAGGGGCGTTGGGAGCCCAAGAGCTGGAACCAACACCCGCAGACCTGGCGCCCTGACGACTCGTCTTCTCAGGAATAGCCGTCGCAGTCGGTGGCGCATTATCATTCCTCTTCATAGCCACCAGCCTCTTCTTGGTCTTGTCCATGACTATCCTTTCTGCAAAGAAAAAATAGTTAAAGCTTAAAAGACATGAAAAGAATAAAGAAACAACAAGCGGAAAACAATAACATGCATAACAGTATACCAAAAAGGGAAGACTCAACAGCAGCATAATAAGTAAAACCAACGGCCTGCAAGACTTCGGACGTGGTCAACGCAAAGGCATCAAATTGATGCTCCTTAAGCATGTTGATCATTGTCGAGTGTAGACAGCAGCAGCGGTGGCGACCGACGAGCGTCAGTCCAAAGCCTCTTGAATCGGAATTCTTGTGGCTTAGACTCCTTCACGAAGAACCACTGCTTATTCCAATGCGCCCCAAAACTCGACTGTAAGTCGGAAAGGAAGCACTGCTTCTTCTGTGAACTAAAGTAGTAGAACCCTGCGTTGACGCCCTTGTTGAGAAACTTGACTAGGAACAGTTGCTAGAAACCGTTCACAGAACAAGGTAGATTGAAGACGCGGGTAAGCATGACGTACGCATACATCTGAGTATACGCGTTTGGAGTAAAGTGAAAGGGGCAAGAGTTTAGGGAGCTCATTATTTCGGATACTACTGAGTCGATGGGAAATCTAAGACGGCACTGAAGGTAACCGTCGAAAACGGTGAGACACCCCTCAGGCGGGTTATTCATCCTATCGTCTGGTCCCGGAACTATCACTTGGTAGGTATCAGGAATATCAAAGGTTACACGATAACAAGTTATATCGTGTGGCAAAACGGAAGGATATTGGTCAAAGTTGAGAATGTTGCCGACATGACTAGGAGTAGGAGAATTTAAATTAACCCCCTCGGCGGCTAATTCCTGAATGGTCTCATCTACAATAGTGGGATTAATAGAAGGAGCATCAGCGGTTGGTTCTGGGTTGGGGGCGTCAGAAGGTGGAGCTATATATGGCACGATGCTAGTCCTAGCAGAAGTAATATCGTTCTCATCCTCACCTAAGATATCTACTACCCTATCAGAACCCCTATCATTACTGGATGAGGAGTTATCACAAGAATCATCAATACTATTGCTACTAGACTCGTCATCTTTCGACCTATTCGACCTAGTGCTCTCACGGCTACTATTGCTCGTAGACTTGCTAAATGTGCGCCATAAAAAAGCTCAAGGTAAGTGATTACCAGAACGAGGATCGAGGTCAATAAAGTGCTCTTCGCTGGGATCACGCCGCCCGTACGACCTTTGAGCAGGTACGAACAACTTGGGCGCACCAAGAACTCGGATTTTAGCTGGCTGTGATTGACGAGACCGGTAGGGTGACGCTGGACGCCTCGTGTTCGGATTTCGAGGATTGTTGTGGTGGTTCTGGTAGGAACGTGAGGAAGACGGACGAGATTGATCGCGAGAATTGTAGTATGGTCGAGGACGAGACTGTAACGGTGGGATGGATGGCCGGCTCGGTGATCGGTTACGACGAAGGCGAGCCGTTGTAGAAAAATCTGCAAAACATTGTCACGTTAACACACAATAAAAAAAATTCAAAATTCGAATTTTTTTACAAGTGTGATAACTCAAAATACTTGGGCCTTTCGACCTATTATTTCGAGTTATCTGGGTTATTTCGACTTACGGAGGGCAAACAAGGAAAATAACAAGTTTTCGAGCTATTTTTGGAGTATTTCGACCTATATCTCACTGTTCACTGGATTGCTATTTCGACCTATCTATTTTGAGCTATTTTATTTGCTCTCTCGGTTGCAACGTGCGCGAGAAATGGGAAAATGAATTTCACCGCAGAGTATTTATAGGGGAAATGATCCAGAAATTACGGAAATGCCCTCATTTCGACCTATAACCTATTTCGACCTATATACCTATTTTGACCTACAGAATTTTGAGTTACTATTTCAGGTACGTAATTCGAGCTATTCTATTTTGAGTTACCAAAAATAGCAAATTCGACCTATTTTTGAGTTTGGTTATTTTTGTCAAAAATGTTGGTTTTTTACATCGAGGCCGCTTTCGTTGCACGATTCTCGGTTACTTGGCTTATTTTATAGTTTGTATGACCAATTTTTCTACACATTACTCTTACAAACTGGGGGACTCCATGATGTACCATATTTTGGTACCGCCACGTCATAATATCCGATACAGTACCACGAGCGTATTTCGGGACATATTATGCCACATCAGCACCATTATTTTTTAATGCAAAATTACAACTCAAGGCAAAACTCAAAAGTAGGCCCAAATCAAGCCCATGCAGGCCCAATTTGGGCCCAAACAGGCCCATTTTGAGCTATTTCAAGCCCAATTCGAGTTATCTGGGGCCATTTCGATCTGTCTGAGGCCCAGTTCGACCTATTTGGGAGGCCATTTCGAGCTATTCCCAAATAGCTCTATTTCGAGCTATCTTGAATCATAGTTCTACTTGGAGTGCAATTCTAGCTGAATAAGGACTCTTAATACTATATAAGGGGGTCTCATACCTCAGTTTTAGGTACATTTTTATATTTTCAAGCATTCATTTCGTGCAATATTAGTCAAATTCGAGCTATTTGGCAATCATTTCGAGCTGTCTGAAATAGCTCTCCTTGACCTATATTGAGTGCATTTCGAGTTATTTGAAGTTTTCGATCTATTTGAAGACCTTCATTTCGACTTATTGTGCCACTTCGAGGTGATTATTTTTGACCTATTCAGTGTATTTCGATCTATCGTTTCGAGCTATTATCTCTCACGACGTGATCTCATATTCCGACCCATATGACTTGAGCGTCGGAGTGCCTTCGCCGAGAAGGCACCGGCTTAATTTACGTGTGGTGTTGAGTGCAGGTTCCGAACTCAAAAGTTGCTTAAGGATCCAGTAGGGACTAAAGCAGTCTGACGTAAAGTGTTGGAGAGTGGACACGTATTCAGACGAAAATACCCCATCAAACTATAATATCTTTTATTGTATAATATTTATTGTTCAATCTATAATATATCTTACACTATATAATATTTATTTACAGTATATTTTATTATATGTATATACCATTTATATATATAATAATAAGAATAATAATTATAATAATATCTTTTATTGTGTAATATTTATTGTTCAATATGTAATATATCTTACACTATATAATATTTATTTTAAAATATACTTTATTATATGTATATACCATATATATATATATATATATATATATATATATATATATATATATATATATATATATATATATATATATATGTATAACATACTATCTATGTTATATAATATATCTTATATTGTATAATATTTATATACCATATATATGTAATATAACATAATATACGTAACATATATAATATATAATTGTACTATATAATACTTATTATATACATAACAAATATATACATATGTATATAATAATTTTGAGTTTTATTATAATTCTTAAAAATATAATTTTTAATATATATATATATACTTCTAATACATTTTGTTTTTGTTAGAGAGGAAGGGGAGGACCCCGGGGGAGTAGAAAAAGAACTACTCCAAGACCGAGCGGTAACTTATGCCGCCAACAATATCATAAAAAAGATAGGAGCACACGGAGCTGGTGGATTAGCCAAAAGCTGGAAACCGTAAGGGAAAGAGTGGCCAAGGTTTGCCAGGTTGTCCGCAACAAAGTTGGTCTCCTGATATTCGTGAATAATCTCACAAGAGGTGAAGTTCGCCATAATTTTTCGATAAGAATCCACGAGGTTTTTATGAGGATGGACAGAATGCAAATCAGCGGCAAGAAGCTGCACCACAATCTTGGAATCACAAGCAAGGACAAGATGCTGAATGCCATGGGAAAATTCTTCGCTTAATCCGTAAAAAACACTCTAAAGCTCCACAGTTGTAATGTTTCCACAGCCGAGGTTGGCAGTGAATCCAAAAGGCCAATGTCCGTCGCTATCACGAGCAACTCCACCACAGGCAATTTTCCCGGGATTCCCGTGCGCGCTACCATCAACATTAACTTTAGTAATTCCAGGGATAGGTCTGGTCCAGCCGAGGCTACGCGTGATTCTAGACGTTCTGATGTGTTGGAGAGTATGAAGCTTTTGCCAAGCAATGGTGTCGTCTTTGGCAGATTGACGAATCCAAGGGATTGTTCTAGCGGGAACGTGGTCAGTATTTTCGAAGACTTTTTTGCAGCGCCAACTCCAAATCTTCCAACAAGCCATGGCGAAAATGACAGCACAGGGAGTGGCATTATCTGCAAGAATAGAGCGTTTGTAAAGATTTAAACAAAGCCAATCATAAAGGTTTAGTTGAAAGAATTGATCCACATCATTAGGATTTAACAAGCCAAACCACATGTCCCGACTCATGGGACAATCGCGGAGAATATGAATAAGAGATTCCATAGGTCCAATGCAACGTGGACAAGAGGGGTCTTTGGTGAGGTGGCAACGAAGCCTTTCTTCATTGCTAGGAAGCTTATTATGCAAAGCTAACCACAGAAAAGTACGGATTTTTTGGCTAGATTGTAACTTCCATGCCAGGCTCCAAGAGGGGGAGCTTGGAATAGTTGATGGCCGCAAAAGATCATAGGCAGAGCGAATGGAGAAAATGTCGTTGATGGTCAGACCCCAGCTCGGAATATCCGGTAAAACCTCATGTTTTTGGTAGAAAATACTTGCAATTTCAGCAAGCTTTTTAGATGGGAGAAATTGCTGGAATAGAGGCCAACGCCATTGATTTTCGTCATCAAGGTAATCGAAAACTGTAGTGTTTCAAAATTCGTCCGGGATTTGGGAAATAGTGAGAGAGGAAAAGGGTTTATCACCAACCCACCAATCTTCCCAGAATCGAACAATACGACCGCTACGAACAATCCACTTAACTCCCCAGCTAAGAGGCTCAATGCACGCAAAAATCTGTCGCCAAAGTGGTGAACACGGAGAAGATTTCTTGGCAGTTAAGATGTTGGAGTCAGAGGTGTATTTAGAGAGAAGTAATCGAACCCAAAGCACGTCTTTGTTGAGAAGAAGATCCCACTCTAATTTCATAAAAACAGCCCAATTCATTTCTTCCATGCGAAGAAGACCCAAACCTCCTTTCTCCTTCGGAAGACATACTGTGTTCCAATTAACCAAATGAAGACGCCGCCGTATGTCGGTACTACCCCAAAAGAAGTCACGATTTACTTTATCCAGCCGCTCATTTATGGCCTTCGGCATTTTGTAAGTTTGCATTGTGTGCAAAGGAATAGGCGTTGAGACAGCTTTGATAAGCGTATGTCGACCCGCAAGCGAGAAAAATCTTGTGCGCCAAGAGGAAGATCTTTTATGAAGGCGTTCCACAATCGGCGTAAAGAGAGGCTTGGAAATCCTACCATCACAAATATGTATACCTAAATATCGGCCGAGAGTGGTAGCTTGAGGAATCCCAGAAATTTCGTGAAATATCCCGACAAATGAGATGAGGTACATTCAGGCTGAAGATAAAGACCGATTTGCTCAAATTAATTTTCTGATTTGAAGCAAGCGCAAAAAGATTAAGGCACTCCATAATAGTGTTGATTTGAGGGATGGAAGCTCTCGCAAATAAAAGCAAATCATCCGCAAAGAAAAGATGCGATATCATGGGACCGCGTCGTGAAGCCGAAATGGGTTGCCAAAGTTTTGAGTCAACCTTCGATCTTATCAAATGAGCTAATCGTTCCATACATAAGATAAAGATATAGGGAGATATCGGGTTGCCTTGCCTAACTCCGCGAGTCGGTGAGAAGGCATCCGTGATTTCACAATTCCAAATGAGTCGAATGCTAGGAGTGCCGATGCAAAACATGACAATACGAATAAATTGAGGAGGCAGATTTGCACAATTCAGTGTTTCTTCGATAAATGCCATGAAATCCGATCAAAGGCTTTCTCCAAATCAATTTTTAAATTCATGAAACCGTGGCGTCCCAATTTCTTTCTCATAGTGTAAATCAGCTCTTGAGCAATAATAATGTTATCCCTAGTTTGCCTTCCCGGAAGAAAGCTACTTTGCTCCGCTACAATAATTTTCATGAGAATGGGTTTCCAACGAGTAGTGAGAACTTTCGTAATGGTCTTATATGCCACATTGCATAAGCCAATGGGACGGGAATGGCGGATAGTTTCTGGGTGGTCGATTTTAGGTATGAGGTGAAGAAGGGTATCATTCAAGCCTTGAGGAAAATAGCCGTTGATAAGAGCTTGAGACACCAGCTTGTGAAGATCATGCCCGATCACATCGCAGAATTTTTGAAAAAATTAAAGGTTGAAAGCCGTCCGGTCCTGGACTTTTGAAAGGTCCCATAGCAAAAACAGCTGAACGGGCTTCAGCAAAATCCACTTCACGAGAAAGAGAAGCAAAGTCGGAGGAAGAAAGCTGCGGGAGAAGATTCGGTAGATAGTAGGACGAAGAAGAATCTGCCGAGAAAATTTCCTGAAAGTATGAGACGGCGTGATGCTTAAGCTGACTAGCATCGTGAATCCATCGTCCATCATCGGATTTAAGTGAGGTGATGGTTGTTTTCAATTGCGACTGATGGTGGAAAGATGAAAAAAACGAGTATTACGGTCTTCAAGAGTACTCGCATCTTCCCTAGATTTTTGAAACCATAATATTTGCTCTTGAAGGAGAACGTCGTTAAAATCCTTGATAAGACGCTGTTCTAGAAAAAATAAATTGGAAGAAAACCGGGTTTCTAAGGCAGATTGAACACCGAGCAGCCGAGCATGAACACGTTTTTTATGCTGGAATATATTACCAAAAGAATGATTGTTCCAATGCGTAAGATCAGATGCACAATTAGAAAGGGCCGTCGGTATCGAGACGACACTATTCCAATGATCTTTAATGAAATTTTTTAGATCATCCCGAAGAAGCCAAGCGGCTTCGAACTTAAAATTTTTAATCCGCTTGTTTCTTGGAGTATATCACCAAAACAGAGAATAATCGGTCGGTGGTCCGATTGGGTACGAGCAAGGTGGTAAATACAAGAGTTAGGAGCCAATAAATTCCAATCATCATTTGCTAAAACCCAGTCAATGGGAGAGTGAATCAAACGACCTCCCGACTTACCCTTCCAAGTGAATTTAGGACCGGAGAAGCCAAGATCATGAAGATTGCATTGAGGAATTTTGTTTTTGAAAAACAAGCATCTGTTAATATTTTTACCTGATCCGCCAACTCTTTCGTCCAAAGTGCTGATGTCGTTGAAGTCACCACCAATAATCCAGGGGGAAGAGATGTTATCGGAAATCGCCATTAAATCCTCCCACAATTCATCACGAAGAGTCGGAATAGGAGAGGCATAAACGCCCGTAAAATAAAACGAACCAAAGTTTTAAATAGTAAGAGAAGCATGCAGCAGCTGAGATGAATCGCCCAAAATATTGACTGAAATCCGTTCCAGAAACCTAATAAACCAAATACCACCGGCGAAGCCCCGAGCTTCAATGCGAGCGTTGCCTTTTGGTTCAATTTTTTTAATGATTTCCTTAGCCTTCAATCCACTAATACGAGTCTCCAAAAGGACAATCAGCAGAGGATTATAACAGTTAATAAAATCCTTAATATTACTATAACGCCCCTGAAATTTGGAAGAAAATAAAAGTATTTTCAAATTTTCATTTTAGTCCTTGAACTTTTTGAAAATATGATTTTTACCCTAAAAGATTTGAAAAAGTTACAATTTAGTCCTTCCCCTTTTGAAAAAAAATTATGATTGACCACAAATATTTTCTTTAAGACCAAATGAGTCATAAAACTTTCAAAGTGGTCCCTTGTAGTTTCAAAATATCCAAGCATTCATTTACAATGGTAAATCTTCACATATTTACATTTACATTTGTAAAAAGGTAATTTTGCTTTGTCTTTTATGCTAGATATTTTTAATATTTTATTCTTATAAAATCCTATCAGATAAGGCCTGGAAACATCTTCATAATTAGGGTGGCATAGCTTGGATTAAAATAAAAATGAGTTGGGTATGGTAATTAATCCTTGTCTCCCAATTTTCACCAATAAAAGGGAGGCTCTCTTCAACAATTTTCTCACACCTCTCTTCTCCGAATCCTCTCTTCTTTTCTTCTGCAAAGTTATTCCTCTTGATGTTTGGATTCTTAGAAAAATTGTTTCGGTCCTTTAAGCCTTCTTTATAGTCGCTGAATATCCTCAAAACCGAGTTTGGTCAAAACTGCCAGTTTTGGTACAGAAACTTTAGAAGTCCGAACACCATATCAAAACTTCGATTATGTCTCTGAAATTTTTACCACGTACTGCTAATTGTGTAAGATAACTTTCATGTTCAGAAACCTTCCTCAACCAAAGTCGTTTGAGGGGTCTAAAAATTAGAAATACGTACCACTGTCCAGAAAATCCAAAAACAGCTCCCATCTTTCATGATTTATTTAAAATACCAAACCTTGTCCTATTGATCTGATTTTGAAGCTACATACTCTCCATGATGTTAAAGATTGAACCCCTCAACCAATTTCAGATTATCATGTCGTTTGAAAGCCCGATTAAAGGTGAATCCGAGACTGCTACAGTTTTAACCTCAAATTTACATTAACCTTTTGTTTAACTAAATTATGTTGCTAAAGCTATCAAAATCATGAAATTGATCATTAACATGGACTCATTACAGACTAATAATGATGTTGGATCAGTTGATCATAATTTATAATCATTTTTAATAATTTTCATGGATTTTGCAACATTTAGAAGACATGTAGTTTGTTTTACGGTTGATCTTTCAATTTCTTTAACTTTAATTGAAGTATTGTGTTTATCTTGTGATCTAATCATCTAATCTAGTTTATTAGCATGATAAGTATTCTAAAAACATTAATTTTAATTAGATCTAAATTTTTACAATTTATTTTAATTGTTGTTAGTGATATATGCAATATTATGTAATTTTATACTAATAACTATAAGAAAATTAGTTTTTACCAAAGTTATATATGATATGATTTTATTCAAGGGCTTACTGAAGTATTTGTTCAATGTTAAGATCATTGTAAATTTTTTGGATTGAGATTATTATTTAATAAGTAATTTACAAGAATATTGTTAAGAAATATTGTTTTAAAAAGGGTTTAAATATGCATTGATGCATATGTATATATTAATATCAAATATGTTGTTAATAAATTAGAAATGGAGACTTTAATTACTATTTTGTAACTGATCTAGTCTTCAACTTGTTACTTTGAAATGGTAAATCTCATTATTTATAATTTTACATCATGATTAAAGTTAAAATAGAAATAAGGGATTTATCTAAGATTAACAATAATTAGATATTTCATTAAACTTATTTAAATATGACAAATATTGGAAATATATGTTTATTGTTGTAAACTTGTGAGCAAACAATTGATTATATCTTTTTGATTTATTTAAGGTTCTGCAATTATCAACATTAATCAAGAATTTCCCGTACGGTAAAAGGTGAGGTTTGATTTCTGATTTGTTGAAAACCCCGTTTGGCATCCGGCCCTGAGAAACTTGGACATAACAATTGTGATTCTTTGTTTCGAATCACGAGCAACATTCTATCACCATTCTAATAGAATGCTTTTATTATGATAATCGTTAATTCTTAATCAGTTTCTTGTCTATTGTTAAATCAAATCTCATTTAATTCATAGTCGGGAATTTTCTTCATAATCATAATTAACCTGATATCATGATCACCCAATCAATTCTTGAATTGTGCAACGAGCAACGAACTATGTTCGGCCTATGTAGCTCAAAAACGAGTAACGTATATTGTCCGGATTACTAGCTCATCTGATAATTCTGTTTCACCCATTGGGACGCGTTTGGGAAGTTGGGCCCAGGGATTGAGATGATTTACTGCTGGGGAGCAAATGGCTGTCGGTTTAAGTAATTCTGATTAATACCCATTCTGTCTAAGCGCCGCTTGCAGTCAGGAGTTGGCTGTGACCCGCGTGTTAGACTGGCATGTACTCGAGCATGTCTTCTGTTCTGTTGCGAGGTAGCTCCTCGTAGGGAGGTATACGGTTGAATTTCGGAGCTAAGGTTGGATCTGTTATATGTAATTGCACAAGTTCATTTTCTCGTTCTTCTGAATACTCCAGTATTATCGTTAAAACCGATAATTTCAAATCAGTGATGCAGATGTAACTATTCTGGTCATTCTTGTTCGTTTTGTTCTGATTTACTGTTTGATTATTGTCCTGTTCTAAGAATCTCACTAAGTCATTAAAGACTTACTCCTCTTTTGTTCTATATGTCCCTTTCTCAGATTAAGATTGGTATAGCATCATGGATGGAACGAATGACCGACAAGTCCGCTTTTGGAAATTTTGCAAAAATTGTTAAGTGTTTGATTTTGTATTTACATGATTTTAAAATTGTAAAATGTATTTGTATTCCAAAGACTTCCGCTGTATTTAAAGTAAAGATATTTTATAGTGCTATGGTTTTGATCCTGGTCAATGAGACCCCTTCCTATGAGCTACAGTTCGGTCTGAGTTGAGTTTGTTAGGTGGCCAATACCGGACCAACTCGGATCGGATTGTGACTCGTGGGGCGCGGCCCTGACAATTACGAAGAGATTTTTCGTTACCTACCCCTTGTACGTTCCAGAATATTATCTTATTTTGTAAATCCGTAAAAACAATGATGGAGAGGAGAGAGTGACAACGAAGGTTAATTCCTTCGTGAAGAATTGCCAGGCCCTCTGTCATAGGGATGTCCGCGATCAATTCTTTTCCCTAACTCGGTCGTACTTTGAAGGGGATTTGATTTCTTCGCCACAGTAGGAATATTTTTTTGTTGGGGTGCGAGTTCCTTACCTGAAGCAGTAGAAAAAACAATGTTAGAATCAGAGTTAAATTTATTGACAGTTTGAGGTAAAGAAGAAAGAGGAGAGCGATCATTTTTCTTAGATTGATCGTGGGCCAAATCTGTCAATGGATTGGCGTCAACAATTTGGACCGAGTGAACTTGAGCTGGTTTTTTAATAGGGAGCGGGCCAGAAGAAAAAGATGAGGAGGTCTGGTTCGACGGCCCAGGTTCTTGAGGTGTGGGCTTGGCAGATGGGTCGATATCTTTAAGCCCAGAAGGTGAAGGATCCGAATTGCGGCGCGAAGATGGCGGGTTCAATTTTTCGACCGTTAGCTCTTGAGAATCTTCTTTCAAATCTTCAAGAACAGAAAAGGAAGATTTCATTGCTGGAGTTTTGCCTCTGTAAGGAAAGTTGGATTTCTGTTTATGGGAAGGAGGCTGGAAATCAGGAATATTCCCTATGGGGTTTCGCCGTTGGAAATTCGTAAGCCGACGGGGATTCACCAGCATCTACGGCCCATATCCGGTCTCCGGCGAAGGGAAGTTTTTATTGCCATCGGAAGTAGATTGATCCGTCGATTGTGCCGCCACTGCTTCCCTTTCCTTGGCCAATTTTGCAGCAACTTCAGGACAATCTGGACAGTTTTCATGGTGGTGTCCAAAGACTCCACAATGGTAGCAAATAAGGCGAATACCTTCGTATTCGATATTAAACTCGGATTTTCCGATAAGGTACTTAGGGAGGAGCGGCTTTTTAAGGTCAATTTTGACCGCGATCCTTACAAAACGACCCTTGGATGCGGATTCTGTAAGCGTATCAACCTTAACAAATTTGCTGATCATGTTCCCAATTTCTTTCAGTCGATCGGTGGAGGAGAAGAAAGGAAAGGGGTTTTCTGGCAATCGAACCCAAACCATGGTATTAGTAATTGATGCTTCAGAGGCCTTAAAATCCGGTGTCCAACGACGGACCATAAGGTAGTGTTGGAGAATGATCCATGGTCCGCCTTGCAAGATGAAGTCGTAATCCTCCCATTTCTGTAGGCGGACGAGGAAGAAGCCCGTACCTTACTCCACAAGTTTGAAATTTCCCAGAAGCGACCAAAGTTTAGGAAGACGTTGTGCAAGAGTGTCGTATCTAATGGATTTACCCATTAGTTTGATAAGGGAATTTTCCACCACCGGATCATCGAAAAGTTGGGCAGTGAAAGTAGCACCAATATTGGCCCAATTGAGATCGTCTTCTGGTGAATAAGAGATTTTATCAACAAGACACGAGGGCGGTGTAGATGGCTTGAGGAGATCACTGTAGGAGGGGCCAGAAGAATTTTTTCCCCGTCAGACGGAGCAGGGGACGATGGGATTTGCAGATCGTTATCCGTGTTGGTATCATCGGAGGTTTCTGTCATTACCAGTTCATTCATCGTCGGTGTAATCGGGGGGTTTGGTGCGAGGACGCTTATTAGGGTGACGCGATGGTTTCAGGGAGGGCGGCGGAGCGGCCATCACTGGAGTAAAGAGGGGGTTATCACGGGGTGAGGTCATACACGAGAGCAGAGCATTTTTTTCCTAGTATAGGTTTGATTTTATTTATACTTCTAATACATTAAATATATATTACATAAGTAACATAACATATATATTATGTGTGTGTGCGCGCGCGCGCACGCGCGTGTGTGTTTATACATGCATGTAATTGAAAGTAATATTTGTAAGATATGATTTAAATTAAACTATATATACGATAAACCTTAACACTAAATACACGTGGTAATTAACTACTCAAGCTAATTTTAAATTAAATACTACGATAAAAGAACGAAAGCATAATAAAAAGTCTAATATAAGAAAAGCACGTATAACTCACCTAATGCTAAATATCTAAGTACTAACCATTACATAATACTACTTATGAAAATTGTGCAATAGCATATCCATTTATGGTTGTGTATTCCTCTGTTATGCCAAATCGGTAAATTACCCCCTTATAAATAAACAGGCAAATTACCTACCAGTCATTTCAAAAAGTTTTACACCGCTTCCTTGATTTTTTTGTGTATTTTTTATGCAATTTGTAATTTACTTATAGTATTTCTTTAAAAATTTAGAAGTAAAAGTATAAAAAATGTTGTAAAACACACACACACACACACACACACACACACACACACACACATATATATATATATATATATATATATATATATATATATATATATTTTGAGAAATAACTTATTTTTAAATTTAATTTTTCTATTTTTAAACAATTACTATCCTCACTCTCAAATTTTAGCAAGTGAATTACGCCTCCCTAAATAGGAGGATAATTTGCCTATTTATTTTTAATAGGGGGTAATTTGCCGATTTGGCATATCGCAGGGGGTAAATTACCAAAACCTCTAGCTGTGAAAGTGAAATTCTTTTTGATTGGCTAATTTTTGCAACTCAATAAACAAACATGAATAGTTGGTTCGACGTACTTGATGTACCATATTTCGGTATCGCCACGTCATAATATTCGATATAATACCATGAGCGTATTTCAGAATATTATGCCACGACAACACCATTATTTTTTAAAGCAAAATTACAATTTAAGGGCCCAATTCAGATTTAGGGCCCAATTCAGATTCAGGGCCCAATTTCAAGTTATTCAGGGCCCAATTCGGATTGCACAAGCCCAAATCGAGTTGTTCCAGGCCCAATTCGAGATGTTTCAAGGCCATTCGAGTTATTGTTTGGCAGGTCATTCGAGCTATTTTGCAAGGTCATTCGAGTTATTCTAAAATAGCTCTAGTTTGACTTATTCAACTCATAGTCCTACTTGGAGTGCAATTCTAGCTGAATAAGGACTCTTATGCCTATATAGAGGGGTCTCATTCCTAATTCCAAGGTACGTTTTACATATTTCCAAGCCCTAAGTTAGAGTTATATAAGTCGACTGCGACCTATTCATCAAGCTCATTCGAGTTGTTCACTAATAGCTCGAGTTCGACCTATTTTTGCCTTCATTCGAGGTGTTTTGAACTGTTTCATTCGACTTGTTTGGCTCAGTTAATTCGACTTGTTTATTGCTTATATTCGACTTATTGCTTTTGCACTATTTCGACCTATTTTGACCAGCTCATTCGACTTGTTGCCTCGCTCAACAAGATCTCATATTGCGACCCATCTGACTTGAGCGTCGGAGTGCCTTCGCCGGAGAAGGCACCGACTTAGTTTACGTGTGGTGTTGAGTGCAGGTTCCGAACTCAAAAGCAGCTTAAGGATCCATAAGGGACTAAAGCAGTCTGACGTGGAATGTTGGAGGGTGGACACGTATCTAGACGAAAATACCCCGCATCAGTGGCGTCGTCTGTGGGAACCACTATACGCACTTAGGAACAAACACCATCACTAAATCAATGGCTCATCGCAGAGCCGCAGAGAAGAACGAAGTGGCCGCGAGAACAAGATCCTAGAGGGAGGACGAGAACAGGGTTACTGATGCATCCGAACACACATCAATGGCAGCACCTAATGCCCCTCTGGATCCATCACGCATTGCAACGGATCAACCTGCAGTGCCTCCACCTGAGCAACAAATGTTGAATCCTGCTCAACTGAATCAGATCATGACAGCTTTTCAACAGACCATGGTACCAATGATTGTGCAACAATTGGCTAACACGGTCTTACAGCAGAACGCCCCAGCACCAGCTACACAGCAAACATCAGAACAGCAAGCTAGATCTCATCAGACACAGCGTCATGCTGATTTAAGACAACACAATCAATCAAGGATGACTAGACCTACTCGGAGGGATCCGTCGCCTTCCCCAGAACGTAGAAATCCTCGTTCAGTGAGGACTACAGGGAATAAAGCTCCAAGCTGAGCAACTGTTAGAGGTGAAGAAGTTAACTTAAGGCAGAGAGGTCTTGAAGATCGTCCAGCCGCAAGTCATACGGCGAGGAGAAATAGGGATCTACCTGAAAGAGTTATTCCAAGGCCAGAACCTATCATTGCTGAGAATATTCCACTAGTGGAGAAGCCAACTCCATTCAGTGAGGCGATTAGCAAGTTGACACTGAAAGAAGGAACGATACTTCCTGAGATGAAGAAGTATGATGGAACGACAGATCCTGCAACACACTTTGATGACTTGGATGCAGAATTGCAGATCTTGGGCTACAGCGAAAACCTAAGGGAAAAGTTAATATCACTCATTTTGAAGGGAACTGCCAAGGAATGGTTCAAGAACTTGCGTTCACGCACAATTGAATCATCTGAACAGTTCAGGAGCATGTTTGTCAGGAAGTTTGCTACTTCTCGATTGAGGAAGAAATCTCCAAGTAATCTATTCAACATCCACAGAGAGCCTGAAGAACCATTGGAAAAATACATAGAGCGTCTCAATGTGGAGATTGGAAGAATGCAATCACCTACTGTTGATTTGGTTATCTCTGTGATGGAGAATCGCTGCCAGAGCAAGAAACTGATAGAAGTAATCACTTGGGAAGCACTAGACTCTATCGAACAAATCATGGATCTTGCACGAAGAGTGATTGACATTGAGGAGGCCACTATGAATCAGGGATTGATGGATTCACCAGAAATCCTTAGAGGAAAGGAGAATAGAGATCGGAGGAAGGATGTTAGAGGAAAAGATCGTGATCGTAATTGACAACCCTTCAGGAAATTCGATAACTACACTCCATTGTAAAAACAAATTGGTGAGATTTATGCAATCGCTAAAAGTAGCAGGATATTTAGATCCCCAAAACCCTTTAGAGAAACTGATGAGACGAGGCAGTCGAGGAGATATTGCAAGATCCACAGGTAAAATGGACAACATACTAATGATTGCAAAGCTTTGAGGATTGAGATTGAACGACTTATTCAAGATGGGAAAATCATTGAGTACGTCCTAGAGAATAAGGAACCGCGTGAGGAAAAGTCATCAGGTGGGCAAAAATGGAGTCGATCTTCGCCGGAGAATAAAGATGAATCAAGGCGTAAAAAGGGTAACGGCAATGATGCTACTGAGAATGGAATCAATGTGATTGCTAGAGGACCAACTGGTGCTGACTCAGCTAAAAGTAGAAAACGGATCTCACGCGACATACAGAATGAACGTTTGAAACGTCCGGAGATTGATCTTGTCTTTGTGGTAGACAAGTTAGATACAAGGATAACGTTCGATGATAGCGACTTTGATAGCTTGTCTTCACAAGCTAAGTAGGCTCAGTATCTAAATTTCCCTATGGTGGTTTCTGCAGTGATTGCATATCACGCGGTGAAGAGGATTATGATAGATAATGGTTGCTCGGCCAACATTATCTTTATGGATGCTTTGCAACAGATGAAGTTACGAAAAAATGAGATCACGGAGATAAATTTGCTACTATTGGGATTGGTGGAGGTGAAGTTAAACCCATTGGAAGGATTATGTTGCCAACATCTTTTGGTGTAAATCCAAAAAGGAGGACTTTGAATGTGGAATATCTCATCGTTGACATCCCATTTGCATACAATGTGTTGGTTGGAAGGCCTGGAATAACAACATTAGCTATGATCATATCGACGGTGCATCAATAGATCAAATTTCCAACACCTGGGGGAATTGCTGAGCTCACTACAAACTATCGCTACTCTTGGAGTTGTTATGTTACATCAACAAAACCAATCAAGGAAAGAACCAATCTCAATGTTGCAATGATTGGAATTCATCCTTTGGAAACGCCTGGAATAGTTGAACATATGGATACAGAGATGGTGCTTGCTACACAAGAGGATCATACTATGATGACAGATAATCCTGATTCTTTGAATAAGGGAATCGCGCCAGAAAAGTCTAAGGAAGAAAAGGAAGATAAGACCCCTTTGCGTTACAAGAAACAAATGGAGATTGAGCGTATGAAACCATCTGGAGAATTCAATGAGGTTATTCTGGTGAACAATGAACCTGAAAAGGTCATTAAGATCGGTAGCGAGTTGCCATCGGAGATTGAGAACGCATTGATAGAATGCTTACGGAGGAATTTTGATGTATTTGCATGGACAGACTCGGATTTGAAGGGAATAGACCCTCGAGTTGCGGTACATCACCTGAATGTCAATCCGAATGCAAAGCCTGTTCGACAGAAGAGGAGGCACTTCAGTGATGAAAAGAACAAGGCTGCATAATTGGAGGTATAAACAAAGTTAGCTGCATGTCACATATTTGAAGTACGATACTGTGAATGGCTCAGTAACGTTGTACTTGTACAGAAGAAGCCAACTATATGGCGAATGTGTGTGGATTACACTGATTTGAACAAACATTGTCCACGGGATCCTTTCCCATTGCCAAGGATTGATCTCGTGGTTGACTCTACAGCTGGATGTGCATTACTAAGTCTCTGCGATGCACAGAGTGGATTCCATCAAATCTTAATGACGGTGAAAGATCAACACAAAACGGCTTTTATCACAGACAGAGGCATATTCTATTACAGAGTGATGTCGTTTGGCTTGAAGAATGCAGGAGCAACCTTTCAGAGGTTAGTAGCAATGATGTTCTACATCCAAATTGGTAAGACTATGGAGGTTTACATCGATGATATGCTTATCAAAAGTCTAAAGGCGGAGGATCATGTTAAACATCTTGATGAGGCTTTTGGTATCATGAAACAATATGGAATGAAGTTAAATCCAAAGAAATGTACATTTGGAGTTAAGGCAGGAAAATTTCTGGGCTTCATGGTAAACGAGTGAGTCATTGAAGCTAACTCGGACAAGATAAAGGCTATAATGGATTTACCGTCTCCCAAGTCCGTTCGCGAGGTGCAACGCTTGGTGGGGGGAATTACGGCACTTAGCCGTTTCATTTCACATTCTGTAGAGAAAAGCTTACCTTTCTTCAAGAAGCTACGGAAGACACCTAAGTTTGTCTGGACTGAGGACTGTGAGGAAGCCTTTCGACAGTTAAAGGTCTATCTCACGATACCACCATTGTTATTTAAGCCCAAGGACAACGTGATGCTATATCTCTACTTGGCCATAACGAAGAATTCATTAAGCACAGTACTCGTACGCGAGGAAGATAAGAAACATCTACCAATCTATTACGTGAGCAAAGTGTTGAATGGGGCAGAACTAAATTATCTGGAAATTGAAAAGCTAGCATATGCACTTGTGATAACTGCATGGAAGTTGAGGCCATATTTTCAATCACATCCGGTCACGGTATTAACTAACCAACCACTGAAGTAAGGTATGGCAAAACCGAAAACATCAGGCAGACTAGTGAAGTGGGCGATTGAGCTAGGCAAATATGGATTGGAGTATTTACCAAAGACTGCTATTAAAGCACAAAGATTGGCGGACTTTGTGGCGGAAACTATTTCAGAGGCGAAGCAAGCGCCTGATGTAGCCATGGTGATGGAGGATATTAAAAAAGATACATCTGGGATTGCAAAGGAAACATGGACTTTGCACGTGGACGGATCTTCCACAGTTGATGTTGGTGGTGCTGGAGTTTACTAAGATCGGCGGATGGAAGGGAATTTGACTATGCTATAAGATTGAACTTTCAAGTTACAAATAATCAGGCTGAGTATGAGGCTATGCTAGCTGGTATTCAAATGGCAAAGTCGTTGGGGATAACAAAACTTGTTGCATTCACGGATTCACAATTGATTGCTAATCAATTCGAGGGAGATATGAAGCTAAGGAGGCTGCAATAGTGAAGTATCTTGACAAGCTAAAAGAAGTGACATCAAACTTCGTGACATTCACTATCTCACAAATCCCACGAGCGGAAAATGAACGGGCCGACTCTTTGTCGCGATTTGTGAGTACCGCTGAAGTCTTTGTTGAAAGGCGGGTTACTTTATTGGCTGCAGAAGAACCTTCTATTGGAAAAGGGGTTGAATTGAAACCACCACAAGCATTGGACTACGCCTTGCCAGTGGAGATCAAGGAATGTTGGAAGGACGAGATTATTGACTATCTACACAACGGGAATTTGCCAATCGATCCACAAGCGGTCAGAAGGCTCAAGTACAAATCGACAAGATTCACAATGTTCAATGGAGAACTTTACAAAAGGTCATTCGAAGGACCACTCTTAAGGTGCCTATCGCCATCACAGGCGAAACAAGTTTTAAGAGAGATTCATGAGGGAACTATTATGAGAGACGCTATGGATTACACTAGGAAGTGTAGAAGTTGTCCACTGCATTCAAAGATTATTTATACACCTGCACAACCCATGACAACAGTGAGCTATGGATGTCCATTTCACCAATGGGGGATAGATATTGTTGGACCAATGCCAATGGCTTCTGGGGGAAGAAAGTGGTTATTGGTGGCAGTAGAATATTACACCAAGTGGGTTGAGGCCGAAGCACTTGTGTCAATTACGGAGGCTCATGTGAAGCAATTTATATGGAAGAATATTGTGTGTCGATTTGGAATTTCAAGAGTCTTAATTTTCGACAATAGAAGACAGTTCCAAGGATTTAAGATCCAAGATTGGTGCAAGGACATGAAGATTGAACAACGGTTCACATCTGTTACACATCCTGAAGCAAATGGACAAGTAGAGGCTACAAACAATACATTGGTGAAAGCCTTGGAGAAAAGGTTGGAAGGAGAATGACAAAACTGGGCAGAGGAGGTGCCAGGAATACTATGGGCATATCGAACAACGCCTTGAACTTCGACTGGAGACACCATATTTGCTAACATATGGTTCTGAAGCAGTGATACCTGCAGAAATTAGGATGCCAAAGTATCGTATTGTCACATACAATGAAGACCAAGCAATAAGAGCAAGACAAATGGACCTTGAACTAATAGGAGCAACAATGGAAGAAGCTTACCAATGTACTCAAGCTTACAAATCTATGATGGCCAAAGCATATGACAACAAGGTTAGTTTTTGGAATTTTTAAGTGGGGGACTTAGTTTTGAGGAAAGTTAAGGCTACAAAGCATGTTGGGAAGTTGAAGCCAAACTGGAAAGGACCATACAGAGTGGAAAAAGCAAGCGCTAAAGGATACTACTACTTACAAGAGTTGGACCGAAGGACTTTGTCACGCCCCTGGAACATCAAGAACTTGAGAAGGTTTTACAGTTAGGACACTAGCATTGTAACGGCCTTGTGGCGCGATAGGACCGTAGTTTCGATATTTTATTCACTTATTCTTTTACGAATTACGAGTCTTTGCGCGTGGACTCCAATTGTAATACTTAGCAGCGAACTATGGGGACTTGATTCCTAGCCACCTATATACGACAGGATACGTAGGCAACTCGGAAGTTACTCGAGCTCAGTTCCAAAACTTATAAAATTTCCTATTTTATTCAAGTTTGATTGCTTGCCTACATCCTACTTAAATGTTCATCAATACAAGCATAATTAAAATTGAGTTCAAACACTCAAATATTCTAAGAATAAACACTTAGAAAAAACCGAGCATAAGTCCTCGCATTCTTTAAACGAGCATTAGCCCTCGTTAAGCCGAGCATAAGTCCTCGCATTCTTTAAACAAGCATTAGCCCTCATAAAATCGAGCATAAGTCCTCGCATTCTTAAAACGAGTATTAGCCCTCGTAAAGCCGAGCACCAGTCCTCGCATTCTTTAAACAAGCATTAACTCTCGTAAAGCCGAGTACAAGGCCTCGCATTCACAAAACAAACACAAGTATTTAAACAAAAAGTAACAAGGATAGCACAACTAGCATGGAAATTCAAGATAAACACACAAGTACTTAAAGCATATAAGTATGGAAAACACGTTCATCAAAAGGAGAAGCTAAAAGTATAAACACAAAAGGTGAAAAGACACAAGGCAATGCCAAAAGTTAATATGTACTGAAGCAAAGGGGATAAGCGCAACAATGGCGCAAAAATAGATACTAAGTAAAAATGTCAACAAAACAATTAACAAATTGTGCAAATGTACGATAAAAAGATAGCGGCACACAGGCCAAAGATCACAGCACGCAGGCTGGCTTCAATGCTTGTCGATCTACTTCTTCAAACGCAGACCCACCGCCTTCAAGGCGCCTCTGCTTTGCCTCACCATCTCCTCTATAGAATCACTCAATTGGGACGTGTCATCCTCGGGCCGCACGGGAGTAGGAGCAGGAGCAGGAGTGGGATCATCGTCAGGAGCAGCATCAGCAGCTGGATCAGCCGAAACAACTGACTGATCGGGAACATGAGCAGGTGCTGGAGAGGAGATGGTCACAAGTCCAGGAGACGCAAGAGGCACTCCTTCGGGTACATTGGCAAGAAACAAGGCCGGTGGCAGCTCCCCCTCCTCAACGACTTCAGACGAAGTCACCTTCGATGTCAAAGCAACGGCTGCAGTACCAGATGAGGAAGCTTTCTCCCTAGCCCTTGCCCTCGCCTGAGCCCTCAAATGATCTCGGAGAAAAATATCCCTCATCCGCTTTATGCTGAGGAATGCATCCGGACGATTCTCATCTTTGTTCTCAGAGACATCATCGTCGTCAGAATCAGGAACATTCTCAGTGAGCCGATCAAGAAAGTCGAACTCTTTCTTGTCGCGGCCAGGGGCAAAGCCACCTTTGCGCTCCACATCCTCAAGGGCATAACGATACCCTTTCACCATATTGAAGCCACCGCGCGCAGTTATAATGCTGTTCCAAGTGGAAGAATGAAGAAATTCAACCACAACAGCAATCTTGTCATCAGCGGACAAGTCCTACAACAAACGAATAAGGGAGAAGCATTAAAGAAATAAGTTAAGATATAAACTGAAAGAAGGTGATGCGAAAAAGGGCGAACCTCAGCCTTACCACGCTCGTAGCCGATCTGCTCAGAAGCTGCCACCTGTGCTCGAGCCGCATCACGCTCATCTTCAACAACCTTCAGACGGACGGTCAAGGCAGTCAGCTCACCCTTGGTCCTTATATCCTTCATGACCAAGTCATCCTTCGACCGCCGCAGTTTGTCGAAGTCCTTGGACAACACCTTCAATTTGTTGTCGCTAGCACCACGGGCTTCCTGGGACTTCTATAGCTCCTCTTTCGCTATCCGCAGCTCCTCCACCACACTGGCCATAGATGCTTCAGTATCGCGGGCCCTTTTCTTCGTCGCTTCCTCCAAAAGTTTCGCCTGGGCTGCCACAGACTTGTGATGCTCCAGATGAGAGTTGTACTCACTCCGAGCATCATTAGAGATGTCGAAGTTTTCCAACAGGGTCTGCACATTCATTAATGAATTTAATGAATTTACTGCCTGAAAATTAAATAATGCAAAGTGTCAACGCATTCATTAATGAATTTAAAGCAAGTAAAAAGAAGGAAAGACGCAAACAATGTAAGATAACTTACATTCGTCAAAGCCAGAGCAGTTCGACTGCACAAGCCCTCGGGACCGACATCATCGTAATACCTCTTCTTGTCAAAGGCATGAAGGATACCTTTGCAAAGCCGAAGAGCTGCAGTATCAGTCAGCTTGTAGTGGCCGAGATCCATAGAAGCAAGCGACACATCCTCCACATTGATGTCCAAGTTATTGGGCTCATACGTGTTTTAAGTGTCGTGAGCAGGCCGCTTTCCGCGACGGCGGTCATTAGAGGATGCAAGGCGCTTACGCGCATTTGGATCAGGACCGGCCAGATTCCCCTCTCGCACGACATTTACAACAGCGGGAATCCGCTCACGGCCACTGGCAGAAGTAGGAGGCATGGGAGCCCGGTGCGAAGATCCGCCCTTCGTCTTACTCCTCGAGCTTCGAGAAGCACCAGCGGTCGACGGAGCACCGGAGGGCGGTGCTGCAGAAGATGGAGTCGAAGCAGCCGTGCGAGGATTGGCAGGAGCAGCTTCAGTAGAGGAAGGAGCAGCAACAAGAGTCGGCTCCGGCGGAGCATCACCTCCAGCATTGGCACTGCCGGAAGCTAGATCTTCGTTGGTCTCCTGCATAGCAGCCAATTTCCCTCTTGATTTGCTGACAATCATCCTTTCTGCAAGAAGGAAAAGACGAAGGGTTAGCATCATAATAAAAGGATATTAATAGCAAGGAAAGATAAACAAGCAATGACAAAAGACAAGTTATACCAAAATCAACCGCACCATTATAAGGAGCGGTGGAATACCCTCCAGCACGGAGAATGGCATTCTTCGTCAGTGACGAAGCATCAAACTTATGACTCCTCAACATCTTTATATCGTCAGAAGAAAAAGAAGCGGGAGGACAGCGTGGTGCACTAGCGCCATCTGTCCAATCTCGCATGAAGTTGAACTCTCCAGGCGTGGACTCCTTGATGTAGAACCACTGATTTTTCCAAGTATTCTCGAAGCTAGACTGGAGGCCGGTTAAGAAACTACTATTTTTCCAAGCAGTCAAAAAATAGAAACCCGCGTCTTCCCGGGTTGTCCTAAACTTACTGAGGAATATCTGGAAAAAAGCATCGGCGGTACAAGGCAGCTTATATACCCTCATCAAGATGATGAAGGCGTGAATAATAGAGTAGGTATTCGGGGTAAAATGAGAGGGACAAGAAAGCAGTCGAAAAAGAATTTGATGCACCGCGTCATGGAGAGGGAACCTAAGCCCGCACGAGAGAAAGTTATGGAATACGGTCAAGCAACCGGCAGGAGGACTGTTCAACCGATCCTCAGGACCGGGGAATATAATGGCGTAAGGCTCAGGGACATCGTACATAGTTCTATAGAACGATTCTCCATGTGTGTTCATTGGACGAATACCAGCGAAGTTCAAAAGATTATTAGCAGAAGAGGGAGCGTCTAGATCTATGCCTTCATCGGCTAATTCGTGAACAGTCTCATCTACAATGGTATTGTCAACCTCTATAGGGGGTAGCACAAAAGACTCATCTTCGACTATAGGGGTCGGTTCGGCAATATTGGTCAAAAATCCTTCACTATCGGAATGGTCTAGGATATTGACCTCCCTATAAGACCCTTGGGCATTGGAAAATGACGTATCACTATCCGAATTCCCAATACCGGATGAAGACCCAGACCCAGACCCAGATGACTCAACTATCTCGGGAACACCTACAGGAAGAAGACTCGATATCTGACTCATAAGCCATAATAGGGAGGAAGTTAGTGTTTAGCGGTTCTAGGGTTCAGGTCTAGAACTCGCTCGAACCGAGGGTCTCGCCTTTTGTAGGAACTCTCCGCCGGAACAAAGATCCTTCGAGCGCCTGGAACTCGGATTTTGGCAGGACGAGATGGTTGTGATGAACGAGGTGGGCTAGATCTCCGTGTAGAGCTACGTTCACAATCAAAGCTGGGACGTGAGGATTGGGGATGGCGATCGGAGCGTGCAGGTGGACTACGGTGAGAACGTTGCTTGTTGGAACGAGCCGCTGTGACAAATTTGCAAAAAGTTCACGAACAATGAGTTGAAGATTTTTTTCGGAAAATCTTGGGAAAAATTTCTAAGTGTTATAGCTCGAATGCAAGTTTAACCGAGTTATTGCATATAAGTCGGATCTACTTAAAACAGAGCGAGTCATCCTAACGTAATTTCGAGTTAATTTAGGCATTATCGAGTTATTCAGAGATAATTCGAGCTATTCCATCTTATTCGAGTTATTATACATGTGTTAGAGCTATTCTGGGGTTATTCGAGCTATGACTAGGTCATTCGAGTTATACCTAGAGGATTCGAGCTATTTTCAACTGTTTTCGAGTTATCTGAAGGCGTGTAGTGTATTCGAGCTATTTCCTATTCGAGCTATTGCCGGAGTTTGAGTTATTTGCGAAAAAATTAAAACTGAAATGAATTAATTTTCGACGGGTATTTATAGGAGCGATTGGCGATAAAATTACATAAATGCCCATGTTCGAGTTATTTCACATTTGAGCTATCAGTGTATTCGACTTATTTTTCGGGAAAAAAAATTCAAAGATTTTTTCGAAGAGTTTGGTTATGTTTCTTCACTGCCGGACTCGTTGCACGATTACCGGGGTTTCTTGCACTATTTTTAGTTTGTATGACCAATGTTTTCACACATTACTCTTACAAACTGGGGGACTCCATGATGTACCATTTTTCAGTATCACCACGTCATAATATTCGATATAATACCACGAGCGTATTTCGAAATATTATGCCACGACAACACCATTATTTTTTAATGCAAAATTACAATTTAAGGCAAAACTCTAAATTAGGCCCGTGCAGGCCCAATTTTGAGTTATTCCGGGCCCAATTCGGATTGCACAAGCCCAAATCGAGTTGTTCCAGGCCCAATTCGAGTTGTTTCAAGGCCATTCGAGTTATTCTTTGGCAGGTCATCCGAACTATTTTGCAAGGTCATTCAAGTTATTCCAAAATAGCTCTAGTTTGACTTATTCAACTCATAGTCCTACTTGGAGTGCAATTCTAGCTGAATAAGGACTCTTATGCCTATATAAAAGGGTCACATGCCTCATGCCAAGGTACGTTTTACATATTTCCAAGACCTAAGTTTGAGTTATGTAAGTCGACCTCGACCTCTTCATCAAGCTCATTCGAGTTGTTCACTAATAGCTCGAGTTCGACCTATTTTTGCCTTCATTTGAGTTGTTTTGAACTGTTTCATTCGACTTGTTTGGCTCAGTTCATTCGACTTGTTTGTTGCTTATATTCGACTTATTGCTTTTGCACTATTTTGACCTATTTTGACCAGCTCATTCGACTTGTTGCCTTGCTCAACAAGATCTCATATTCCGACCCATCTGACTTGAGCGTCGGAGTGCCTTCGTCGGAGAAGGCACCAACTTAGTTTACGTGTGGTGTTGAGTGCAGGTTCCGAACTCAAAAGCTGCTTAAGGATCCAGAAGGGACTAAAGCAATCTGACGTGGAGTGTTGGAGAGTGGACACGTATCCAAACGAAAATACCCCGCATCAGTACTAATTGTGGCCTAACGGCTGATGTTAGAGTTTCTGGAATCTCATACGCGCAAGTTAAGTCAGAGTCACGAACTCTCACCTTCCTTTCAGGGTCGGCTTCTTACTAGATACATGCACAAGCCGCAACTGAGTCAAGCATGTCTTACAATAGGTTTTTTTATGCTCCTTTTGGCCAAGTTTATTAAAATACTAATAAAATGCAAAACGTAATAGTTGAGTTTGCATTGCATAATTGTTTCAGATATAAGCTCTACGATTGAATTAATGATATAACGACATCAAGTTGAGTTTCAACAACATAGAATGTTTTGTCTTCCATATCAATACTCTACAAGAATTTTCCTATTTAGGAAGTTTCTAATCCCTTTCTATAGGCTGAAAATCCATTTATGTAAAGCAATAGAAAGGTAAAATTTTGTTTTCAAAATCTCCTTCTGTAGGTGTGATTGCTGAGAAAATTCAGAAAAGGGACAAAGTTCCCTTTCTAGCCTAGAAAAAGAAGTGTCCCTTTCTCCGGCAGAAAGGGACTATGTACTTTCTTTAGGGCAGCAACAATTGCGTCATTTGCTTTGCACTAACACATTTTCCGGCAAAAAATGAGCGGGAAACACTGAATTTGAAAAGCTGGGAAAGGGAGCTATCCCTTTCTTCCATATTTTTTTCAAAAAACAAATATTGTATTATATTATAGCAACTAACAATTCCCTTTCTATACCTTGAATTAAGAAGAAAAAAGAAAAATCAAAAGCAGAAACAGAAACGAAAATATCCGTTTCCATAATTTTCGTGAATTTTTTAAAAAAAAAAGGCTTTTTATTGCCACTTTTTAATTCTAATTAGAATTTGAATAATATAAATTTATGTAATTTAAATATGTGTTTTATACTATATATATATATATATATATATGTGTGTGTGTGTGTGTGTGTGTGTGTGTGTGTGTGTGTGTGTGTGTGTGTGTGTATTATAATATATTAAATTATATATCTACACTACTTACACTATTATAACTAGTAGGGTGATTAATTAGAACTACAACATATTTTACTATTTTACACGAAATAGCAAAACAATAATAATATATATTATTGATTATGTATGAAACATAAAAATTTTATGGATGAAACAATACTAGATATTATGGATGAAACTACAAAATATATTGTTAATTACGTACAAGTATCAAAAACTACTAAACAATTAAGCATAAAAAATGAAAAGAGATGAAGAAGATGGAGAGAATGGTTATATTGGAGCCCAAGAAGAGGATATGAGATGGATGAATTGTGAGAGTTTGAAAAAGAGTAAACTATGGAGGGTATTTACAAATTTTCAGCCAAAGTTACAGAAACGGCTATTTTCCTTTCTACACTCACGCGGATCATGCCCTGTAAATGATCCGCGTGACCCTAGAAAGGGATTTACTGTTTTTCTCATAGAAAGGGTGATGGAAATCAAGAATCGTATTATAGAATTATTCCTTATAAAGCGTTTATTTAGATAAGGAATCTTATTTATTTATTTAATTATTTATTATTTATTTCATAGTTATCTTGTTTAGAGTTTTAGTTTTGTTAGGTTTTATTTCTTAACCTATAAATATAGGGTTAGGGTTATTTTGTAACAAGTTACCATGAATTGATTTATATGATTGTTGTTGCAATTTTCTCCCTACTTTCTGTCTAATTCTCCTATCTTATTTTTCTGATTCTTTCTCTAATCCCTCTGAAATCTATTTCTTCTCTCTATTTCTCTAATATCTCTTCTCACAAGTTCCCGATCTCTATCAAAGGAACTGTTCTCTTTCTGCCACAGAAAGCGAATATTCCCTTTCTGCTCTCTTTACAACTATTTCCAGCTCGCCTTCTACACATCACCAACTTTCTATCTTCTCCAACTCTATTTTCTACTCCTCCCTGTTCACAAAAAACGACGTTTTTTTCCTAAAAAATCCTCTTCAACTTTTTTGTTTATTTATAGAAAACTCTAATTTACATATTCATTATGATCTTCAACAACTCCTACATCAAGAGGTAATTTTTCCTTCATATATATTTCACTTTTTTGTTGTTTCTTTAAATACGTACTATTAACTAGCTAGAATTAGTACTATAGATCATGTAATTTAAACTATATATACTGAGTGATCTGACATAAATGTTGAAATTTTTGTCCATTTAATTCAATTAAACTTTGGGATTTTTACGAGCTTTTATATAGATATATTCTAGTTTAAGTATTATTATTTGTTAATTTGATTTTAATTTGTTAAACCAAATTATTCTTACAACGAAGATAGGAGTTGGAAACCTGACTAGTCATTTCGAACAAGGTATCATCAGAATTTTAGAATATGCATTTTTACAAACTCAGTTGTTAAACCGTGGACAAACTATTTGCCCGTGCATAAGGTGTTGTAATAGTAAAAATGGAAAATGGAAATAAATTCAAGAACATCTGTATAAGAGAGGGTTCATTCATGAGTACTACATGTGCTTTTCACATGGTGAGGAAGATATGAGTTATGTCCATTGACCACCCATGGAGAATGAATACTAATGATTTTTGGAAAGGTAGAATAGAGGCAGATGCATCTCTCTTGAGAAGATTATGTTGTGAAATTAAAAGACACATAAATTTTTTTCAAGATATCGATTTTGGTACCAGTAGAGATCATATAGAGAATTTGGTAAAGAACATAGTTGGTGCCATAAAAGTTTCTTTTGGGAACTTTTGTATTGGGAAAAGAACTTGCTCCATCATAACTTAGACGTGAGGCATTGTGAAATAACTTTTTTGACAATATCAAGAATACAGTTGTGGTGACCATCTGCAAACTATAAAAGATATTTCTTCCATCATTCTTCAATTCAATGGAGCATTTTGAAATACACATTCCGTGGGAAGCAAAAGTTGGTGGTCATGTTCAATCTAGATGGATATACCCATTTGAGAGGTATTCACCTTCTTCTTATTATATGGGTTTTAATCATAGAAATTAAGGTTACGATTATTCCTTTGTCATTTTTTTTTTAGTTATTATTTATTATCTTATATTTCACTTCTATTTATAGTTATCAATTAATTTTATCCTTTGTGAATATATTGAAGGTCCATGAAAATATCTTAATGTAATATAATATGTAAAATAAAATATATACATCATGTTTTTGTATTTTTTATAACCTAATATTGACAGAAATAGTTTTTTATAATTTATTTATTGAATAACTTAGTTTGAAATTTTTTATTGTATTTTTTTAATCATGAATATACATTTTGAAACATTAAATATCCAAATATGTGGAACTTACGCCCCACGCCTCAGGGCTTACGCCTCGCCTCTAGTCCATGAAATGTCTCGCCTTACGCTCAACTCCTTTTAAAACACTGCAAAACAGGGACTCAATTGCATTTATTTCACAAATTGAAAATGAAATTTCAATTATTTCATAAATCATGAATTAAACTATAATTATAAAAATTAGGAACTAAACTACAATTATTTACAAAAATTAAGAAAGGAGATTTGGAGTTTCTTCCAACTAAGAAAGTGAAAAAGAAAAATGTGAAAAAGTGAAACAGAGGCAGGAGGAAGAAAGGAGAGCGTTCGCACGCTCCCCTATAAAGTTAAAGAAACGGTTTGGGTCGTTTCTAGCAACCCAGACCACGCAGAAACAGAGTTTATACAGGTACAAACGCTAACTTTCGATTATGTCCTTTTCTTAATTATTTTGTTTTGTTTTAATATCAATAGAAACGAATTAGGCTGTTTCTAACGATGGAAATCTCAAATTTCCTTTCTGCCATTTTTCTTTTAAGTTCAATTTATTTTTTCACAAATTTAGAAAGACCGTTAGATTCTCTTTCCATATTTCCCTTTCTATATGGACAAATTCTTGTAGTGCCATCCTGGTGCGCTGCAAAATGTCGTATGTCAATAACAAACAAAATATTACTTATAATGCGGAATAAAGCTAACATAAACATATAACTAGAAACATAATTGGTCCAGCATATAAAATTAGTTTACTGTTAATTTTTTCCTATTATTATAAGTGGAAGACGTGACATATTTTAATTACTCTCATAGGTCTTCGCATGAGGCCCGACCGTCACCAAATGTTTATTCCACTAGTCGATAGTGTTCCATTGAACTGCCAAGGCAATGCCCATATTCAAATTTCCATCACAATCTACGTTCCAGTTGTCAGTCACATACTTGGCCGCAATTGTTAAACAAACCCGTGTCCAAAAGTCAAACCTTTTTCTTTTTGGTTGTTTTCTTTTCATAAGGTAATTCTTAATATCAAGAGGATAAGATCTTATAAAAGATTGTTAAATACTTTTGGTGTAGTTTTCCTTCAAGAGTTATGCTTGGAGTACTGTAAATTTTCATTTATTTGTATATAAAATAATAAAAAGACATACACACATGAAAGGATGTGAAATAATATTAAAAGAAGTTTATTTTTTTTTGTACAAATTCAATAATGGGAAGTCTCAATGATATTTTAGAATCTTATTTGAAAATACTAATAAATTCATAGACTAAATAGCTTTGCTATTTTTAAAAACAAAAAATATAATTCTTAAGGTGATGCAGCGATGAAATCAAACCCAGATTTTTAATGGATGTTCATAACTGAAAAATCTTCAAAATATTTAAAAACATAAAAAATGTTAACCGTGAAAATAAATTAAAAATTATATATCTTGACGAAAGACGATGGGCATTTGAGGAAATACACTTAGCAAGTGCATCCAGCATGCATGCTGTAAGTAAGCAGCTGTAATGCTTAAATGGATCAAGCTGGCTGTAGTGTACTACAACTTTTGTACACTTGTATTCTATGCATACGCCAAACTAAATTACAGCAAAATAGAAAAAGCAAACATCTATCCAACTCTCACCCAAGTCCATTATTATTATTATTATTATTATTGACTAATAGCTAAGCAGAGCTACTTCTCAGCAACTTCGCACTCCCCTTGTATAAATAACCTATTGCCCCTTTCATTCTTCTCATTCAAATCATACCACAATCTCACTTCTACCTACACATACTTGTATTTCTCAACAAAAAAATGGCCTCTTCACTTATCTTCCTCTCTCTAATATCACTCTTGAATGTATGTTTTGCTTCAAGAATGTTGAATTCTCTTGTACAAGAAGACCCTCAAAGCCAGCTGCTTCATTACCACAAAGGAGCACTTCTCCATGGCAAAATCTCAGTTAACCTCATTTGGTACGGCAAATTCAGCCCATCTCAAAGAGCCATTGTCTCAGATTTCATCGCCTCTCTCTCTTCCTCTTCAACACCCAATCCCTCCGTTGCGGCGTGGTGGAAAACAACAGAGAAATATTACCACATTGCCAACAACCCATCCTCCCTCTCTCTCAACCTCGGCAAACAAATCCTCGACCAGACATACTCCCTCGGTAAATCTCTCTCCAACAAACAAATTATTCAGCTTGCCTCTAAAGGCGAACAGAAGAACGCCATCAACGTTGTCTTGACTGCGGCCGATGTGACAGTCGATGGATTCTGTGTCAACCGATGCGGCACCCACGGTTCCAGGAGTTCTTTTATCAAAGGAAAGAAGTACAAATTTGCCTACATCTGGGTCGGAAACTCTGAGACTCAGTGCCCTGGTTACTGCGCCTGGCCATTCCACCAGCCCATTTACGGCCCCCAGAGCCCGCCTTTGGTTGCGCCCAACAACGATGTGGGTTTGGACGGTATCATCATCAATCTATCTGGCCTTTTGGCCGGTACCGCCACGAACCCGTTTGGAAATGGATTTTATCAAGGCCCGTCCGAGGCCCCATTGGAGGCTTCATCAGCTTGTCCCGGGATATACGGAAATGGAGCGTATCCGGGTTATGCCGGTAACTTGTTGGTGGAGTCTACGACCGGTGCCAGCTACAATGCGCATGGTGCCAACGGACGGAAGTACTTGCTTCCGGCTCTATACGATCCGTCCACTTCTAAGTGTTCTACTTTGGTTTAGTTGTTCTATAATTATTGATTGTAGATTAAAAACAATACGTAGTGTAATAGTCAATTCATTGATTCATTTATAATAATACACAAAATTATTTCATTTACGAGTTACATTTATTGATCTTCTATTGCGTTTTATCATCTTGTATATATTTTCATTGGGTTACATCTATCACTATGGATTCACGAATTCCTGTCCAAAATAATATGATACAGACACGGAATATTACTATGGACATGACAAACAGAAACGAGGTTCAAAAAATAAGAATAACATTATGGTGAATAAAGGAAATACAATCCCCTTAGGGTTCGGTTGGATGCCATATTTTCTTTAACCCCGGTTATTGTGCGGCTCATACATAAGTATAATTGATTATAGGACTCGTGTTTTGATTATTGATTGAAATATGTATCTGGTCAATTAAGGTACCGTAAAACTGTGTTTGGATTGTTATAGATCAATTGGCTTCATGTCCAATTATCATATAGTCCTCCAATATGCCTTCAAAATTTCAATACAAAAACAAACAATAATTTTATGGAGAAAACAAAATCTGCTTCGTTAATTCATCTCAAAGTGCCCTTTCACTAAATCTGGATCAACTAATTCACCAGAAATTCTTTTTTTGTTTTTTCTATTTAATTTACCTCATACGCTATGTAGAAAAATAAAAATTTGCTAGAGCTTGATTTAACGCTTAATGCTAATGATATTAATTATTAAAAGAACAACAAAAATTATGTAATACTAGTCAAATAATAAAGCACTACCCCACATTCAAATTTTCCATACTCATTCTAAGACATTCATGAGTAACATCGAACTGATGCGGAAAAAAATCAAAATAAAAATGTTACTGGTCTAAACAAGAATTTCGAGCATAACAGTCTAGCAGATAGGTCTCCTTTTTGTTCACAAACATGCTTTGATTGGGAAGGTTCCACAAGACATGCTACCTATGGTTGAACAGATCTAAGAGTCTAATTTTCAATGCAACAAACAGAGAGTCATTTGAAGTTTCCAACAGATAGTTATGGCTATTTTTCTAGAATGTCGCATGCTGCCTCAAAAATCTGTCTAGTTTGAGTCTCTTCATATTTCTCAATAATTTTAGCTTTTATTTTTGTTGGCCTTCAAGGGTATTCCGATTTTACATGCCTTGTGTAGGTGTTTGAGTCATATTATTTAAAAGTTTCATGTTTTTTTATGTCTGGAAAAGTTGTAGGAGTCAATGGAGTCATTTACTGTTCTACATAGAAGATGACATCTATTTCTATAAATAATCTATGGCCTTGTAATGTTTTGTAACCAAGTTTGAAATAATATTTGATATACCATATTTTGATATTACACGTGGCGTTACAGAATTAAGACACTTCATCAGTACAGAATGCACCTGAATGATAAGTTGCCAACTGATTTGACACATACGCGTCATAAGTGACGCTTACCCAATTAAGACATGTCATGAGTATGCAGTGCACATGAATGATGAGTTGTCAACTGATCTGCCACCTACGCGTCATAAATGACGCTGATGCCTATAAATCACATGTTTGACGTCGACGGCGTCGTATTTGACGCTGAAAGTCCGTCATCATAAATCTCAAAGAGTTGGTCAAGATTTGATCCTTATATTTATGAGATAATCAAGGAACCAATTTGCCTATAAATACCCTCTCATAAATCATAGCAAGGTATGCATTTTTAATCTTCAGAGTTAACTGAAGTTGATCAACGTCATGAATGACGCTGACCCTACTGTCCAATTTGATAGCTAACACCGTCATAAACGGCGGGTTGAGCTGCTACTCTTAATCTCTACTGACTTAGATACCGAAGGGTCTATGCCGGGTTAACCCCCGGCTTAGCTCACGTGCAGTGTTTGAGTGCAGGTTTCCTTAACCCAAAGCTGATTCAGGAGTTGGATCAGTCTGACGCGGAGTATCCAGTAAGCATACGAAAAATACCCGCATCAGTGGCGCCGTATGTGGAAAACCACATAACGTACTCAAGAAGAAACACTATGGCTAAGTCAAATAGAGCAGCTGCTCTATCACTAGAAAATGAACATGAAGATGAATTTCCACCTGAAGTGGAGATATGGTTACCTCTAGCAGCTGCTCTGTCACAAGTAAATGAACATGAATCTCCACCTGAAGTAGACACACTGTTACCTTCAGATGGGGATACCGGTACCTCTAGCAGCTGAAGATGAAGCCCCACATGAAGTGGAGATACTATTACCTTCAGTAGTTGCTCTATACAAGTGAATGAGCATCAAGATGAATCTCCACCTGAAGTGGAGACATTGTTACCTCCAACGGCTGCTCTATCACAAGTGAATGAACATCAAGATGAATCTCCACTTGAAGTGGAGACACTGTTACCTCCAGCAGCTGCTCTATCACAAGTCAATGAACATCAAGATGAGTCTCCACCTGAAGTGGAGACATTGTTATCTCCAGCAGCTGCTCTATCACAAGGAAATGAACATGAAGATGAATCTCCACCTGGAGTGGAGATACAGTTACCTCTAGCAGCTGGTCTATCACAAGTAAATGGAAATGAAGATGAATCTCCACCTGAAGCGGAGATACTGTAACCTCTACCAGCTGCTCTATCACAAGTATTTAACATGAAGATGAATCTCCACCTGAAATGGACACACTATTACCTCCAGCAGCTGCTCTATCATAAGTGAACCAACATCGTGGTTCATGCTGGAGGAACAATTGACAACCAACCTAGAAGGTCAGTAACATGCAAACAAAACTACAACCATGAAGTAAACTCTTATGGTGGGGCCAACAAGGCTCATCCTGAAAGAAACAAAGAAGAAGATGTAGAACAATCGAATGCGAAAATCAAAGAGGTGTCTGACGAAATAAGCACCTTCACTGCCAGTTAGAACAAACAAAAGAAAAGTCGCAGAAGCAAGTGAGGAATACATACCGTCACCCTTTTGTGGCACTATAGAGGGTGAGGTATTGACAAAGGGGAAGAAAATTCCTCATATGCCAACGTATGTTGGAACGACTGATTGAGTCGTCCACTTGTATAGCTTGGACATGGTACTGGTTATGCACAGCTACGACGAGAATTTCTAGAAGAAATTCAAGCTGCTACAGAGTTACATGTTTTCAACACCTCAAGAAAATCAAGAGAACCTGCGTATCTTCATGGCCAGATTCAATTCTGAGCTGTTGAAGGTAGATGAGCCACCTGGTGAATTTGTGCGAACCGTTCTAATCGCGTATTTGAGAAACGAGATTTTCTCTGAAGCTTTAATTAAGAAAGAGCCAGATACGATAAATCGTATCAATGAGTTATCACAAAGAGAAATGACCCTAGAGAAGTTGAATCATATAATGGGAAAAGATGATTTCAAGAAAGAAAGAATCTACCGTACCAACAGGGCACAAGAGCAAGGATAAGGCTTGGCAGAAAGAAAATAATGATAGAAGCAGAGAAACATCACCCGCATGACGCTACAATTTTGAACATGGATGTAGTGACAATTTATTCGGTGATCCGTTCAAAGGCATGGTTGAAAAAACCAAGAAAAAAGAAAGCAACTGAGGTGATTCAGGCGTCCTCACGATACTGAAAATTGAGGAAAGAATTTTGGAAGTTAGGGGCAAAGACTTCGACCACGTTCACCCCATGATAAAGACAAGCGATCCATGGAGTCGCACGACATACCGATAGAAGGCGAAATCAATATGATAGTGGACCAGCTGAGCGGACACTGAAAATTATCGTAAACAGATATATAGGGATATCTTGCATGAAATTTTTAAGGGTTCAACGAGTTTTGTGGGGGCAACAAAACATATGGATCAAAAAATTACTTTTGATTATACCGATGCAAGGATTTTCTGCTCAGGCAAATGAGGCATGTCAGTTGAACTATCCACTGGTTGTAAACTTGGAGATGACCAACTAAATGTGAAGAAAATCCTAATTGATAATAGGAGCTCTGCAAACATAATCTTTCTGGAGACCTTGCAACAAATGCATTTCGGAGATTAAAACATGAAGAGTGTAAGCACCCCGCTCCATGATTTTGGAGGAGGTGATGCGGTTCCCTTAGGAACAGTTGTCCTTCCTACTTCTTTTGGAACGCACCCACGAAGACAAACATTGAGCTTGGACTTTATGGTGGTGGATGTCCAGTTCACATAAAATGTGATAATTGGACATCCTGTATTGTATAAGTTTATGGCGTTAAATTTTACTTATAACCAAAAGTAATACTCACAACTGCAACTGGAGTTGGAGAAATTGTGGGGGATCACAAGGAAGCTTGGCAGTGCTACATGATGTCAATGAAGCCGGTAAGGCATCTAGCGGAGTCAATAGTGGCAAGTGTTGAGAAATCAATCATGGGGGTTTCACCCCCTAGATGGAAAAAAGACAAGATGTGATCATCAACACTAATCTGCAGAATGAGCAATCTGAAGAAGAAGAAAATGCTGACAATAGAATAAGACCCAAAGTTTTTCAAGTGGGAGACGCGGTGCTAAAAAAGGTAGAAGCCAACAAGCATGTTGACAATTGAAGGCAAACTAGGATGGACCATTTAGAGTGGTCAAAGCAGGAGCCAAACGATATTACTACGTAAAAGATATGAAGGGTAAAACATTGTTATCTAAACAATAGCAAAGCATAAGTAATAATGAACCCGTGATATCACCAATAATAAAATTAATGATAAATATGGCCATAAACTGGCATTAGCATAAACCCAAAGTCGACAGAACAAGATAAAGACAAGAAGCTGAAAGAGTCTTGGCTTTCACTACTCTTTTTGAGCAGTCGAAAGGATTACCACCTGAGCAGCTGGCTAAGATAATCATAGCAGTGCAAGTAGCATTTGTTCTTGTTAGACGTCTAGACTCTCAAGACTTAGCTTTTCTAAAGCCACTACGCTAAAAATCTAGTGTTACTGCTCAAAACCTAGCTCTTCTAAAGCTAAAATGTTCAAGACATGGCATTTCTAAAGCTACAGTGCTGAAACTCTAGCGTTTAAAAGCTCTAAAGGTCTCTAAAGCCCCCATGTTCAAAACATAGCTTTTCTAAAGCTACAATATGCTAGAAATATTTTCTGAAGCTCAAGTAACACGAGAAAGTTAGCTTCGTGAACTTCAGTACTTCGTGGAAGTTAACTTCTCAAAGCTCAATTGCTGCAAAAATACTAGCTTCCTCAAGCTCAAGTACTCATATAACTTAGCTCCTAAGAGACGTAGTCTCTGAAAAACTAGAGTCGACGCTTCAACCACGACTTAGCTTTTCAAAGTTCCTACTTAAAGCTACAGTCAAAGAAGCATTTGCTTTTAAAAAGTTTTACTTATATTGACATGTGGGAATTCTCATACGATAGAGGCCACCCACTGAGGTGTTCCCCAAAGATGTACTCTACGAAGGACACCCACTGAGGTGATCCTCATGCATCTACTCTACAAAGGACACCAATTAAGGTGCTCCTCGAAAATCTACACTACAGAGGACACCCACTCAGGTGCTTCTGGAGAATCTAAAACTACAAAGGACACCAATTAAGGTGCTCCTCAAATATCTACATTACAGAGGACACCCACTCATGTGCTTCTGGAGAATCTAAAACTACAAAGGACACTCAGCTAAGGGCTTCTTGAAGATCTACACTACAAAAAACACTCTAAAGTGCTCCTTGAAAATCTATACTACAAAAAAAGGACACCTACTGAGGTGCTCCGCAAGAATCTACATTAAACAAACACCTATTGAGGTGCTACTCGAAAAGTCTACATAGAAGTGACACCACCTACTGAGGTGCTCCCCGAATATTTACTCTACAACACACTCTTAAATATGTGATCCTAAAATGACAAGGTCACCTTATCAACCTCCAAACAAATTAGTGCATATGTGAAGAAATATTCGACAAGTACAAGAGCTTCAAAGCACTCAAGTAGCTAAGAAGTTAAAAGCAACTTGCAAAAAAGGTGAAGCTACCCAAAGTTGGAGCTTGCGCCAATTTATATATTTATTGGAACTCTTTTGGGATTACTTAGCAACTGATCCTTACACCACTAGACAACCAAGAGTGTCTAGTTTTGAACGCAAAAAATGGTTTGTGATTTTGACATACAGAGAAAAGTTTATGCCCAAAATCATAAAGCAACGCAAAAAGCTGAAACATGCGCGACTTTCGAAAATATTGGGCACTTCTCAAAAATTTTGAAGTTTTTGAGGTTCTAACTGAAATAGCCCAGAATTTTCGGGACCTTAATGAAATTTCTGGAGTTCTTGTGCAATTTCAAAAAAGAAAGGAAATATCAAATAAGGAAGATAATGAACAGTAACTGTTCATCATCAAATTCGACGGAAGATTTGGTTGAATTCGACGGTGGAGCCCCACCAGTTGGTGCCCACATTCTCCCGACCCCAAGGAATGGAAACGCTTTCGGATTCGACGGAGAATCAGCATTGAATTCGGCGGAAGAACGGAGCAAACTTCACCGGTTCGACGCGGGGAAATCCTGTGAATCGTCGTCGAATTCGACAGAGAATGGAGGACTCGTCATCCATGGAAGAAGACCTACCTATAACGCTAGAAACTGGCGTGAAAAGGTTTGAAATTCAACAATGTTCGAATCTGGAATTTTCTTAGAAAACTCCATAATTTTTTAAGAAAGTGTCGCGAAAGACATGAACAAGTATCCTAAGAAAAGCGTCACGGATTGAAGAAAGCGTCGCACAACTTGTAGAAACTGTCACAGCTACTAAAAAGATATGAAATCAACCTAACCTACACCAAATGAACGGCCACCTTGTTGTTAATGACGCCATCGTCGCATTAAAGAGGGAAGGAATATTTTGGCTAAAATAGTCAAAATTGACATGATTTTTGCCTACAAAAAATATCCTAAAATCTATGGAAATTAAAAGGTGTACCTAAGGGAAGGTGTCAGTACGAAAGCTGACGGTGTATGTCTTAATTTGACAAAATTACCCTCCGAGACAAAAAAAAAGTGTGATAATTCAATGAAATCTCATATTTTCGACAGAATTCGACGTGCATTTGGCTTGCAGCAAGTCCACTACGAATTGGGGGACTACTACTGATATACCATATTTTGGTTACAAAACGACAATTCATATGAGATTCATATTAATTCTCAGATATTCTTCAAAATGTCAAATGTTCTATAAAATTCGCAGAGCACTTATCTAACAGCTAAATCCACTACAAATTGGGGGACTACTGATATACCATATTTTGGTATTACACGTGGCGTTACAAAATTAAGACAGTATGGAATGCATCTGAATGATAAGTTATCAACTGATTTGACACATACGTGTCATAAGTGACGCGCTACTCAATTAAGACATGTCATGAGCAGTGTTTTAAAAGGCGAAAGCGTAAGGCGGGGCGTAAGCCCAACGAATTTTGAATTTTAATAATTAAAAATTATTATTATTATGTTATAATTAATAACAATAAATCATTCCTCAATATATTAATGATTATTTGAGATGAAACAAAAGTAAAATGGTACAGAATAAATTTGGCTCCTCAAGTACAAACTCACTTCAATTTTTAGTAAATACTAAATATCATTCAAACTAAGTGCTCAAATGCACATAAATTCATAATGTTGCATCCTTGACATCTATTGAAAGTGAGAAGCAAAACTATCAAAACATCAATTGTCAACAGCCATCACCATTCACCATTCACCAAACTACCCATACTTTTGCGATTCACTTTTATAGTATATTCTAGATAAACATTCACCAGCCAAGAAAACAAAATAAACTTTAACAATCACCAGCCAAGAAAACAAAATAAACTTCAACAGATATCTATTGAAAGTGAGAAGCAAAAGTATCAAAATAACAATTGTCACAACCATCATCATTCACCAAACTACCCATACTTTTGCAATTCACTTTTATAGTATATTCTACATAAACATTCAACGGCCAAGAAAACAAAATAAACTTCAACAGTCACCAGCCAAGAAAGCAAAATAAGAAAGGATTTAGTAGGAAAGCTGATAAACCAACTATACAATGAAGTGGTCATATTGGCATCAGAAAAGAGTTTGTACTAACAACTCTTACAGTAAGAAAAGAGAGATCCGTTTTCCCTGTAACAAGCATCACGTGCATATTTATATTTGCCAAGAAAACTAATCTCTCTTCCAAAAGTATCTAACTAGAGTCCTAATTCCTAACTAGTCAGTCAAAGTTCTAAGTAGCTTGACAAAATATTTTCAGACTAACTTTACAAAAAAAAAGTTCACTTCAATAAATTCTTAATCACTATCCAAAAACTCCTCATTTAGACCATCTAATTCATTATCATCGCCTACTTCTGATCCATCTACTTCATCATTAGCACCATTTGTAATCAAAACATCATGAAGAGGCATCATTTCAATATTCACACTATTGAATTCTCCTCCAGTTTTATAATTCAAATCTTCTCTTTGACCTTCATCAACCAACACAAATGTGCTACCGCTACCATGTCTTTCTTGAGGTCCTACATCTTTCAAGCAATAAGAAATTATCATTACATTACAATTTAAACAATTAAATCTTGCAAGATAAACAGAGAATTATAAGAAAGATACTTACTGCTAGTTGTTTCTTTGTCTTTGATTTCTTTCTTGGCGGAACTGTACTTGTACTAGCATCAACCGAGACATGGGGGCGTGAACAACTTTCTTTGTCATACGTAGTAGCTGGAATTTGTCTTATCACTTCAACTTCAAACAAGTTTTCATCATCAACCCAAGACGCTTCATTAGGAAGTACGGGATCTTCTACCTCAGTAATCCATTCATCATCTGAATCAATCTCTCCTTTAACAATAGGATCAATGTCTTCCGATTTCCTACGGATACTCCTTTCACGCAATCTAGTGTTGTACATTACATAAGCTAGAGCATTTAACTTCTTATGCTCAAGCCTATTTCTCTTCTTGGTATGAATCTAGATGTAGGAAGAAAGAATGAATACAAGTTAGTGTTTAGGCTAAAGAATAAACTAGTACCAAAACAATTATGTGTAGGCTAGAAAGTAAAGTAGAACAAGGTATACCCTTTCAAATGTACTCCAATTTCTTTTGCATCTAGAAGCACTACAAGTAAGACTTAGTACACGAATAGCGAACTTAGTCAATTCTGGTGTTTTGCTCCCAAATCTTATCCACCAATTTGCTATAATAAATATAAGAATATCAAGGATTAGAAATCTTATAAAAGAAGAGAAAACACAACTAACTATAGTAGTTAATAAAAGAAAAGAAATTTACCAAGAGAACGTAACTTCCTTGAATCAATGGCAATTCTAGTTCCAAAATCTCCTTTTGCATTATCAAATTGTTCCAGTTGAACATCTTCTTTAAGGCGATCCCTGTTGTCCAACATCCGTTCCATACACTCATACAACCCATCTTTTACCTCTTCATCATGAGAGAATCCATCTTCAAACTGAAGTTGAGGGTTTAAATAATATCCAGCAGTATGAAGTGGTCGGTGAAGTTGTGGCTTCCATCTAGCATCTATTTTATTCCAAATGGGCATATATTTATGGATATTATGGCCACAATTAAAAGCAATTCTTCCTTTGCTGCACTCATTAGCTCATATATAAAACCCATAGCAGGCCTTCGCTCTGAGTCCACTTCTCTCAGCACACTCACAAGAGGAACTACACTTTGAATGCAATACTTCACATGACCCCAAAAGAATTTATCAAATAACACTATGCTTTTAGTTTTCATACCATCTGCTTTTTTTGCCCAACTACTTGAATTCCACTTCTCCGATGAAAACATGCTTTGAAGGGCTTGTTTTTGTTTATGGATACTCTGGAGAGTAAGATAGGATGTTGCAAAGCGTGTTACAGCAGGCCGAAGAAGTTCATTATTCTTTGTAAACGATCTCATCAAGTCTAGAACCCAAATGTGGCCATAAATATACTTTACAACTTGTTTAGCCTTCATAAGTGTGTTTTGGTGAATCTTTAACTTTCCAATATCCTCCAAGAGAAGATCTATGCAATGTGCAGCACATGGAGTCCAATATAAATGCTCATACTTCTCCATTAATCTTTTTCCCGCATTAACATAGTTGGAACCATTATCACTAATTATTTGCACAACATTCTCATGTCCAACTTCATCAATCACCATGCTAAGATAATTGCACAACAACTCACCATTTTTGATAGTATCAGATGCGTCAATAGACTTAAGAAACCATGTACCAGCTGGGCTATTTATAAGAAAGTTAATGAGACATCTACTCTTACCGTCAGTCCAGCTATCTGACATGATAGAGCACCCAAACTTCTTCCACGCCATTTTATGCTCTTCCATCGCCTTGTTAATATCATCTACCTCGGCTTTTAGAACCCAAGTTCTCAACTCGTGCATTGTAGGAGGCTGAGACCCTTGTCCAAAGCTAGCAATTGCCTCACACATTGGAACGAAATAAGGGTCATTGCAAGAATTAAATGCAAGACCAGCTGAATAAAAGAAACGTCCAATCTTTCTGCACACTTCCTTCCTTTCATCTTTTCTCCATGTAGCATTCAAAGTATGTTGTCGAGCTTTAGAACTAACAAAATTATCCATGGGCCCTCTCACTATTTGTTGGGAAACCCCAACTCCAGCCTCTGTTTGAGAAGTTCCCGCTGCAACCTCACGTATGTCATTTAACACAACATTACGTTTGTTTCTGGTCTCTTCAGCTTGGTCTAGCGCCTTTTTGCATTTCTCAACAACATCAGGTGGAGCTAATGGACAAGGCTTCATTGCTTTGTGTGTTCGAGCTAAATGATGTTTGAAACGGAAGATAGTTCCACTACATGTTTGCTTACAGAACTGACATTTGAAATACTTCTCGCCTGGAGTAATGATAGTATAACACCAAGCAAAATCCTTCTTGGTGTTGCCTTTTATAGGTTCCCCTTCAGGCTCAGTCATTTCAAATTAACAGATTATGTCCTGCACAATAATCAGTGTCTCATTAGAATATAAAGTGGATTAGCAGATTACCAAAAAAAAAAAAAGTTCATAAGCTTTTGGTATATTTAATAGCTCTAATTCTTATTGCACCATAAACAACACGGGCTAACATAATCTAAGTTTATAACATACTGCATATATATATATATATATATATATATATATATATATATATATATATATATATATATATATATATATATATATATATATATATATATATATTAAACAGATCAGTATATATAATTATATAAATACATGTTTATATAATTTCTTCTCTTGTGTAATTTACACGAACAACATCACTAAGACATGTGAAATCTGAAACGATAACTCACAACTCTTGACAAAAATGAAAATAGCAGCAGGAAATTTGTGATATTCTGTAAGAGGCATTTCCTCAAACATGTGATATTCAATAAACACAGAGTTTAAAACATGCAATAAACATCATATTCTTCATAAAAATAGACAGTAAGAAACTAATTCACTATTGGACTGTGAAGTTTTAACTCTGAGCAAAACATAATTACGTATGTTATGTGTAAACTACAATATAAATACATATTAGTCTCTGTATAAGCAGAAAAAAATAGAAAAAAACGTCCATATGTTTTCCCTAATTATGAATTTATATGCAGAAAAAAATGAAATACTCTAAAATTCAAGTGAAATAGAAGAAAACCCATAAGAAAATAATGAAACTTCTAATTTCAATTCATCAAACCCATCAAAAATTGAAGAAATTTGAGAGAGATAAACCCTAAACTTAAAACATTCAAGTTCAAGATGGAAAAAATTCATACCTTTGTGTAGATTGACGCCGGGATCATGAGATTCTCGTAACAATGTATTATACCTTTGTGAACATGTATATGATTTCTTGAAGATTTTTGAAAGGAAAAGGGTTTTGGATTTTTTGGTAGAGAAGAGACTGGAGCGTACGAATCTCTAAAGAAAATCAGATTTTTGCCTTTGATTATAAAATATCATATATAGAATATACCCATATTACCCTTAATTTAATAAAATTTTACATTTTTAACCAGCATTTAAAGTCCGACCCCATCTACTGGTCCTGGATTACCTTTAGAACACACATCCGTATTTAATTTAGCCGATCCTTGTAGAGACTTCTGCCAACAAACTATAAATGGTCACTTTTATTTTGGGAAGTAGATGGCCACCTTCCATAATATGACAACTTCTCTGTTATGTTTCCAGTAATCATGACATCTTGGTATTTGCAGAATAACTCACGAATGTACTGAGTTACCTTTTCAATAATTGTAACGCCCCTGAAATTTGGAAGAAAATAAAAGTAATTTCGAATTTTCACTTTAGTCCTTGAACTTTTTGAAAATATGATTTTGACCCCAAAAGATTTGAAAAGTTACAATTTAGTCCTTCCCCTTTTGAAAAATTTATGATTGACCGCAAATACTTTCTTTAAGACTAAATGAGTTATCAAAACTTTCAAAGTGGTCCCTTGTAATTTCAAAATATCCAAGCATTCATTTACAATGGTAAATCTTCACATATTTACATTTACAATTGTGAAAATGTAATTTTGCTTTGTATTTTATGCTAGATATTTCTAATATTTTATTCTTATAAAATCCTATCAGATAAGGCCTGGAAACATCTTCATAATTAGGGTGGCCTAGCTTGGATTAAAATAAAAATGAGTAGGGTATGGTAATTAATCCTTGTCTCCCAATTTTCACCTATAAAAGGGAGGCTCTCTTCAACAATTTTCTCACACCTCTCTTCTCCGAATCTTCTCTTCTTTTCTTCTGCAAAGTTCTTCTTCTTGATGTTTATATTCTTAGAAAAATTGTTTCAGTCCTTTAAGCCTTCTTTATAGTCCTCGAAAATCCTCAAAACCGAGTTTGGTCAAAACTGCCAGTTTTGGTACAGAAACTTTAGAAGTCCGAAAACCATATCAAAACTTTGAGTCTTTCTCTGAAATTTTTACCACATACTCGTTATTGTGTAAGCTAACTTTTATATTCAGAAACCTTCTTCAACCAAAGTCGTTTGAGGGGTCTAAAAATTTGAAATACGTACCACTGTCCAGAAAATCCGAAAACAGCTCCCATCTTTCATGATTTATTTAAAATACCAAACCTTGTCCTATTGATCTGATTTTGAAACTACATACTCTCCATGATGTTGAAGATTGAACCCCTCAACCAATTTCAGATTACCATGTCGTCTGAAAGTCCGATTAAAGGTGAATCCGAGACTGCTACAGTTTTAACCTCAGATTTGCATTAACCTTTTGTTTAACTAAATTATGTTGCTAAAGCTATCTAAACCATGAAGTTGATCATTAATACGGACTCATTACACACTAATAATGATATTGGATCAGTTGATCTTAATTTAGAATCGTGTTTAATATTTTTCATGGATTTTGCAACATTTAGAATGACATGTAGTTTATTTTACGGTTGATCTTTCACTTTCTTTAACTTTAAGTAAAGTATTGTATTTATCTTATGATCTAACCATCTAATCTAGTTTATTAGAATAATAAGTATTCTGGAAATGTTAATTTTAATTAGATCTACATGTTTACAATTTATTTTAATTGTTAATATTGATATATGCAATATTATGTTATTTAATACTAATAATTATAAGAAAAATAGTTTTTACCAAAGTTATATATGTGATGTAATTTTATTCAAGGGCATACTGAGATATTTGTTCAATGTTAATATCACGGTAAAACTTTTGATTTAATATTATTATGTAATAAGTAATTTACATGAATTTTGTTAAGAATAATTGTTTTAAAAAGGATTAAATATGCATTGAAAATATATATGTTTGTTAATATGAAATATGTTATTAATAAATTAGAAATTGAGACTCTAATAATAATTTTGTAAATTGATTTAGTCTTCAACTTGTTACTTTGAAATGGTAAATCTCATTAATTATAATTTTACGTCATGGTTAAAATTAAAATAGGTAAATGTTGGATTTATCCAAAATTAACAAGAATTAGATATTTAATTGAACTTCTTTAAATGTGATAAATATTGAAAGTATATATTATTGTTGTAAATTTATGAGCAAACAATTGATTATATCTTTTTGATTTATGTAAGGATTCTGCAATTATCGACGTTAATCAAGAATTTCCCATACGGTAAAAGGTGAGGTTTGATTCCTGATTTGTTCAAAACCCCGTTTGGCATCCGGCCCTGAGAAACTTGGACATAACAATTGTGATTCTTTGTTTCGAATCACGAGCAACATTCTATCACCATTTTAATGCTTTTATTTAAAATTGTTAATTCTTTACATAATCAGTTTTCTTGCCTATTGTTAAATCAAATCTCATTTAAATCATAATCGGGAATTTCTTCATAATCATAATTAACCTGATATCATGATCACCCAATCAATTCTTGAATTGTGCAACGAGCAACGAACTATGTTCGGCCTATGTAGCTCAAAAACGAGCAACGGATATTGTCCGGATTACTAGCTCATCTGATAATTCTGTTTCACCCATTGGGACGCCTTTGGGAAGTTGGGCCCAGGGATTGAAAGGATTTACTGCTGGGCAGCAAAGGGCTGTCGGTTTAAGTAATTCTGATTAATACCCATTCTGTCTAAGCGCCGCTTGCAGTCAGGAGTTGGCTGTGACCCGCGTGTTAGACTGGCATGTACTCGAGCATGTCTTCTGTTCTGTTGCGAGGTAGCTCCTCGTAGGGAGGTATACAGTTGAATTTCGGAGCTAAGGTTGGATCTATTATATGTAATTGCACAAGTTCATTTTCTCGTTCTTCTGAATACTCCAGTATTATCGTTAAAACCGATAATTTCAGTTCAGTGATGCAGATGTAACTATTCTGGTCATTCTTGTTCGTTTTGTTCTGATCACTGTTTGATTATTGCCATGTTCTAAGAATATCACTAAGTCATTTAAGACTTACTCCTCTTTTGTTCTATATGTCTCTTTCTCAGAGTAAGATTGGTATAGCAGCACGGATGGAACGAATGATCGACAAGTCCGCTTTTGGAAACTTTGCAAAAACTATTAAGTGTTTGATTTTGTATTTACATCATTTTAAATTGTAAAATCTATTTGTATTCCAAAGACTTCCGCTGTATTTAAAGTGAAAGTATTTTATAATGTTATGGTTTTGATCCTGGTCAGTGAGACCCCTTCCTATGAGCCACAGTTCGGTCTGAGTTGAGTTTGTTAGGTGACCAACACCGGACCAACTCGGATCGGATTGTGACTCGTGGGGCGCGGTCCTCACAATAATCCTCTTCTTGTCCATCGAGATGCGACAGTTTTGTGCATCATTTCTCGCCACCCAAATGAACCATGTCACAAGGATAAAACTAAGAATTTGGACATGCCCCGACTTTGTGTTGTGATTTGCCATCGCCCAATATTCATAAATGTTACACCAGTGGATATGGTTTAGCATTTTAACAGGGAACAAGTGACAAAAGTGATTCCAGATGTATTGCGCTAAAGGTCCCGGCCAAAATAAATAGTCCATAGAGTGAATACCCACTAGGCAACTGCGACACTTCATGACGATTTTGTGATAAAGATATCACAGAATAACGGCTATCAATTGATAAGTAATGAAAGCAAAAGTATCTAACTAGCGTTAAAATTTCAACCTTTGTATATTTATATACATCAATTGATGATAATATTATGTTCAGGACAAATTAAAGATTATAGGATTGTGAAAATATTTCATGAAAGTTTTGGTAAAAAGATGATAAACTACTTAAAACATAAAATGATCTTGTGAAAATAAATCTTTTAAATTGAGAGAAGACATTAGGCATAGCCGCATAAGTACAAATTTTGTAAGGAAGTTAAAGGATGGGTCGGATAGATTAATGATAGCATTGCACACTTGCATGGGTAAATTTTGTCTTACTTCTCCTTTTCTTCAGTTTATCCTCCAGGGTACTTCCATAAATGTCGAAATAATGTCTACACATTTTATCTTGTTGTCCGTGTAAAATATGTACGACAGGACGATCAAATTTAGCAATCAAAATATATAACCACAGCTAAATCAAATGCAATAAGGAGCATGGATCAAATTTCGTTTCGACAACATGTTTCGGTTCTTTAAATATTAGAAACTTTTCGCAATGTTTCGAGATCTTTTTGATATGTTTCGAAAATTTCGTAAAAATAGTGCGCATAATAGATATAGAAAATATTGTATGTTTCTTTTCCACGGAGTCAGAAATGAAAACGTTTCGATAGTTTTCGAAGAAAATAAAAGAAACTTTGATCCATGATAAGGAGTAACTAAAGTTATATATTAAATAAGTGATTATAAAATTGTACGAGAAGTAATTGCCAAGTACATAAAAACATTTGTGAAATTTACAATTTACTCCAAGTAAGACATGTGCTAATCATTTCAGCTTTGATATTAATCGTAACATTTGCCTCGTCACGACCTCCCACTTTCTAACTAATTTTGGTAACAAAAATCACGTTCAAAATAATTGAACCGGACCGGCCTTGTCTAAACGACCCGGATCCATATCAACAATACATGATAGAATACCCGACCCGGGTTTTTCTTTCTTTGTCTCTTGTAATTTTTTTCTGAAAAAACAGCAGTTTTTTTCATCTCCTTGTTCAGATCAACTGGATCCATATTGGGCACAAACCCTCCACACCAAACCTTGTACAAAACCATCTCTCCTCGTACACCGTCGCCACTCAGCTGGTATTTTGTTCCATTCTTTTTTTAAAATTTTGTTGCAATTTGCAATTTCTATGTATTCCATTTGAGGGGCAAACTGCAATATCTTTGCCTTTTCTATTGCTATCTATATGCTTTATATATGTATATGATGTATGTATATGTTGGGCTGATTTCAAAATTAAATCTTTGTTGCAATTTGGGAATCATTGCTGACGTCAACGTGGAATTGGAGTTTGCAGTTTCTATATATGTATGTATATGTGTGTGTGTTTGCTGGCAATTAATATATATGTATGTTGGGCCCCTCAGTTTATCATTGGGTGTAATTTGCTAACTGGGTTTGAGAGGATTCTCCTATTGAAAATCTATCTCTCAAGTTAATGGTAATAAGTATATTGGTGAATATGACGAAAGGATGCGAGAAATACGATTTTAATTGAAACATTTTCTGCTTTACTTGTTGAGAAACCTGTTTGACAAGCAAAGAATGTGTTAGTTGTTAAGCAAATGGAAGCCGTGATGTTGTGCGGCCTGGTAGAAACTGGGTTTTGTTGATCTTACGTATTCGTAGTTTCTGGAAGAAACTTTGTTGTGATGGTATTAGGATTCAAATCCTTGTGTGTTTTGACATCTGGTGCAACACTGATTTTATAACTAGTAGAACATCTTGTAGTCGGCTTTGAGTGGACTACTTTCTTTTGAGTAGCGTTATAGATTTTTCAGTCAAATGATGTCTCTTGTTATGGCTAACAAGTCGAAAACTTTTAACCAAACAGTTCTCTTCTATTATTTATTTAACAACAAAACATAATATTAACATGACTTTGACGAATACAGTTTGAGTTGGTGGTTGAATTTGGGATGTTAACTAGCATATAAAATAACAGAGAGCTTGGTCTAAAGTTTGGTGTAAAGATGGACTTTTGGAATCTCCCGGAAGCTGTAGAAATAGTTTTTAGAATTTCTCAATATTTAACTTTGACTCTCTCTAAATCTTTTTCATAATATGTGTTGAGAGATAATAGCTGGACTCCATTAAATCTGCGAAAAAGAAAAGCAAAAGCTGATTGAAAGAAATTACTATGTATTCATTGGCTTAACAAACCTAACATGACCTGGAAGGCTTTAAAGACGTAAGGAAATATGTAGCATACCCCTCTACTAGAGTGTAGAACAACTTTAGAAGCTAAAGCATAACATTAAGAGGATTACCTTCAGCTAAACTTGTATATTCCTCGCTCCTATTATCTAGTATTTGCTCATCTTTAGTTCTTTATTTCCTCACATTAATTTTTGCCTGTTTTTCTTTCTCATGTCTAGGTTGTATCTGTGAGTAGGTTGACAAGACATTCCCTGCTATCTCTCTTGTCCTGTTTTGGTAGGTCGCCGTGTGGTCTCTCTTTATACATGATGGATGCAGAGTTTATTTGATTGATTGCTCGTGGTTTTGGAGTATTTTGAAATGAGCCGGTCTCCATCATTTTCTTTGAAGTCAGAAAGTTTTTCAGAAGTTGATCAGAAATCTTTGCAGCAATGGGTAGTTGCATTTTGTATCATTAGGTTTGATCTTGAGCAGGGCCAGCTCATCGAGGAATGTTATCCACCTGGCTGTCTTACCCAAAATGAGGAGCTTGAGGTTGCCTTTAGTTCATTTCCAGATTCAGTGTCACAGCATCACAATCGCTCAAGCATTCATGATTGTATCTTTTTTTTTCGTATAAGGAGACATGAAAAACCTCGTATTCCAAATAAGGTATCATCAGAGATTGTTGAAGTCGATGACAACATATCCTCCCAAAAGCCAGTGGGTTCAGATACCCAAAAGGGTAAAAACCAAAACATGTACAACTCAAGATACTTGTACGGCTTTGTGTTTAACAGACAGAGACATGATGAGAGGCTAAAGAGAGGAGGTGAACAAAAATCAGTCGTCATTCTTTCTCATTGTCCATACTCTAGTGTGTTTAGACCTTTGTTGCAAATTATGGGGCCCTTGTACTTTGACATTGGAAAGAAGGCCATTAATTGTATTGCTGCTTATGTGTCAATGTGGCCTACTCCTGTACCTGGTCAACTAATGGAACTTCCTATTGGAAATGCATCACTAAAAGTAAACCTGCCACCTTCTCATAGTTTGCCGTCAGAAGGTGGATTCTTTGAAGACTCTGCTTCATCACTAGCTCCTCTTCTGCCTTCAAATTTATCTATTCCACATGGTCTATTTCATGACGCGGATCTCTTTGGCACATTCCGCACACTCTTAATGCAACTCTGGAAGCTCTGGGAACTATTACTTATTGGGGAACCGATTTTAGTCATTGCACCGACACCTCCCCAATGTTGCGAAGCTGTTGCTAGTCTTGTTAGTTTGGTTGCTCCGCTTCTTTTTAGTGTTGACTTCAGGCCTTACTTCACAATTCATGATCCCCAGTTTGCCATTTTGAACTCTCTTCATGAGGGGGCCACATTTCCCCCGATGATTTTAGGTGTGACCAATCTTTTTTTCTTGAAAGCACTACGTAATATACCCCACGTCATTTCAGTTGGAAGTCCTGCCTCAAATTCGAATCGCCTTACTACTGGTTCCAGGTCGTTGCCTGGTCGAATTACTGCTCAACCAGAAGGGTTTAATCTTCAAAGTCTTTCTATGAGGAAATTCACCCCAGCAAACTTAATGAATGCTGTGAAATTGAGGAGAGATGGTCCTTTGTGTTTAATGACAGAACACAAAGAAGCTATATGGTCAAATTATGCTGCAGTTACAAAACCAGATACCACTATCTTGAATAGGCTTATTGATGCTGGAAAGTCTCCAAGAGTTGAGGAGTCGATGTCAGTTGTCAATAATGATATACTGCGTCGCCATTTTTTAGAGCTGACGACTAATTTCTTGGCCCCTTTTGGTCCATATTTTAGAGCAAATACGCCTTCTGAATCATCATCTCCATTTGCTGATCCACCTCCTCTCCCCTCTTTCAATGCTGAGGAATTCTTAGAGACAATATCTGCAAGAGGTCCTGGAAAATTTCTGCTGAAACGCACAAGGTCAAATTGGCTGGAGCTGTACAGGTATTTGATTAGTAGAGAGACTGATAAACCTTAGTCTTGTCGAAGGATTTTTCATAAATACATAGATATTGGTGATTCTATTAAGTGAGCTACAAAACTCGTTACCGAGCCAACGCCAACCAACTCTGAAAGAAGCACTCCTTATTGTAATATGCTAAAAGTCTTCAGTTATTCTTTATCCAGTACTCTATTACTGTCTTTTTGTGGATGTTGAGATGAGCAAAGTTTGGGTGTTTTCAATACTCATCTTTCTTGTACCCCAACTCAACATATGTTTAAATGTGCTATCAAGGCCGACCAAGTCACCAGCTATATTTCAAAATTATTGTTTGAGCATATTTGTCTGTGTTTGCTATCAAATGAAATTGTTGAACGTTGATTCAATATTTTACTGCAAAGTCTAGTTAAAAGTAAGTCTTTTTTGTTTCTTTTTTTATTTCTTCTCTTGAAGTTTGACATGTTTGCAAATTCTTATGGTTCTGTCTTGATATTCTTATAAATGGGGACACTTAGGTTCGGTCTGTATCCTGTTTATCCCTTTTTGAATCTTCTCATTTATATCATTCACGTACTGAAATAGTCTATATCCAGAACCAATTTTGCAGTAACCGATTTTATTGCACCTGGGTTAATTCGTCCAAGCCTCACCCATAGTTGCTGTATCCAAATTTTACATAGTTTATATGTTAAAGTTTTCTTCTCCTTCAGTTCAGCTGTTTTGGCCTTCAATGCAGGCGGTTTCTAAGAGGACACAACTTTCTCCCATGGTTTCAGAGAAAACGTGCTGTTGCCGAGCAAGAACAGTATAAATTGTGGAGACAAGCTAGAATTTCTGTTAACATACATCAGTTGATGGGTGAAATGTCCGAATTGGAAATTGTTGATGCCTTCAATGCTATTGAGAGAAACCTTCACGGGGAGATGCAGGCAAGTTGTTATTTCCAAACTCTATTCTTTCTTTAAAATCTTGATATTATCCTAGTATTTCACGATTTCTCTTTGAGTTTTAAAGTCGGGGGATGCAACCACCACTTAATTCCTGCCAAGAAGAAGTGCTTAGCACATAAGCTGACTGACTTGACTTGCATTTCATTGTTTAAATTGCTCCTTTTGACGTGCCTTCCGTCATCATGTACTATCTAGATGAATTTTACATTTAATTGTTTGATGTTCTCGGCATACTATTGGACTTTGCTTTCATATCTGTTAAGTTAGATTATGCAATACGAACACCCTTTTTTCTTCTACATCCCCTTCTCTCTTAATTTTGATCTTGGTATGGCTCAAAGGGGAAGAGCCCATGTCAATTAAATTTTGGGGAAGACTGTTTTTATTTCTTCTAAATGAGGAACCTTCAATTTGTCTCTTGGATCATGCACACCTACTGTTGAGCTGTTGCCGCTGCCACCATTATGTATTTTCTGCAGTAGCTTGTCAATATACTCTTTCCTCTCTTCTCTGTCCATAATTAGCTGTAATTTGTTGTATCATCAAAACCTCATACATTTGGCCATTAACAATTTCCCGTCGTATCAGTATGGAAGAGCAAATGAAGATACTGTAGCTGTCTGCGAGAAATTGAAGAAAGATTTGCAAACCGTGTTTAACAATCTCCCAATGGACATGCAGCAGCTTCTAATTATGAATCCTGAGAGGGCGGCTCTTCTTAAAGAAAGTCTCGAATGTTCTGATCTTCCTGAGGCGTATCTCCACCAAGATGGTGTTGTGTCCTCGTCTGCGCCCAGTTGACATACAGACAATGGCATCAGATTGGTAAATCACGGAGCACCATGCAAGTTGTGATGCTCATTTTGTGCCCTGGGGCGTGTGAGGTCAAGAATTGTATTTAATCGTATAATATAGCTGGAATTCTTGACTCCTTTTGGTCCTTAACATCTCAGACACCCCAGGTAATGTTCTCGGAGCACCACGTCTTTGATAGATTCGTTTCTTTTTTAATGTCACCACATGAGATGGATACACGAGATCTTAAGACTTAAATGTTCGAATCAGAAATTATGTATCAAGATCACTGTTCTATAGGCTAGAAAATGAGTAAGGGAAGAGTTTTATTTAGGACGCCTATGGATTTTCATTTATCATTATCTCCCAGTGAAAGATCCTCTTGTACCTTGGCAAGAACTAACTTCCTTATGGGGTGGGGTGTAGCACTTGGAAATGCGATTAAGTATTATAAAAGAACATACTTCAGTGAGTGTTTGCAGTAAGGTGTAATCTTTTTCAACAGAAATTGTAATTTACATCCAGTGTACATGCTGAGAAGAGCGTTACGCTGTTAATATGCATCTTTATTTGCTTAATGACCTCGAGGGTTTTTGTCCTATGATTGCTACAAGTGGAAAACTAATATTTTGAAGGTGTTCTTTGTTAAAAGTAGCTGCAGCTGTTATGTCAAATGCTAATGGCACTTTTGATAGGTGCAGTGATTGATGGTTGTTTTTAGCATGGTTTTTCTCGGGAGCGTCTGGGGTGCAGCAGTGTGCACCACTGACTGCAATGTGAGAGCAGGATGCACAACACCCTGCACACTGACCGCTCTCACATACATGGGGTCCACATGTAATGTGAGAGCAGGATGCACAACACCCTGCTGCACCCCAGACGCACCCGTTGTTTTCTCGTTCTCTCTGGAGGATTCTTTCGTATAGGTCTATATACATTTTGTGTTCACAATTTTGCATGAATTATGACTTGATCAAAACGAGAAAAAGCATGATGCAAATAGGTACCAATGAAAAAGTATGATGAAATTCTTTATGTTCATGTGAAATTGTAGCCCCACCACTAGCTATAAGAATTATGCTTTTATTTGTCTTTATTATTAATTAAACAAAGGAACTAGCATTGTAAATGTTTTTCCACGTGGCTTTTCAATCTCTTGGTCACGAGTTAATTTCTAAAGCAAACACTAACATATGTCCTGCAGGTAAAAATAAAATGACTTGAGTTGGGTTGGTAACAGTTACTTTAAGGGCAGATACATGCTTATTGCTTTGATACGGAAAAGCAATTCGATTTAGGGTTATAAAGTAACTCTGAAACATTTCTATAACATTTTCCGAATCTGAGGTACTCAATTTGACAATATTTGGTGGAGGATAAAAAAGATGTATTGTAAACACGGATGTAATATCTGATAAATTGCGTAAGCACAAAGTAACAACCAAATGTTCTATACTCATTGGAAATTACTCTTGCGTTTAAGTTGACTAAATTATTGACTTATCATATATATATATATATATATATATATATATATATATATATATATATATATATATATATATTTCGCATTAAACTTGAGGAAAAGAATTAAGCTTCGAAAAATATGTGAACTCAATACTTCTAACTTTTAAGAGCTAATAGCAAAGTTACGTAGAAATCTGTGAAAAACATTAATAGGCAAATCCCTCTATGTGTTTTGCATAGGTTGAAAAAAGACCTCCTTGTGATGGATAAATTTGCCAATAACCCTCCAAATTCCAATGGTTCTAATAATAAAGTCAAAAATCCCCTCGTATTTGGTATACACAAGAAATATCTTTTGACCTATTTTATCAGTTACGGGTTCCTTCTTGTTTTTTTGGCCTCTATCCTACAACACGCAAATAGTTTCTTTTGTTGCCCAAAACCCTAATTCTAAGTGCCTACGGAGAACTCAGCGAGAAAGCTTAAAATCTATTTCAAAGAAAAAATGCTAGCTTTCTTTGGATGTTAAATACAAATAGAAGTGACCAGGATTATATTTAGAAGAGAAAAAGTTTAAAAAATAATATATAATTTAAAATAATATGTAGATAAGATGCATTTTTGTTATTGTATTAGCAACCAACGTCCGGTGTCAGCCAAATGACTAGGCGTAAGTGAAGGCCGACAGGTCATCTTATGAATATAACTAACGTATAATTATATATATGTTCGACGAACTTGACAAGCCGACCTTAGCTCAGTTGGTAGAGCGGAGGACTGTAGTGCGTTCACAGATAATCCTTAGGTCGCTGGTTCGAATCCGGCAGGTCGGATCTCCTTTTCTTTTTCTTCATTGTGACTGAACAATCGAAAATTCTTCTATAAGGTGGTGTTTGCAAACTCTTAAAAAATTAAAAATAGCTTTTGACTTAAATTAAGTAGTTTGGGGTGTTTGCAAATCTAGCTTTTATGGTTTGAAAACTTTTTTAAACTAAAAACCCTCACAATCTTGAAGCTGCTAAAGGGGTGCTTCTAGCTTATAGTAGCATTTTTTAAATAAATTAAATTTTATTTATCCATTTATACAAATCTTCTATTGTCAAATAACACAACATATCTAATAAAATAAAATATTAATTGAAGGAGCTTAGGGCCTTCATTCTATGAAGAAAAAAAACATTATCACTCTAGAAATGATTTACAAGTTCTTTTTATTTATTTGAATTATTTTCTCATGTTTTTTTTTTGTTCTTCAAGAATTCTTTCCTATCATGTTGACGAGTATAAATTATTTAGCAATTCACCAAATTGAGTTTTCATATGTATACTTTAAAATTTAATTCATTCTTATACATTTTTAATAAAATCAAAACTTATAGTTCAATATTTTAAAGTTGTAATAGTTTTTTATAACAATACATTTAAATGTTGATAATGTTTAAGTTAAGGGTATCATAGTCAAATTATATGAAAATCAGTGGAATCACTTTTTTTCTTGCAAACACCTTACCATGAAAAATTTAACTTTTAGATTGTTTTTCAAACACTTTCAGCTTATGATTCTAAAGCAGCTTTTTAGCTTGAACTTAAATTTTGAACTTCTACTTTTTGAGAAGAGTTTGCAAACACCACCTAAATATAAAATATAAATTGTGTGGTAGCTTAGGATAAGTTATGCAAACACAGTTTCTCATTTAACAGGAGAATAGGGCATAACATTGGCGATCATTTACTCTACATTAGAAAATACAAGGCTGAATTGTATATTTGTTCGTAAAAGAATAAATGCTGATCTCAACCACAGGCGAGTGCACTTACATATTATGTCAGTATAAAAATATATAGGTGGTAATTTGCTATCCTTTTACAGAAAAAATTAATCGTCCTACCATGTAAGAGTGTTGACTGCAAAATCCGAGATTTGAGCAGTTAATTTACTTTCATTTCAAAATTCCTAAACTTTGCGTACACTTATTTTCTGGTACGGCTCATCTTAAACTATACAAAATGATGTTCTTATTTTTTTGGTTGCCTCTTGCTAGTCGTTCTGGATATGCAGGAAGGTCATTGTAATGTGAGTAATTTTTATAACCATTATATTATATGTTATATATTAAATAGCACTTAACCCCCACCATAAATTTCATTGACAAATTAACAAACTTAAGGATTTGCAGATTTGCATCTTTTGTAATAGAAAAGTTCTACGAAAATTAACTTACGGTAGTGAAAAGTACCCGTCTTCAAAATAAAACAAAAGATATCAAAAGGTCCTTCTCTTTCATTCTCCCACACCCATGCCAGCCCCAGAGCACGTATATATAGATAAGCGTGAACACGCCGGGATGCTTAGTTATTACAGTTGAACAAAAAATGGGCAATCTTCAGGCAAGAGCGTTTGTGTGCATTGAGATTTAAAACTGGCAAAAGGTTTGACATAAACACCAAAGCACCACATGGACGAAAGATGTCCATGCGAAACGCAAAAGGACATTCGCAATTTTTCTGTTTCACAAGGAGGTACTTGCAAACAAATTACACATAGCATTATTTATGATACTTGCAATTAGAGATTTAATAAAAAGAACTATGCTATTTATTCATGTAAATGCAGATAATGTTCGTTATATTAAATCTTCACGTAATGTGCTTTAGCATCAATGTAATACTACTAGCAAGTAGTAACAAACAAGGTATGAGTAATCAATCACCTGTACAGTTCAGCTCATTTTAGGCGAACCATCAAAGTGCTCAAACACAATACAACGTGGAGTTAGTAACTAACAATCAAAACTCCAGAACACAGTTTGGATGCAATATATCTACCCCTCTAAAGAAACTCGGAGCAAATGCAAGTAAGAAGCAACAGAATAAAAAGGACAAAATGAACACCTCTACTTCTCAAGATTCCCAATCTGAAGCAACAAAAATGGGAAATAGAGAATCAGCTTCTCACAATTGCAGCGAGCGGGACGAACTGCTATTTGAAAGGAGATGTTTTTGTGCCTTGACTTTTCCAGCCACGAGTTGAAGAGAGCTACTTCTTGATCTTTGCCTGCTTATCAAAGCTGAACTGGAATTGCTTCTTCGTACAACTGGGCCAGAAGAACTCCCCTGGCTAACCACCCTCTTCAAAGTTTTTTTTCTAGTGTTCCTGCTGTTAATCCCAAGAGCCGCTTTAGCAATGGCATTTGCACGTATCTCCCGAGCCTTCTGCGGATTTATGGGTTGTTTATTGAGGAATGCTAGCTTTGGAAGAAGACCGCATACTGTCTTTCGCAATTGGTCTTCATTGATATTGCTTTGAATTGGATTTCCCAATATATTTAGAGCTATGAGAGAACTATAGTTGGCTACAAGCTGACCCAATGCTTTTGTTGTGGTTATCTTGTTAAAGCTCAGGTCCACGACAGTAAGCTTTAAAAGCCTATGTAGCCCTTCAACGTCACTTACCTTATTTCCCGCAAGATAGAGCTCTTTAATCCACGTACAGTTGGATATACCTGATAATGTTTGAAAACCAAAAGGCTACATAAACAAATGTAGTTTGATATTTTCTATATCTATTAATGTTGGGCTATCAACGTAACAGCCTTATGTGGTTTTGAAACCTGTACAAAACTCCTTTCTAGATTGTTTATTTTTTAAATTCCTTGGGGTTTCTAGCACTCTTCATCTCCCACTGGACACTATCTATCCCGAGGCTAACACCATTAAATTTTATAATTAGACACCAACTTTTTCCTTGTGTTATTAAAGGACTGTAAGCAATACTTCTCTTCCATGACAATGGTTGCATGATTTATTCAACAGAAAGTGGTACGTTTGACACTTTAGCAGGATAAAAACTCACACCTAGCAAGTGGATTTCACTTGCAAAAGGTGTTAGATAGGGAGGAACTGAAGAGGAACTTTCATGCAGAGAATCAAGAACAGGAGGGAATTTTACACAATAAACAAACCACAAGGCATTTTGTTTATGTTTTAACTTCCATACCAAAGAGTCTGTCTAGAATTTTCCTTCATTTGTTTTAATTCAGGAATTAGTTGTATGGTTGCAGAAGATGTATACCTTGACCAATCCGTGAAATTCGGTTGTAACTGAGATCAAGCACCCGCAGACGAGTCAGTTCTCTCAAACCTTCAGTAGAGCTTATCTTGTTCCTGGACAAATCAAGAAGGTGGAGACCCTTTGGCAGAGATCCTGGAGTTATATGGTCTGCAATTCAAATGTGATAAATCATTCAGCAATCAGAGTATAAAATTCGACTAATTGTCATTAGTTCAATAGTAAGGTATTTGAATAGTATCCCATTGGCACACCTATAAAATTTCCAGACAAATTGATAGATCGAAGACTAGCGAAATGTGAAACCGAGGGAATTACTTTCAGCCCCACGCCTGTAATATGAGCTACGGTTGAAGAAGCATCCAGGGACTGTATTACACTATTAGCATGTGATATCTCCTCCGGTATGTTCTTAGCAATGTGTTGAGTCAAATTAGAAGCGTCCCTTGCCGGTGATGTACCATAGTCGGGAGACTGTGGGGTGAGAAAACCATCATCTTCACTCTGATCAGTATTATCAATTTCAGATGGATGCTGTGAGGTAACTTCTTTCACCCACTCCTCGACTCTTGTAAAAGAAGGCGAATCTGCAGGAGAAGCAACCCACTGATTTTGAGGCCAAATACCAGAACCTTCATAGAACCCATCGGAGCTCTGATCATCCAGGCTACCCTTGCCTTTTTCACTCAATTCTCCAGCTAACGAACCAGATAATCTCAACTTACTTGACTTCACATCTTTTATAGCTTCTATTTCATCTGAAGAGTTACCACCTTGCAGGTCAGAAGAATGGTTAACATCAGTAGGCTGTGGTTTTTCAGATGTTTGCAGGTGCCTGTCCCTCCACAAGAATAATCTCCACCACAATTTTTGGCTTCTAGAAGGAAGTATTTGGCTGGAAGAATGCTTCTTCAATATCACATTTTCAGCACTTGAATGTGTCATGTCAGAAACTGGACTACTCGAAGCCCCTAGAACTTCTTTTGCATATTTTTCTGCCAGTCTCTTCCTTTCCTCATATGACTTAGATTTTGGAGAATGTAGCTGATCTGCAAGGTCTTGGGACATATTTCTCATGGCCGGATTAGAGCATGTCCGCTTCAGTTCTGGGAAACCTGAAGATTTAGATTTCTCCTTTCCCAGAACAGTTAAATGGGAGGAGAAACCGTTCATGTCTTCAACTCTTTGGTGATTTTCTTTGTTCAAGTCCTCGATATGGGCTTTCAGTTCAAAATCAAAACCATTTTTCTTTAATGACGAGTTCTCATCATGCTTATGTCCCCCTTCATAGTCTATTCTCCCAGAATCAGCCGCAACTGGACTTTCATAATTCATAACTTTGACCGTGCTGAACCCAGATCTTTCAATTCTCTAAATGTAAAATACACAATGCAAGTAGAAAGGTTAAGCGGGTGAAGATCTTTAGAAGAAAATATAGAAAAAGAATCGTTAACCAATTCATTCAAACACCCTCACCTTAACTTTCTTTTTCTTCCAGGAAGAACAAAAACAATTGAACTGCCCCATTCTGAGATCCAAGTGAGAATAATATCCAAGTTAGGCCTTCGGCTAATCTGCTACTCAAATTCTTGGTCTTTTACGAGCGTTCTTTGCTAGCTGTCCTGCACTTTTAATTTATTCTACATCTCAGTGAAGCTTGTAATCTCTGCAAATAGAGCTCTCGGCACGGCTTTAGAACAAATATTTTCAATAATAGGTTGGTTGGGTGAATATTAACCATAATCAACTGGCAGCTGCCAAAGCAATGATAGAACCCCAATTGAGGTATACAACAACCAAATCGCACATCCGCGGACCAAAAATTGAAGGCCCTGTTTTCCTGCTTTGTTCCGTTTCAAGCGGCAAGAAAGATCAAGCACACGAGGGTCGGCCAGAGTTACAACTTTTAATGATTAATGTCCAAGATTTTCACCGAACCCATTCCTGTAAAAACCATAAATTCATCGTGTGACAAACCCATTCAACGAAAACATTCCCACCAGACGGTTAAAAAAGGTCAAATTCCAAACACTTTCGGGCAAGAAAATTTCGATTTTCTTTGCACATTACCTTCATTAATCAAAAGTACCGGTGAATCATCTCGTAACCAACATAGCCCTCAACAAAGTGATATTGATTTTCGGACAAACCCAACATCAAAACCACGTAAAGAAAACATTGTAATCAATTAAAGATTCAATTTTTGGGTACCTCAAAATAGAACAATCCGTGTAGTAATGAATATTCGAGATCTAATCTCCCATATGTGTGTGTGTGTGTGTGTGCTGGCTTTGCGCTAGGTAAAACCTAGCTCAACCAAACACTGCGCCGCCCAAAGATCGCAACTGAAACGATAGGAGGTTAATCAATTAATTAAAACATATGCAAAATTCACAAGAACATATATCAATAATAATATTGAAAATTACCCAAGAATCAAATTGAGAAAATGTTGAGTGTTGTTGAGTTTTGCCCTTTTTTTCCTGGGTAGAAACAAAACAACCGAGAGAGTCTCAGAGCGTAAATTTGGGTTGGGAGAGAATATATGTATGTGTTATAAGAATATTATTATGTGTGAGAGAGAGAGAGCGAAGAAATAAACGGCAATCCGTTGTACAGAACAAAGGCGCGCTCAAAACGGGTCAATCAAATAGCCTCAGCCTTTGCTTTCAAATAATGTATTATACTCTGTACGGACGGAGTATTGGTTATTGTTATTATTGTATATTTAAATGGTTCAAGTAATTCAGTTTTTTTTTTTATAATATATATAATACAATTATTATAATGTTATTTACGCGTCCAGGACTATTTTAATCTACTCCAACAATTCAATTTCTAAACTTTTCTAATTTTTTTTAATGTAAAAACGAAATATACAAGTAATTTTCACGTCTGTTCCAACAATAATTTTACGATTTTTTGGAACATACGAAAAGATCTTGAAGTGTTGCGAAGATCTTTTTAATATTTAGCGCACTGAAACATACACTAGAAATGAAATTTTTATCCATTTAGAAACTACATGTTGTAGTTGATGCGATGGTTTTAATCGGAATTCTTGTTTGGTTTTTATTTTACTAAAATCAAAGGAAATAAGTTTGCAATTGACCCTTTTTTGGGTCAATTGCGATCACCCATCTATCGTTTGGGGAGTTTTGCGAAGTGCCCCCTAACGTTTCAAAAAGAGTACTTTGCCCCTAACGTTTGTAAATTTGCCCCCTGAGTCCGTATCTACCGTTCGTTTTTGCCACGTGGCTATCTTTTCATCCGTTAGATTTGACATCAGGGGCAAATCGCACATTTTTACAAACGTTAAGGGGCAAAGTGCTCTTTTCGAAACGTTAGGGGGCACTTCGCAAAATACCACAAACATTAAGGGGCAAAATGCAATTGACCCTTTTTTTTATACAAAGGAGGGGGAACCCATAAGCAAAAATCACTTATTCGATAAATATTGAATGCCGTTCTCACTAAAAGCTCAAGCTTGTAGAGAGGATTGACATTTATATATTTATGTATATAATCTCCAACAATAAAAGAGTGATAACTAATTCAGCCAACCACGCCGAAGAGAGAAGAGGCGCAATAGCTTCATGAGGCTAATTGAAAGAGTGGAGACCAAATGCATAAGAATGTCCCAAGTTGGGGAGTTTGTCGGCCATTGTGTTAGTTTCAAGAAAATCATGGCGAAGATCACAGGATTGAAAGCGAGAACTGAGAAGACGACAAGAGTTAATAAGACCGCGGTGAGGATGCACATCTAGGGGGGGGGGGGAGTTGGAGAGATGGGTGACAATTCGAGAGTGGCAAATCAAAATAATATGATGAGATCCTCGAAAAGCCCATGAAAAACGCCCAGAGTTCTGTCATTGTAGTGCTACCATAAACAAGATTCACGGAGAAGTCAAAGAGCTATCTACCCTGACAATCATGAGCAACTCCACCACAGTCATTGGCACTAGTGTGGCCATGAGCACTGCCATCAACGTTAATCTTAACAACATCAGGCGGTGGACAAGACCAACCAAGGTATCGAGTGACTTTGATCTGTGTCGGATTTTGGATTGAAGAGAGATTGGCCCAAGCATGAGAAGCGTAATGTGTTAATTGCAAAACCCAACCGATTGCATAAGCAGGGGAAAAGTCACGATTCTCGGAGAATTTTTTGCACTGCCAATTCCAAAGTTTTCAGCAAGCAACAACGAATGTAGTAGCCCATGGAGTAATGCAATCATGATGCGGAGATCGTTGCCAGAGAATATCATAGAGTCAATCCTTTAGAGAAAAGTGGAAAATTTTATGGCGATCATCACTTTTTCTGAGCCAAACAGAGCGACTGGTCAGGCAATCACGGAGCAAATTAAGAAGTGATTTGATCTCAAAATTGCAACGATGGCATGAAGGATCATCCATAAGATGAAGCTAAAGACGTTTCTCATTCGAGTGTAATTTATCATGAAGAGCGAGCCACATAGAAGTCCGAGTGCGTTGCCTAGTTCAAAACTTCCAAGTGAGGTTCCAAAAGGTAGAGGGGACCTGATCGGTTCATGAGAGCAGCTCAAAATCTAACTTAACAGAGAAATTGTAATCGGTAGAGAATGTCCAGCAAGGCGAGTCTTAAATGGTGCTGCTCTTGTCAACCAGTGTTTTTCAAACGCGCCACATGGTGCGTCCTAGGCGAAATTATCCTAAAAATGCCTCGGAGCGTTACTTTGGGGCGCAACTTTGGTGGTACGTACGCCTTATGAAGTGGGACGTCGCCCAATGCGTAAAAAATGCGATTTTTACACCCAACTAATTGGGCGTACATTTTTTATGATAATGCAATAGACAACAGTTTTTTATTTTATTTTTTCAAGCGTTAAGCCCCCAAAAAACAATTGTGGGCCACATCAAAACTAAATAATAAAAAATAAGCCCAAAAGGCAAGACACGTGAGGGCTTTTTGTACAATTTGTGGAATTGAAAAGTAGTAGAAGACTACGAGAATCTTCAAATTCTTCTTTCTTGCCTTCTACTTCAAAGATTCAAAATCGAATGTCTATTCAACAATATCTCCATTCTCCACCAAGCTTCGATTTTGGCATTCTTAAACTCCTGTGAAAGGTATTTTGTTATTTTACTAAATTTCGAGTAGGGTTTTTTGTTAAAATTTCAACTAGGGTCTTTTTTTTTTAAAAAAAAATTATGTTTGTCAAATATCTGTACTTTCCCTTGTGACTTTTGAGTTTTATCGATAGAAGTCACAATTATCAGCATCTTTTAAGATTCTATGTGGAATTTTCTGATTAATGCTTAAGGTTCTATATATCATTTTCTGATTAATGTTTGAGTTTTTTTTCCTGGAAAATTTATTGTGCCTTACTTGAATTAGCTATTGTATTTGCATGTACTTACGATCCACAATGACATTTGTAACTCATGTTCATTTTAATATCCATTAACAGAAAGCATTAATTCACCCCACATTCTTTTATATCCATATTTGGTTTGGTGAATAAATGCTTTCTGTTATTTTTTTTTTTTATTTTTTTTTTTCATTTATACCAGTTCAGTTCTTAAGTAAATTCTTTATTTTTTTCCTTCTTCAGACTACCTTTGAAATGGTTGGGAATGAAGTTGAAACTAGGAAGGGAAGTAGTAGAATTGATTTTGCTTGGACTTATGCAATCATAAATCCAGATGAACTTTCGCTGTAAATATTGTCAACAACAATGCAGTGGCACTATTCACCGATTTAAACATCACTTAACTGGTTCATATAAATGAATAAAAGCTTGTGTACTTACTCCGATCGAAGTTATTGAGAAGTGCAAAAAGGCACTAGCTCAAGCTAAAGAATCTAAAATCAAGCGCAATGACGTGCTAACTGACATATGACAAGCTGTTGAAGGGTCACATCAATTGAAATTGAAGATGGGGCTTTACAACCACTAGTAACAGGGCCAAATGGATAATTTTGCTAACTCAAATGCTCGACAACAAACTCTAAATTATGAATTGAAACAAGAAGAAAGAAAGAAAGTTTGTTGGAAAATTGGAAGATTCTTTCTCTCATCATGCCTTGCATTTAACGCTTCAAAAGAACCTTATTTTGTCGGATGTCCAAGGCTATTTCTGATTTTGGGCCTAGATTTGCACCTCCTTCAATTCATGAGTTGAGAACTTGGATGCTAAAAGCCGAGGTTGATGACATATATAAATGATGGAAGAGCACTGAACAACATGGAAGCAACATGGTTGCTCTATAATGTCAGATAGATGGACTGATGGTATGAGTAGACGCCTCATTATTTTTCTTATGAATAGCCCTGCTGGTTCATGGTTTTTAAAGTCTATCGATGCATCTGATACTATGAAAAATGGCTAGTTGTTGTGTGATTATCTTAGCACGTTAATAGACGAAGTTAGAGAGAAAAAATGTCATGCAAATTATCAGGTCGCAACGGTTAATTATGTGTGAGAATCTCAGCAGTAAATCTATAATTTAAGCTTGTTAGAATATTATAAAGTAGAATGTTAGGTGGAAAGAATGGTAGGTGAGAGTGGTTGTTGAATGTGTTAAATAACAAGGTATGGGAAGGTTGTCAGAAATCAATATATAGACTTGTATATATAGGTGGCTTGCTGTAATAAAAATATAAAATTGAGGAAAATACACTGAATACAATGCATCTTCTTCATTCCTCCATGGAATGCTAAGGTTTCTTCGTGGTATCAAAGCCAAAGGTTCAGTAACCCCAAGTCAGAATGGTGGAATCCTTCAACACTAGTGAAGAATGTTTGGAAACCCCAAAAAACGAGATTGAATCGATCTCTTCCATGGGCTCCAACATTTCTGATTCATCAGCATTCCAACTTACTATAGAAAAATTAAGTGGATTAGAATTTTTGTGAATGGGCTCAGTCGATTAAACTCGTGATCGACGGCAAAGGAAAATTGGGATATCTTATCGGTGAAATAAAGCAACCATCTTCCTCTGATATTGCTACCATGAGAAGATGGAAGTCTGAGAACTCCATGATGATAGCATGGATGGTCAATTCGATAAATTCATCTATGGGAAAAACGTATCTTTTTTCTTACCACTGCCAAAGATGTGTGGGATGCACTCAGAGACACATACTCTGATGCTGAAAATTTCTCTCAAATTTTTGAAATTAAAACACGATTATGGCAGATGACAGAAGGGAAGAAAGATGTTACCGACTATTTCATGAAGATGTCGGCACTATGGCAAGAACTTGACCTAAGTTTTGAAGAAGAATGAGAATGCTCCAAAGACAGCGTTCTCTACAGAAGAAAGATTGAAACAGAGAGGTTTTTGAGTTTCTCGCTGATCTGAACACAAATTTGGATGATGTCAGGGGTCGAATTCTGGGTAGACGACTTTTACCATCAACAAGAGAAGTATTTGCAGAAGTTAGATGCGAAGACAATCGTCAGAATGTGATGCTAAAGGGGATAGCAAGACGGGGCAGTGGCCGACATGATGGAGAAAGTTCTTCCCTTACCTTTCAAGCCCGTGGAGGAGGAAATGAAGAAAACAGGACAGATCCCTCAGCACTAGTTGCCCGTGGATCAGGTCCATCATACAAAAGCAATGGGTTTGGCACAAACCAGATAAGACGTTTGTTTTGTGACCCCATTGTTGCAAACCAGGACACTCCACAGAAACATGTTGGGAAATCCGTGGGAAACCAGCTGACTGGAAATCAAGGCAAGGAAACAAGAACATGGGCTATCAAGCTATTGTTGAAAGTTGACATGATCATGCTGAAAAATCTAAGAGCACTTGGTTTAATCCTGAACAACTGGGACAACTCTACAAAATGTTTAATACCTTTCAGTCATCTGGTCAGTCCCCTGGTCAGTCTCTACAAATATTCCATCTGGTTCCTTAGCACAATGAGGTAATTTTTTAAAAGCACTTAGTGTTGTTACCTCAAAAGTCAGAAATCCGTGGATAATTGATTCGGGTGCAATTGATCATATGACTAACTGTTACCAATTATTCACTACATATTCTCCTTGTGCTAGGAATTAGAAAGTTAAAATTGCAGATAGAACCCTTTCACCCTTAACAAGAAGCAGGGGCGGAGGCAGGATTTAGAAAGAGGGGGGGCGAAATTGTGCTAAATTTTTTTACCTGAAAGCGACTCGTCGAATTTCTCAAGTCAATATATTGGAAGTTATCATCGAAATAACAATAATAGACTCACGTAAATTAAAAATGTCTAACATTAAAACGTCAATAATACATTGAATAAATAAAGTCAAACATTTACGTAGCAACAAGACGAATCGTTTGTAACCTAACTTTACTTAGACTCTTTAAACTGCGATCTACGATTTTTCATATCATCAAACTCATCAATTATTGAATCAATATTAAAACTCTGAGCAACTTCTTTCTCAATATGCATAATCAAACTACTAGCTAAGAAATCATCCTAAGTTTTATTCCGCAATCTTGTCTTCACAATCTTCATTGCTGAAAATGCACGTTCAGATGTAGCTGTAAAAACAGGAAGAACTAAAACAAGTCGAATCAACCTATCTATGAGAGAGTAGATGTAAAACCCCAGTTTTTTTTTTTTTTTTTTTTTTTGTGTGTGGAATGTTATTTTTTTTCTTTATTTGCTTATGTTGTCATTAGAGGAAATAACTTTGAGTTAACTATAAAATATAAAATGGATTAGATCTTTGACTTTGTTTTATCAGGGATCTCTTGTATGTTTGGAATTTATATTTCGACTTGGTTTATAAGACAGTTGCCAATGTTTAGAATATAATGTTTATTAGAATTCTATTTTTCCAAGACTTGTGTGTTATTAGAGTTCTATTAGGATTCTAACTGCTTGGGCCTAAGTGCTTGTATAAATATATAACCAGTGGGTTCTTTCACGTAAATATAAATAAATGTAGGGTTTATTTTATCCGCACAAAAACTAGACCTGTTTTTCTAATTATCTCCCGACGCCGCTCTCCCTTGATTGCGAATTGGTAATTGCCTTCTTTCTTCTTTTATTTACTCTTTATTGAGTTTGTGTGTGCGTACTGGGCATTGGTTCTATTTTAAACACACGGGAAGTGGAGTTAAGTCCATGTGTGGTGTTATTTTATTATTCTTTGTTAAATTAAGATTTAGAAGAATTTGTGTATGCATCTCCCTATAGGATTTAAAAGAATCTGAGTATGTGTCTTCCTATTGGAAATAGAAGAAAAGAATTGCTTATTGTATTTTATTGAAGGTTGTGTCAACCATTATGCATACAAAGTTCTGTTCTAGAAAATTAGGAATAGTGAAAGTGTATTGGGTCTTTCTTTTAATTGCTATCTATACAACACGTATGCATATACCTATATATATTTATATATAATATAATAGGTGCATGGTAATAGTTGATTTATGAAAGTAGACTAAAATTAATTGCTTGACTATCTTCACTTTCTAAGATATAGTGATTTGGATTTTAGACATGTTTAAGCTAGATTAACAAAACGGGGAGTTAAATGCTTTAGTAATGTTTATATATACTTCTTATGAAAATGATTATCTGTTCTTATGCAAAATAAGTTATAAATGAATTAGTGTATATATTATAAATTGAGTTACAACCTTTTTAAGAATAATTTATCTAATTACTTTGCCTATGAATATGTACGAGTATAAATTTGTTGAAGTATACCCTATATATACCGTGACTTCAAAGTTGTATTTTAAAATGGTTAATTCCTTTTGAGAACTCTAGAACTTTGAACTAATTTACACATTTATATATACTTTATGTGTATAATTATATAACGTAGTATTACTATAAGCACGGGAGCATTTGTGTAATTTATATATGATTTAGGATTAGAGTCATTAGCAGAGTTTTGTCTAAGTAGATTAGAATTAGAATTTTACTTTATTAAGATTCTACTCTGAATAATAGGTGGTATTGGCTAGTGATCGTCGTATCTTGGTTGTCTTGCAACTATTGCAACTATCAGGTGAGTGTTCGTAATTCGTAAATCTGTACTTACTTTTGAAAAACTGGAAGGATGCATGTATATATGTACGACTCTAATATTTATGTATTAGTTACTCAGTGTTTTATGAAAGCATGTGACAGGTTAAAGTTTCTGAAAAGTATTTGTTTCACTTATGATGATAATGTCCCGTCTGTTCTGTTATGTTTTGTTCTGTTAGTTGGATCCAACTTTAGCTTGGGTGTGCTTGGGTTAAGACCGGGCAGCAGAGGGCTCGCCGGTTGAGTCTCAAGTCCCCATGGCCCATTCCCTCTTAGATACAACGGGAGATCGTTGTTATCTTTGTTGGGTCGTAGGTTTTACACATGAACCATGGCATGTGCTCATGTCTGTTTGTAAGGTCGCTCCTTACACGGGGCGATAAGGCAATGATTCTGGAAAGGGTTGTAAGGCTGGTCTGCATCAGCAATTAAACGGGGACGCTCATCATCATAAGTGGCTAATGTTTCAGTATAAAGTCATCTTAAATTGAAATATCTGGATTTTGAGAGTTAATATGACTGCATGTGATGTATTGCTTTCCTGTTTCAAATCTTTCTCAAAATAAATGTTTTATCAGTAAAAGCACAATCTGCACACACTCATGGACACTCACTGAGATTTTTATATCATAAAACGTTTTTTCTTTCCTTCCTTTCAGAGTTAGGCGGGTACCCGGATGAGACCTTGATGAAGAGTTGGTGACCTTGAGCTCTGTATAGTAACTGTGTGAGTTATATAAGACCTCAGAGACTTTGGTGTTTTGGAGTTAACTCAGTTTAGATTTTAGATTAGAGTAAAGTATTGGAGTATTCTTTTGTATTTTGTTAGTTATCATGTCATTTCTTCAACAATTAGAAATTTTAGTCCCTTGTTTAAGTAGTTCAATTGTTCAGCTATTGTTCTATTTAGGTTGGAATTTTTGGACTGTTACAGTAGATCTTTGACTTCTCGGTCTTTGACAATACCTGACACAACTCTGAAATCATTGAAACATTTTGAAGACTAGTATTCTTTCGAACATCAACTTCAAAAAGCTCCAATTGTTACTTGAGATGTAACTTTTCCTGATTTGTAAAATCATCAGGATAAAACTTCTCAACAAGAGTGCAAATATTTTTTATGTCAAACAGTCTATAACCATTCTTGGGTCTAAAGCTGGACTCAACTTAAGCAACTCCATGGCATCTTCGTTAAATCTATACTTCATCTCTTGTAGAATGTTATCAATCGTTCCAGGAAAAATGTCAATCCGATAGTGATGCTCGAGTGTAACTGGATTACCTTTCCTAGAACGCCCTCTACTTGATAGACGAGGACCATTCATGTCAGGTATATCTATATCACGTTTCTCACAAAAAGTCTTGACCGTTTCACATAATTGATCCCATCCAACTTCTCTAAATTTTTGAATAACTTCTTTTGTGTTTGCTACTGCATCCATTGCATTCAATATATCTTGAGATTTACACTGCAACATAATACAAAGATCATTTGTCCTTCCCAATAATTCTATCAGAAAATGCAAGATAAACACAAATTCAAATGACATCATTATATCATAAGCTCCATCAGCTCCAGCTCTAGAGGATAAGGCACTTCTATCATTTTCGTCTTCCTGTTTCAAGCTCATTACTTGAAATCAATTCTTCTATTCGGATAGACTCTGCAAGATGCAATTGATCATGACGCTTTGTAGAAGAATCAACCACATTGATAATAAGATTTAAATGTGAGAAGAAATGCTCAACAGGGATCACACTTTGAGTTGTTGCCACTAATCAATTGCAACCGATGAGCAAAACAATGAATATAGTATGCACTCATTCAAAAACAAAGCTTGTAGCCCATTCCACTCTCCTCTTATGTTACTAGCACCATTGTATCCTTGTCCTAGAATATTTTGTATGCTAAGCTGATGATGACAAAGAACGCCACATATTGTTTTCTTCAAAGTAGATGCTTTAGTGTCCTCAACATGAACTATATCAAAGAATCTCTCTCGAACAAATCCATCTTTATCAACAAACCTCAAAATAATTGCCATTTGTTCTCCTCTTGATTCATCTCTAGATTCATCAACTATAATACAAAACTTTTCAACACCAATTTCTTTTCGGATAAATCTCTGAATTCTGCTAGCATAAAGTGATAAGATCTCATTTTGAATCGTGGGAGGAGTATAAGAAGCATTTGTCAAAACAGTTGAAGCTACTTCGTCATTATAAGATGCAGTATGCTTTACAAGCTCCAAAAAATTACCACGGTTCTGTGAGTCAAACCGTTCATCGTGACCCCTAAATGCAATAGCCTGAAACGCACAATATCCACTGAAACTCTAAGTCTTAACCGATTCTTTGCCACTAACTCTACAGATTGTTTCTCCAACATCTTGTCAATATGTTGCAATGAGTTCATCATATTCTGACCTTTTTTTTTACCGCAACTTTATGTGAAGAATTAGGAGCATAACCTTTATTTGTCAAAAAAGCACAATTTTTACCCTCATTCACTTTTTTCCACGATTGAAACACACCAACAACAAAAGCATTTGACCCAAAAACTGTTGATGGCTTTGCAAACAGAAAACACGGAAGACAAAATGCAGCATCCTTTGAATGAGAATATTCTAACCAATCAGGAAATAGCTTGTACCAAGAACTAAGGAACTCTCTTCCATGTCTATCAATAAGCTCACTAGATTTTAGTGGATTAACTTGATATGGGCCAAGTCTTAAATAAGCTCGTCGAATTTGATCTCGCTTATCGACAACATAATCCCATATCATTTGATGTTTACCCAGATATCGTTCAATATCGATGTTTGCATCTTTATCAATTCGTGGAATTTTCCGTTGAGGAGAATCCGGATGCACAACTTGATCAAGAACATTTTCATTTTCAAAAGAAACATGAGCATCACCATCATTAGGAATTGAACTCTCGGGATTATGAGAATCTTCTTAAACACTACTTTTTTTTAAATAAGAATCAATTCTTTTCTTGCCCGTTGATTAAAGACCTATCCAAAATAGAATTCATGATTTAATCAATTGTTACATTGCTTCTTCATTGTCATAAAATTGAAAATCACATGTCTCAAAAGTCAAAAAATGTAATGTTTAAGACCAGAAAACCCTAAGTGTGACATAAATACGTAAATAATGTTCAAGACTACAAAATACTAAGGGTAACATAAATACCTAAAAATACCTAAATAATATTCAAGACTACAAAACCCTAAGTTCAACATAGATACCTAAATAGTTAAAATTGATCATATACCATAAATCCATAATCAATAAGAACACATACTCAAACAATGAACACAAAATCATATTTTATTCATAGTATATTATAGTAAAAAGATGAATTTAAAAATGAAAAATGCTTACAAGTTACAAGTTGCAGTTCGTCGCCACTCGCCCAGCTCTTTTTGCTTTTTGCTGTGTGTTTTGATTCATTAAACAAAACAAAAAGGTTCTGCCTCTTTTTCTCATTGTGCAAATCCCGTAACTAAGTCAATTGGGCTTAACTTATTATTGTGTCTCATTTATTGGGTGAGCCACAAAAATAATAGTATTTTAGTTAAAGAGGTGGCCAGAAAAATATTAAGTCAAAGAGGTGGTCCAATTATATAGATATATAGTATTTTAGTTGAATTTGTGGTGGGCCATATATTATTTAATAGAAGAAGTGGGCCAACTAATATATTTAATTGTAAGATTATAAAATAAAAAAAAGCGGGCTTCAGATTTGGAGGGGGGGGGGGGGCAAAAATTAGTACAAAGAAAACATATAACAGTTTGTATTAATACATAACACTAATATAATATTAACTTTCAAAAGGCTGGGGGTGCAATGGACCCCACATGCACTCCCCTGCCTCCGCCACTGACAAGAAGTATTAAGATTTTCAAGTCAATGACACTTGAATCTGTCCTCCATGTTCCTAACTTATCCTGTAATTTACTTTCAGTAAGCCAATTAACCAAACATTCACATTGCACTACTCAATTCTTTCCCTCTCATGGTATATTTCAGGATCTATCATCGGGGAAGATGATTGGTAGTGCTAAAGAGTGTGAGGGACTCTTCTACCTTGAAGAGGTGGACTTGAATAAACTAGGTCGAATTGCAATTTGTGATTCAGTTTCTCCGTCTAATAAAAGTGACATTTGTTATGGCACTTTAGACTAGGTCATCCCAACATTCAATATCTAAAACACTTGTTACCATCCATGTCTCTGAATAATTCACATCTTGATTTTCAGCGTGAAATTTGCGAATTAGCTAAGCATCAACGCACCTCCTTTCCAAAATCCAAATATTCCAACTGCACCTTTTGCTATGATTCACGGTGATATTTAGGGTCCCTCTCGCATCCCTAATCGAAGTTAAACAAAATGGTTTATTACGATAATTGATGATCATACTCGTGCATGTTGGGTTTATCTTTTTAAACACAAAAGTGAGGTTCATTCGGTCTTTATTATCTTTCATACCATGATTCAAACACAATTCCAAAAATAAATCCAAATTCCGAGAACTGACAATGACACAGAATATTACAACAATATCTTGAGTGATTGTCTCTAAAAAAAACATGGGATAACTCATCAAACCTCATGTATTAACACTCCTCAACAAAACAGGATAGCTGAACGAAAAAACCAACACCTACTTGAAGTGGCCCGAGCATTAATGTTAACTACAAACATGGCAAAAATATTTTTGGGGGATGCCATTTTAAAAGGTTGCGTACCATATCAATCGAATGTCAAGTCGTATTCTATCTTTAAATAAACTACTTTAAACCCTTTAAAATTACTTTCCAATCTCTCGCATATACTTGAGTCTCACCTCTAAAGTATTTGGTTGTGTAGCATTTGTTCATGTCCATCCTAATGATCAAGGAAAATTAGACCATCGTGCACTTAAGTGTGTTTTTATTGGCTATTCTCCTACACAAAATGGTTACAAATGTTATGACCCCTCTATAAGGAAAACATTTGTCAGTCTTGATGTAACTTTCTTTGAAACAACACCTTATTTTCAAAAATCGTCCATTCAAAGGAGGAATTTGAGTGAAGATCTGTTTTTTGATTTCAATTTATCTGAGTGTGTACTAAGTACGAAAACTATTGACATTCCTTTGTCAAACAACTTACCTATAGTTCCATCTATAGAAGAAAACTTGAACTTAGGGGGAGAACAAAAACGAAATGGCCAAGAAATACGTGTATACTCAAGAAAGCCAAAATCAGGGAACAAGGAGAATCTCACACCTAAAGCACCAAGAGAGTCTGAACTGGTGATAGTTCCAGAATCACCGTCGCATTCAGGTAACTCTGAAACTTGTGTTATTGATTTACGTATTGCTCTTAGAAAGAAAAATCGTTCATGTACCATCCATCCCATCTCACAATTTGCGTCATACAACACTTTGTCTACTGGATTTAGTGCATTCACCTCCGAACTTGATAATACAGAAATCGCAAATAATATTCAGGAAGCCGTTGGAGATCCGAAGTGGAGAGAGGCAGTGATGGAAGAAATTAATGCTTTGGAGAAAAATGAAACATGGGATGTGATGAATTTACCAAGGGAAAAGAAGTCGACTGGTTGTAAATGGATCTTCTCACTTAAGGATAAAGTTGATGGGACTGTTGAACGACATAAAGCCCGACTCATCGCCAAAAGATTTACTCAAACCTACAACATGGATTACATGGGAACTTTTTCCCTTGTGGCAAAGTCAAATACAGTTTGTGTCCTTTTGTCCTTGGTAACAAACTTCGATTGGCCACTTCAGAAACTTGATATTAAATGCCTTTTTAAATGGCAAGCTGGAAGAAGAAGTTTTCATGACCATGCCACCAGGCTTCAGTAAAGATGGTAATGAAAATCAAGTGTGCAAGCTCAAAATGTCTCTCTACGGTCTAAAATAATCACCAAGAGCATGGTTTGATATATTCTCAAAGGTGATTAAAGGTCAAGGGTATCAACAAAGTCAATCAGACCATACAATGTTCTTCCGACACAGTAGCGTAAGAAAGACAGTTCTCATTGTTTATGTTGACAATATTTAATTGACATGAGATGCATGTGTTGAGATGGAGAGACTGAAGAAAATATTGAATATTGATTTGAAGTTAAATATTTAGGAAAAATGTGCTATTTTTTGGGAATGGAGGTCGCTAGATCAAAAGGGGGAATTTCAGTCTCACTTCTTAGAGAAACATGGATGCTTGGATGTAAACCACGCGACACCCCAATTGAATATGAAAAGAAGATAGAAGATTTTGGTGGACGAGTTGACAAGCAAAGATATCAGAGATTAGTTGGCAAGATTATATATTTATCTCACACCAGACCTGATATCGCATTTGCGGTTAGTTTCGTAAGCCAACATATGCATTCTCCAATGGAGCTGCACCTCAAAGCTGTGTACAAAATTCTCAAATACATCAAAAGCTCACCTGGAATGGCCTTACTTATTAAAAGAGGGGTAAGCAGAGAAGTGGGAATCTTTACAGATGCGGATCGGGTAGGATCAGTGGAAGATAAAAGGTCGACTATAAGATATTGTGCATTTGTATGGGGAAACCTAGTGACTTGGAGAAGCAAAAAACAGAATGTTGTTGCCAAAAGCAGTGCAGAAGCTGAATTCAGGGGTGTTGCCCAACGAATATGTGAGGTACTATGGCTACAAAAACTCCTACATGGGATGCAAGTCACAAGTCAGCCTACTGCAAAACTCTATTGTGATAACAAGACAGCCTTTAGCATTTCACGTAATCCAGTTGAACATGATAAAATGAAGCATGTGGAGGTTGACAGACACTTCATCAAGGAGAAAGTTGATAATCGGTCTGTTTGTATAACATATGTTCCTACAAATCATCAAATCACTGATATATTTACCAAGGGATTATCTCGTCATATGTTTAATGATCTCACTTGCAATTTTGATCTCATCAATATTTACCATCCAACTTGAGGGGGAGTGTGGAAATCTCAGCAGTAAATCTAAAATTTAAGCTTGTTAGAATATTATAAAGTAGAATGTTAGGTGGAACGAATCGTAGGTGAGAGTGGTAGTTGAATGTGTTAGATAACAAGTTATGGGAAGGTTGTCAGAAATTAATATATAGATTTGTATATATAGGTGGCTTGTTGTACTAAAAATATAACATTGAGGAAAATACATTGAATACAATGTATCTTCTTCATTCCTCCATGGAATGCTAAGCTTTCTTCATTATGTGAATGCTAGAAAAAGGTTGATGGAAAAGTACAAGAGTTTGTATCGGACCCCATCTGCAGCACATTGTATTGATCTTTTGTTGGAAGATATAGGGAAACTGAAGGTCATCAAGAAACACTTGCCAAAGCTAAACAAGTAGTAAAGTTTATACACAGTCACATTTTGGTCCTAGATCTAATGAGATCATCTACAAAAAATCATGAACATCTTCGGGCAACAGTGACACGGTTTGCTACTTCGTATCTCACTCTTCAGAGCATTTACAAACAAAAATAAGATCTCCAGAGCATGTTTACATCAGAACACTAGAACTCAAGTGTTTGGGCAAGAAAACCAAAAGGTGTGAAAGCTCAAAGTACTGTAGTGTATGATCGATTGTTCTGGGGTGATGTTAAATATTGCATTTCTGAGTGTAATTCCACTTGTAAGTGGGCAAAGGGAAGTTGATTCAGAAAATAGACCTGCAAGAGGTTTTATATATGAGTTGATGGATGCAGCTAAAGAAAAAATTGCTTTTAATTGCAATCATGCTATCCAGAAGTACATGCATATTTGGAACAAAATTGATGTTAGGTGGATGCCACAACTTCACAGACCATTATATGATGTTGGATATTATTTGAATCCTCAACTTCGATTTGAGGATAGATTTTCTTCTTTTGAAGGAGTCAAAGATGGATTATACGAGTGTATGGATAAGATGTTGAATTACAGAGATAAGTTTAAGACGGATGTCCAACTAGATCAATACAATAATGCAATAGGGGAGTTCAGGACTCAAATTGCAATTGATTCAAGAAATTTACGTTCTCCAGGTATATAATTGTGCTTTTATTTGTGCAGTTAATTATTTAAATTTTCTTAGTAATATGAGATATGCTAAATAAAAAATAGTTGCTTATTTTTTTACTGCGTAATTATTTTAATAGAAGATTGGTGGGTAAGATTTGGGAGCAAAACATCAAAATTGACTAAATTTGTCATTCGTGTACTAAGTCTAACTTGTAGTTCTTCTAGATTTGAAAGAAACTGGAGTTCCTTTGAAAGCGTAATTTATCGTTTCTCGTCTTGTTTGAGTAGCTTATAATTTTTTTGACATAGCTGCTAAATTCTATGTCATTGTGATATTTATTTTTCCATCTTAGATTCATACAAAGAAAAGAAATAGACTTGAACACAAAAGGCTAAATGCACTCACTTTTGTGATATGCAGTACTAGACTACGGAAAAGAAGTATAAGAAGAAATTCGCAAGATGTTGATCTGATTGTAGTTGAGGAGGTTGACTCAAATGATGAGAGGATTACTGAGAAAGAAGACCCAATAATTCCTAATGACGCATCATGGCTTGATGATGAAAATTTGTTTGATGTAGAAATGATTAGGCACATTCCTGTTGCTGAATATCACAAAGAGGGTTGTTCTCGTCCTAATATTTCAAGTGATGCTCGTAGTTCTTCAACTCGACCACAAAAGAGAACAAGGATAAGTGAATCTTCTAGCAGTATGTCTCTTTTCTCTATATATGTATATATCTTTAAAACATTTTTATTTACAGGTAGAATGTTTCAACTCTGTTGTTATGTGAATAGTTTTGAGATCTCAAAACACAGGAGAAAGACATGAAACATGAATGACACTGGATGAAGACGGAGGAGAAGATTTAGAAGATAATCTTGGAAGAAGAGTGAATGAAGAAACATACCCTCATGGCGGTGCTACTCAAGTTGGATTAGAAGTGGGCATGAACAATGAAGATGCTTGTTTAGACGATTATACATATAATAGTGATTAAGTAAATCACTGCATCATGCAAAACTTCTTCTCATTTTGTGGTGCACATATATTAAATGTTTAGTATCTCTGCTAGTAGGGTTCTTTTGTGAAACAATGATAGTATTTTAGCATAACAACAGCTTAGTTTCACGGAGGTCACATTCTGAGTATGATCTTGAGTTTTGCTGCTGAAGCTTTTGTGTTGAGGATATACTATTACTAATTAATGTTTTTAGATGATAACTCAGCTAGTAAATGGTGCATATGAGTATGTATCTGCAAATTGTTTAGTATTAGATTATTCTTACATTGTTTGCAATCTACATGTATTATTTAATGAAAGTAAGCAAAAATGTGTAAGCTAGTTAGTTGAAAAACACTATCAGAATATCCTAGTCCAAGTTTTTCTTGAAATTTCTTAGAGTTATTTGATTTATCTTTTTAATATATTAAATTTCTATTTGCATTTTATACACTACTATTTTTATTTAAATTAAAATTACAACATTTATGGGGCTTATTCCACGCCCAATGTTGCACGGATACGGATACGGGACTCGGATACGACACGATACGGACACGGAGACACGGGTTGTTTTGAAAATTACAGGATACGATACGTGCAGGATACGCGGAATTCTTTCTTTTTACTAATAATTTAATTATATAACAACATAATAATAAAATAACTGTCAATAATAATTTAACTTCACTTACAAACAAACATATTCAATTTCAAACACAACAAAATTATGCAATCAAACATAAAAAGATCCATAATCCATATAAGCTCAAAGACCCAAAATGTAAATTCAAAAATTACACCAAGATTAAAGAGTTATACAATAACAATAAGTGAACATTTAATTTAAGCTCCAATAACATCATTAAAACAATAAAACCCTATCATTGTTCAACTTCATCAGCAAACAAAACTAACTCAAATTCAGACTCATCAAGAGAGAGATTCGCAATTTCATGAATACCAACATCATCTAAATATTCAAGAGCATCCCCTGCAACATCCCACATCCTTGACTCTCCTTGCGTGTATTGTGCACTTTTTCTTGATAAAAGACGAAGATTACTACGTATAAACACCAAATCTTCAGCACGTTGTGGAGTTATTTTGTTTCTCTTTGTTGTGTGAATAAATGCATTAGTACTTTCATGGAAATAGTTTGAAGGTGAGGTGCTGCCGAACCATGAATTAGCCACCATTGTATAGGATTCATCACCAATCTATCTCTTATAGAATCTTCATCAGAAAAACCTTGTAAGCATCCAAAAAACTTTGCAAGTTCCCCATTTACTTCTCTTCGAATCTCCTCACTAGGAAATAGACGTTTCAAGCATAATTTTCTCAAGTTTGAAACCTCTGGGTCACGTTGGGGTGGTGCAAGATTTGGATGTTCATTTTCCCACTCTTTGGTTGTACACCTGTTAAATATTACAACTATATAATTAGTCTCAATTTAAAACAATAAAGTTAATATTCTAAAAGTCTAAAACATAACTTAATTTAATAGATAAGTCTCTAACCTTGGATTCAAGGAATGAACTAAACAATGTAAAGGATTATTACTTTTACTCCATCTTTCCTCCAATATTACTTTCACAACATTCCAAAAGCTTGACCTGTCTAAATCAGTTTTCTTTTCATGTGCATAAATGCTTTTCTTCACTTACAATATCATAGAATCCTACATCTCATACAATAAATGGAAACAAGGCTTGTCTGTGTCACAAAACCTAAGCATAGTGTAGATAGGCTCTGTGAAATGAAGAATATAATCAATATCATCCCACCAACTGTCATTTAGAAGTTCTTCTTTCACAAGTCTCGCCTTTGTAACATCATCATCACGATAACTAGACCACTGCTCACTAAGAACCATAGCCTGTAGTTGTTGCTTAATGAGTTTGAGTCTTTTTAACATAACAATAGTAGAAGCAAAGCTAGTCTCAGCAACAACAATCAACTTAAGCTTAGAAAACTCGTTAAACATGGCAAGCCTCATGGTATGATTCATAACAAAGTTCCTAATCATTAAAGCAGATCCTGCAACCTCTGTAATCCAACTGCATTTATCATACGTTATTCCATTGGCATTTGTGTTTTTGGCAGCACAAATATTTTTCAATGTAAGATTAAGAGTATGTAACACACATGGTGTCCAAAAAATATTAGGATATGTTTGTTCAACTAGCAACCCAGCTGCTTTACAAATTGGATTTATCCGTAATAACTTGAACAACATTACTAACCCCAATTTGTGCTATCACTTCTTTGATCAAACCCGCAATAAAAAATCTAACTTTATACTCACCTTCACAATTCACAGCACGAATGAATACAACCCCGCTTTCATTAATGGTCATAAAGTTAATGAGAGGCCTTCTTTGAGGGTCTGTCCACCCATCACAAACAACACTTACTCCTTTAGTTCTCCATGTACTTTTAGTACTTTCAAGTGCATTCTCTAAATTGTTTCTCTCTTTCTGCAACATCATTATTTGCAGCAAAAAAAAAATGCTCGAATAAAGTAAGAATTTTTTGGCAAGGTTAAACGGAAGGTCAGCCGAGTAAAACATTTTTGCAATTTCTCCATCCAACGCCTCCCTAGCTCTCAAATTAAAAACTTTCTCTAAAGCACTATCACCACCAACCTTTCTTTTTTTTGGACCAAAAGAGCTTAAGACATCCACTGATGATGAATGAGAAGATGAATGACTAGAGCCCGATGTTGAGCGAGGCACATGAACTGGTTTAGTTCTATTTTCTCTTCTGTGGTTGCTTCTTCATCTAAGTTAACCAACTCATCTAATTTACCAATTGTTACTTTTTCACAATGTTTTATTCCACCAGAACTCAGCTTTAGCAAATGTGCTCTAACTCTAGAATAAGAGCCCTTGAAGTGAAACTTACATAACTTGCATTCAACAAATTGATTCCCACCCCATCACTCATTTTCCCTAACTTATTCATAAATTTCCACAGTGGCCAATAGTTCGGCCCTGTTACATGCTCATCATTTGTTTCATTAACACCATCAACACTACCACTACCACTAGCCATGGTAATTTTGAGAAATATATAATATTACCACACTGAGGATCTAAGAAGTGTATCAGAATCAGACTTTTAGCTTGAGACGTATACAAAGCATAAATCTGCAAAAACATTCAAAGCAACACAAAAATAACAAATTATTGAATGTTCTTCTTCAAAAATCTTAATATAACCTTGAGAGATAATAAAGAAGCAGAAGAATAAAAACTTTGAGAGTTTTTGTTCATAAAATTTTTGATTTATATAAACCCTAATTTCAAAATTAGGGCAGAATAATCAAAGAAAAAGGGGCAAAATCGTGCAAGAAATTAAGAGAGGAGGAAGAATCAAACATCATACCTGATTCCTTGAGAGATGAACAACTAAAACCAAGAGAAGCAATTTTGTCTCACGCGAGAAGAAGCTTTTATTTTTGAATTTATAATATGTTTGTTCTGTATTCTGTAATTGAAGAGAAGTAGAATCCGTAGCTTTTTAAGTTTTTTACCTTTAACTTTAGTCTTATTTGCAAATTAAGTTCTAGTTATTTAATTTTACAAAATAACCCCAACAAATTTTAAAAATTTGACAAATTGGCCTTAAAACACGGATACGCGTATCAGAAACGCCCCCAAGGCGTATCAGATACGCATATCCGAATTATTAAAATTAAATAAAAAATTAGATATGCCACGTGGCGTATCCGACACGTATCGGGCGCGTATCCGTCGTGTATCGTATCTGATACGTATCTGACACTGCATTTTGTAGTTTTTTCAAGTATCCGTGCATCATAGGCCACGCCTCTCAGTATGTAAAATGCGCTGCTTACAACCCACGCATTTGACAACATTGGTTAAATTCTTTGAGTCAAAGTTTAATTTTCAGAATATAGTGACTTTGTTAGAACTTAAGACATGTGGGTTGATTACATGTCCAAATCAAAAGACACTATGATATAGGACTAGCACTATTAAATATTATTGTGGCCTAATGTGTTGATTACCAAATGGATAGTCGAGTCAGTAATTTATTTGTGAATTTATTTAGTTAACTAACTATGTATTAGTATATTGTAGCAGTTCAACGGTTAGTTATGAAAAAACTAATGTAGTTTGTATATCTTACATAAATAAGTATGAGTGGTTTGGTTCCATAGATTAGGTATGATATCTCATGTAATCCTACATAATCTCTAATTTGGTTTCTTAGATAAAATTCCCGGGCAGCTTCAAGATTTGACCGTAATTTACGGTTTTTACTCCAAATTAGAGATAAACCATCGCCACCCCCCCTCCATGCGATTAAATAATCGCGAAATTTCCTCCCCATGACCCCTGTGAAAATATTAATTCCGTTCTTACAATAGTAATTAAAATATACCATTGCCCCTCAGAAAACACAACGAATTAGCAAAATCTTTTTCAATTTATACGTACACATCACTTTTCTATTAGGTAGGGTTTGTTCGAGCCCTCCTCTTCTACTACAGCATATCTAGTCTAGGTGCCCAGATAAGCTTTCTCTTTCAATTGTTTTTATTACCCATAGCTGAAGCACTTACCTTTCAATTGTTTTGTTTGTCTTCCTGTGGATTTCAACAACACCTCTGCTCATATTTGGTGACTCCGTGGAGAATTTTGTGGGGAGAATTAAGGATTTAGAGAATTGTAGACTGTTGCAGAAGTGAGAGAGAGAGAGAGAGAGAGAGAGAGAGAGAGAGAGAGAGAGAGAGAGAGAGAGAGAGAGAGAGAGAGAGAGAGAGAGAGAGAGAGAGAGAGAGAGAGAGAGAGAGAGAGAATTTTGGATTTTATGAGAATTGTAGGCTGTAGCAGAAATTGAGAGAAGAGGGCCGAAGCTTTTCTGGGGTAAAAGGGTAAAAAAGGTATTTGGTCACTTATCATTATACAATTATTATGAAATAGGAAGATGTATCTTTTGAAACCAAATGGATGCGTACGATTAGAAATACCTCAAAAAACTGATTTTCTATCTCATTTGCAATCTGTACCATGAAACAGAGATAATTGCAATTAGGAAACCAAACGACTCCGTAGAGTAAAAGCGTTGGTTAGTGAAATAAGAAAGGATTTGTAGTAATTATATTTTATTTTCTCTCAAACTTCTCATCTCTTTTTGTAGAGTTTAGTTCTTCTCTCAAAACAACAACTTTATATTGATCCTAAGAATTTGGTGTTTTTCATCTTGAACTTTAATATCTCGACTCTCACAATGTATTTAAAAACGAAGCAACACATCAAGATGCTACTCTCTAAGATGTTGGAGATCTTAGAACAAACAAAATAAATAAATGAGAAAACTGGTGGATTCAGTCGCAACAATATTTTAGAAACTGTCTATGCAGCAAAACCAAGTTCCATAAACATATCCACCCTCTCCTTCAAAGGTAACTCCCTCACACATATTGCCCAAATCCTAATGTGATTCTGTCATCTTCAAAATGATCCATATATTTACGCCACTCTGCAACAGGACTATGATTGTTCAATAACAAAAGAAATTTCTAAAACTTACCACCTCCAATAAAATTATCCCTGACACGATGCGCACGATGAAACAAAAGTTACAGGTTGTACCCATTCATATGGGTTAAAGATTAAATCATACTGTGTTACGGTTTTTGAAATCATAAATGAAGAAATGGAAGAAGTTGCACTGACATTTGTCAAGTGTTCGACAAAATGCCCCAGAGCTAAACCAATAATTGTGGTAAAGTTTTAACTGACGATTAAATGGTTAATCTCATTTCATTTAGCCTTTCATCTAATTTTCTCATTCTTAATGATCTAGGATCAACTCTTGTCAATGTTGCGTTGCTTGAATGCATAAGTTTTAACGAATTTGTGTGTCTAAATGTTGAGAAGAACTGTATGAGTATTTTGGGCTATAGCCACATGATGTTCAACGAAGATTCTCTTCACCTACTTGTGGAAAAACACCTTGTTAAAAGGCATCCAAAGATTTTGTTGCCACCACCCCAATCGCCACTTAATCTTTATGAACATCTTTCGAAGATCAGCGTGGATGTATCTAGTCGTCAGATGGTACTATGCAGAATAAAGATAGACGACATAATCAGCAAACAACTGGTGGAGGAAGTCGATGCTATCTGTTGAAGTGTTGCAGAACTTTCTGGTTTTCCCTTTCTCAAGGTATATATCAAAGGTCCATTAATTTTGACACAAAGTATGGAGAATATATTGCCTTATAGGCAATAATCATTTTACGTCTTAAGTCAACTCTTTACTGTCTCTTTTTCATACTTTTCTAATGGTACCTAGTGTGCTAACTTGATGACAAAAACGGGCTGTGTATTTTCTATAAATGCACCTATGTTAGATACGTTAGCAGTTTTCTAGAATCTTTGTAGTAAATTTACAGTTGTGGAGTGGTACGATGAATGAACTGGTTTAAAAATGTTGCAAGAAGTTAGATATTTTGAGTGTAAATTTAAGTGAGAAGTTTCCGTAAATGCACCTATTTTGTATGCTAATTTTTGCTTTGCGCTAGAAATAAATATCACAAGAGAAATCACATAAGAAAATGCACCGATGTTATACCGCTAATTTTTGCGCTGCGTTTGAAATAAATATCACATGAATATAAATTATATTTATATTAAGGAATCACATAAGAAAATGCACTTTGTTGCTTCTACTATGTTAACTTGAACGCATATAAGTTTTAATTCCGAAGAAGAAAAGTGAAGCCACAATGACCACAATAATTGAAAATGATCATAGATCTAAATTTCTAAGTTCTTTCCTCATAAGTAGAATAACATTTTCATTCTAAAGAATCTAAACACTATTATCCACGTCTCTTGCAACACCAGTATTTATAAGTTTCACAAAACATGTCAAAAAGATTTCAAAACAGAAAACATATTTTAATATCTTACAGACTAAAATATACACCTAAACAAAAACTTTCATCCACAAAGATGGTTTCCCGAACGTGATTGAGATATTAAATTTATAAGTAATAATCTCTCTCTATCTTGGAACAATTGTTAAATACATTCACAAAACTAACTTAAGATCTGAATTATTACACACACTCACACTTCAAATAGGAAATTCGTCATTCTTGTCGAAATTACAAAATCATGTAGTAACAATAATAAAACATAAAATGCTGCTAACAAAAACTAATATTCAAACAAATTAAAAAAAAAAATATAATGTCTTTGAAAAAGAGTATATTATTATTTATTATCCGTTATGTTCGATGAGACCGAAGTATGCAGAAGTCAAAATCTATTAATTACACTATAAATTGCCAAAACACAAAACACAACTCACAAAGAAGAAACATTTTCCCTCAAATTAAAAACCCTAAACTACTCATTTGAATTTCTTCTTCTTCATTTCATTTCCATGGCCTCCGCAGAACAAGCGATGGCCTCAGTTCAGTCCAATTCAATCCCGATTGTTGATATCCGTTTGCTATCTCAATCGGAGCTCTACTCACTCGCACTCTCTTCTCCTTCATTCGACCGATGCGACGACGTTTTGATCCCCAAAATTGATCGCTCTGTCTTCAATGAGTCCGCCGGTTCTCGCAAACAGACTTACTCTCGCCTCCGCCTCGCTCCCGCCGCCTCTGCCGCCGGACCTCGCCGCCGACTCCGTCCCACCGCCACCACCAACAATGCCAGCAATTCCGACCCCGACAACGCAGAAAATGCCCACATAGTTGTTCTGCTTAAGCAGTTGTTTGGCGCGGGTACGAGTACTAGTAGTGAATTAGTCTCGGTGGAAGTGGATATGGATATGGATCCTAGTGAATTGGTCCCAGTAAAAGTAGATTACTCGACTTCGCTGGTTCCGGTTCCGGTTGAGGTAGATTACTCGCTTTCGCAGCAGCATTTGTTGTTGACGTCGCCATCTTCCTATGTGGGACCCACTGGACATAAGCGGAAGCGTGGCCGCCCTCGAAAGGATGAAGCTTTAGGGAACGAGGGGGCGACGGAGGAGTTCAAGGCGGAGGTTCGGGCTGTTGATGTCGATGGTAATTTTGTAGTTGGGCTTTCGTCGAATAATGTAGAGGTTAGAGATAGGGAAATGTTGAATGGGGATGGAATGGCGGTAGAGGTCAGTGTTGATGGTGAAATGCTTTTGGGCAAGAATGCAGAGGATATAGATAATGAAATGTTGAATAGGGACGGAGTGGCGGTGGACTTGGTGGCGTTAGGAGCAGGGGAGCATCCTTTTTGGGAGGAAATTAGGAATAGGAGCCAAGGGTTGGAGACAGCCGAGGAGTTGCTGGGGTTTCTCAATGGATTAAATGGACAGTGGGGGACTAGGAGGAAGAAGAAGAGAATTGTAGATGCTAGCGAGTTTGGGAATGCTCTGCCAGTTGGTTGGAAGCTTTTACTCTCTGTTAAGAAGAAGAATGGTCGCGTGTGGTTGTATTGCTGTCGTTACATAAGGTTCTTTTTTGGATTATGTTGTTGCTTATAAGTTATGATTGTTTTTGGTATTTATGTCGGCCTTTGTCGTTTTGCTGTGTGGTTTGTGATGTTGTTGCTTTGGCCGTTTGTCATTTTTGCTGTATGCTATTTGCCTTGAACATGTGTGATTATGTATGCCTACAATGATAGATTTATAGTGGTATCAAGTATATATATGGAAATAGATGATATGTGGTGTTGTGTTGTGTTATCTCATATGTTGATTACAGAATTGAATACTTCATGGAATTGGTTGGTATGGAATTAGTTGATTTGTATTTACGAGAAAAAGAGAACCAATTTGAGTAAAATGATAAAGGCATGAGACGCTTATATGGTATGTGCATAGGGGCCATTGTCGGTGTAATTAATTGTTAGTAACGGTTACAAGATTCAGCCTTCGGGCTATATGGTCCTTATATTGAGAATTGTAAATAGTAGTAGAGGATTTTTGCGAAACTATTGTAACTTTAGATTATGCACATCTTTTGATGAGTCTAATTAAATGTTTGCGCTTTTTGAACTATAGGAACAAATAACACGTGCAAACTTACTTTAGTTGAATATCTTGTTTTTTTCGCTTTCAACTTATTATGAACACATACAAGTCCACTGTGCACGTGCTATTTTACCAACTATTGAAGCTTAAATTTCTTAAAGAGGAATAGTTGTAAGAAGAAAGGCTGAGCCGAAAAACACTTACCGGCTAACCAATCAAATTGCTCATACCAAATAGCGAACAGCGGTTCGGTATTAGTTGGATTTCTTATTATTGAACTTCATTTGATTCAGTGTTCGATTCCAGACTTAGTTATCAAATCAAAACCCAATAGACTTTTAAATTTTTTTGTTTTTTGTGGCAGTGGCATTCATTTAATTGAAATAACATTCTTTATACCTCTTTGAGCACAAACGATCTTTAAACTCACCCTCAGTCTCCCGTCTTAATACCATTCCAGAATAAGAAAAAAATCAATCCAATATATTATAAGAAATCACTTATCTATGAAAGGGAGAAATAACTTAAGAGTGATGATGTAAAAGGTTTATTCATTGATATAAGAAATCAAAAGTAAGAACACGTTCTTTTATCCCAGGGTTAACTCTGACATCTTTCTTCTATCATTTTTGTTTTACGAAAATTTGGACCCATATATAGCGTCTTGAATGATTGTCATCATGAGAGTTTGGAATAAAGTATTATCTATGAGTATGTATGCTCTCAACTCTTATTTCATTACTCAGATTTTGCCTGTTGAATCTCCAAACTGACTTTTTGCGTATGTTAGAGTTAGCATCCTATAAAAATACTCTCTCTTGAAATTCCTCGCTCGAACTAGGTATTCTTCCACTTCAAGAGACCCTGAAGTTCTCGATGCTCTGGTTATTGCGCAAATCTTCTGCTGTTAGACTTATTTAGGTGTGTCTGCAATTCAGAGAAGTATGATGTGTGTCCAGCGTGTAGTGGTCTTTTTGTGTCCAGAATCTTATTTAGATTGTTTTACGTACTTTTATTGCTTTATTTGGCTACTTTACTTGCGCATTTTGCAAGCAACAATATAAGGTTAAAGTCTAATCTGTAAGTTCAAGGATTGATGGTATCTTAAAATCTGACATAACTTTTCTGGTGCGTTGTTTAGATCGTTTTCCTTAAGTTTGCTAGTGATGTAGTGTTTTCTTCTGTTGCGTTGAATTAGTATATAGTGCTCTAGACATTGTAGTGCTGTTTGGGTGGACGTGGAGCTAGCTTTGCACTAATTCCCAGCAGTGTTTATGTTTTTAATTTTCAAAAATTTAATGCTATTTTTGCTCATATCAGCCCCAGTGGACGGCAGTTTGTGTCATGCAAGGAAGTTTCTTCGTACTTACTTTCTCTTCATGGTATCCAAGTTACAACTTCACATGGCTCTATTCAGCATAATGATGCTCATAATTTTACATCTGTCACCGTAAGTTAGCTCGTCTTTCGTCTTCTTCTTCTTGTTTACTTTTTTGTTGTGTTTTTTGTAATGGGCAATGCCATAGATTGACGATATTGCTAATCAGGATGACTCTAGAAGAGAATTCCTGGCTTCCGGAGCTTCATCTCCTCCTTCTACTGACGCATCTGGTAATATCATAATTAATGCTGGGGATTTGCCAGAGGACAGAACAGGAAAAACTTTGCATTGCAACAAGTGCACTATGACTTTCAGCGAGACAAATGAACTTTTGCAACACCAGTCATCTGTTCACCAGAAAAAAAGATGCAAAAATGGTTTGAGCATTACTGATGGCGTGATAATTAAGGATGGAAAATATGAATGCCAGTTCTGTCATAAGTCATTCAGCGAAAGGCATCGGTATAACGGCCATGTTGGAGCCCATGTGAGGTACCAAGCTAAGATGGCTGGAGCTTCACCAGCTGGAGGGAAGGGAGAGTCTGTCATTTCCATATCTTGTACTGAATCTGTTGTTCAAGATACAATTACAGAAGGGTCAATGGAAGCTGATAATGCTGCAGAAATTTGTAATGCTTTTATCGATAAGAAGCAGAGTTCTTGTCCACCTTACAATGAAGTGAATGACCTTGTTGGAGATGCAAAGGAAGCTAATGGGAATATCAGAGGAGTTGATCAAGGTACTGATGGAGTTACTGCAAGAAGTCCAGTTTCAGTTGATAGGCTCTTCTTCTCTAGCAATGAGAACAAAATTCTTCCTGAAGCTTCTGATACTGCACATGTGAATGTTTGTGCCACTGAAATAGATAGTTCCAGTTTGCAGGGGACAAAATCTGGAAACATTTTGCCTTTAACTTTCGAGGGAAAAGCTTGTGGTACTGTGGAAAGTGTAGTTGAGAATTCTGTTCCCGTGGAAAAGCCAAGGCAAGATGCAGTATGTGAAACTAGTTTCCTCGATTCTAGTAATGTGGAAGTATTTGATATTAACGTCAATAATGAGCATATCTGTCAGGCAAGGAACGAGCTTAAACTTGGTGATGAGAATTTTGCAGTTAATGAATCTATGTTTGAATTTTTTGGAAGCCATAGTGGGGAGGACAAGGGTACAACTGCCAGTGAAAAGCAGCTGAATGATTTTGAAGACATCCCTTGTGAAAATATTGGAAAAACAGACGATACATCAACTTCTGCATCAGTATTATTTAAGCTAAATAATGTATCCAACATCACCATGCTGGCTCCATCTCATGATGAAAAGTCATGTGCTGAGGACAATGTTTGCTTAACAGGTAAATACACAACTGATGAAACATTTAACAGTGGAACCTGTGACGAAGGTATTTCGGAAGCAGACAATGGTGATGTGAATGGGCACATGGAAATGCAATCTGGGATCAGTTCAGTGATTCTATCTTGGGATAAACACAATGCCGTGCCTGAAAAATCTATTACCGAGATGTCCACTCGTATTTTGGAGGAACCTAGGACGCTTAACACTATCAACAGAAGGTTAGTTGCTAGCGAAAGTGTTGTTGAAAAAAGTGATTTTAATGCTTGTCGAAGAAAGATGGAAGTCCCTGAATATGAGGGTATCCGAAATTCAGGGAACGGTGGATTGGATGTGCCTTGTGGCCTCAGTCACGCTGCATTGAATTTCAATTCTACAGCAGGAACGGAGCAGCATAGAAAAATCGGAGCTGGCATTGCTTTTACTTCTACAACAGAAAAACAATTCTTCACAGAAGATAGTATGTTTAGGGATTTCAATAGTGGATTGGAAGAGCACAATCAGGAGGCATCCAATAGTGTGTTGTTCCGTCAGTCTGGTGTTTCACAATTCTCTAATGCGGGATTTACTGTGGATGATATGTACCCTATGTCGTCAAGTCAGCCTAAGCTCCACAAAGTTGAAAACACTAGTAAAAATGAGCTAAGCCTCTCTTCTGCTAATTTTCAGATGGGACTGCACGCAGATTGCAATAGGCTTGAACAGGAAAAATATCCAACACAGAGTTCAAACATTCAGTCTTCTGTACATAAAACTGCTGTTGAACAAACCCATTTGGGTGTTGTAAATAGTAATTTACCTGGTGATCTGAAGCAAGGGAGAGATTTTGGCATTGATTTTCTCGATTCATCTTTCAACAACAGGACGCATGAATTTGGCAGTAGTTTCAAAATGCTGCCAGAGGGAGGGAACTGGAGTGGACCGAGAGGAGACAATGTAGGAAATGCTGGCCAAAACATTATGATTGGTTTTGGGAGTAGCAACTCACAATCTGATATTGTCGCAGCCAATAGGTCCTGGATAACTGGTCAAGGGGATTTGTTTACTGGTTCTTTTAATGCTGCTTCAAACCCGCAGGTTGAGTCTTCAAGTTATTTTCACACTTTTGACCTAACATCAGATAAGGTAATTCCAAGGAATCTTTATTTGAAGTTTTAGATGGGGTGTTAGTCTTTGACAGCAAATATTGCGCATGCATTGATCTTTTAACTTTTCTGAATCTCTTGCGCACATAAACATGAAGTACATGGGCATACATAGAAATACAAAACAAGTATATCGTTTCAGATGGTATTAGTGCTCCTTCCTTTATCTTTGGTTAATCTTTATGGAATCTTAACCAAGCCTTTGTATATTACTGGAAATGTATGCCCTGTAGCTTTCTAGCCAAATTCCAAATTTTCATGAAGTTTCGTACATTGTCGAGGTTTAAAATGTTCCCGTGTGTATTGGATAAATGTTTTTTTGCATCACTTCTTTGTTCTTGAGAACCATTTCTCGTCTGGACATCCAAGACTTCAGTTGTCTATATGTTTATGCGCCCGAGTTTTAAGAGGAATATCCATATTTTTCCTTTTTCTGTATCTTTCTTACCTTCTTTATTCTGTTTTGTCATGCATTGGTTGGCTTCTCCATGGTTAGATGCTTCACTCTCTCCTCCTCCTCCCCCCCCCCCCCCCCCCCCCAAATTAATTTTTTTCATTAAATGATGCATACATAGTTCTATGTTCCCACTATTAATTGTGACTTTGCGTTGCTTGTCAACTGTTGAATTCTAACCCTTGAGCCGGGCTCCCGTTCTTTTTGTGCTAATATTTCTTCTATATGCTTATTTGGGCAGGGTGAAAAACGTCTGTCTGGGATAAACGAGAACTACGATATGAACAGTGGCATTTTGAGCACAAACAGAATACAACCTGTGGAGTACAGTTTTATGGGCGAGCAAAGTTCCAATTCCGTGCCTGAAGAATCCAAGATCTTCCCATTTAATGCAAATATGGAACAAGGATTGGATCCCTCGTTTTGGCTAGGAAAAGATGCTTTAATGCAGAATACAGCTCAGAGTAACCCGGCCATGTCTGTTTGTGTTTGGTGCAGAAACGAGTTCTTTAACAACCAGGCTCAACCTGGAATACAAACAGGGGAAATAGGTTCTCTGTGTCCATCTTGCAGTACAAGAATTCCAGGCCAGTTCAGTATGTTTTAGAGTGCCTGCCTTGTTCCTTACATGCCTGCACTTGTGAGAGAGAACGGTTCTTAGACAAATTTTTTCTTCATTTTAACAATATATGCAAAGTAACTTAGTTTTTGCCGACGGCAGTATAACATATATAACTTTAAATATGGAAAAAAAAGACCACAGTTGTTTTTTGAAAGGAGAAGCAGATGTCATGTAGATGTATTTCAGCTATTGAATTCTTGACCTGATAGCTTGTGTAGAACATAAATATTTAAATTGTCCAAGGCTGAGATCTAAAATTGACTTTTTTTAATGGTAAATTTCCAGATGAATCCTTTTATTTGAGTGGTTGTTAGGGAATAATAGGTTACATTATTTTTGTAGGAATCTAGATTTATAACTAAGTGTTAAGATATAGTACTTTAGCCATCAATTTGTTTTCGACTTATTATGTATGTGTAAAAAGGTAAAATTCGATGTTGCACGGATATAATAATACAGATAGGAAGGCGCGGTCTTTTTGAAATGATGATATGAGACGACATGAACATGACTGTTCATATTGACATTAATATTAGTGTTACGCATTAGTATAATAATAATATCTATAATGCCTCAAAAATTAATGCATTAGTAAAGTGTAAACACACCATTCATTTAATTTTTTTTAAAAGAAGTGTTTGTGTAACAAGTATTAAAGTACAAGAGCATTGGATAAGTACACCAAGTATAGAATACGTCAAGTCATGATTTTTTGATATATCTATATCAGTGCAAGTGCAAAATAGGTGCAACACAGTCACAGATGCAACATAGGTTAAAACAGTACAAGTTTTTTGCAACATAGGTTAAAACAGTACAAGTCTTGGACACTAGAGTTCTCTTCGTGGTTTTAGATAAATAAATTAATTTAGAACTTGAAATGCCTTTGAAATAGTATAGTGTTTTGAATAGTATCTATCTATCTATATATATTAGATATTTACGTAAGACGCTCAATTGTTTTTAAATTTTCAGCGTAATAACCTATTTAAGCCGATGGGAAAAGTTATCGTGGTGGCAAAATTAACTTTTAGAATTAATAGGTTATAAATTGGTGAAATGGGTTTTTATAAGTAGGAAAAGAAGCGGCTTTAAATCTATATTTTCGGGAGGCAAAACTTTATGCACTGGTTTTTAGAAGTGAGTAGACATTAGACCTTAATTGTATTTTTTTTTTTTTTTTTTTTTTTGAGATAGACCTTAATTGTATTTGAAGGAATATAGTTTATTGAATTTCAATATTTCCATCAAATTATGAGTCATAACCTATGATGCAAGGATACTTGAAAAAAATCACTAAATGCACTGTCGGATACGTATCGGATACGATACACGCCCGATACGTGGCGTATCCAACTTTTTATTTATTTTTAATAATTCGGATACGCGTATCGGATACACCTTGGCGCGTATCCGATACGCGTATCCGTGTTTTAAGGAACAATTTGTCAGTTTTTTAAAATTTATTGGGGTTATTTTGTTACATTAAGTAACTAGAACTTAATATTGTAAATATCACTAAAGTTAAAGGGAAAAAAGGCTATGGGTTCTCTTCAATTGAAGAGCAAACATACCGATTGAAAAATGTATCTTTGAATTTTTTTTTAATGTAATTTTGGTACTTTGAGTTTATATGGATTATGGATCTTTTTCTGTTGGTTTGCATAATTTTGTTGTGTTTGAAATTGAATATGTAGATATATTTGTTTATAAGTGAAGTGAAATTATTATTGACAGTCATTTTATTATTATGTTGCTATATAATTAAGTTCTTAAGATAAAATATTCTACATTTCCTGCACATCTCGTATCTTGTAATTTTCAAAAAATCTGTGTCTCCGTGTCCGTATCGTGTCGTATCCGAGTCCCGTATTCATATCCGTGCAACATAGGTCATAACAAATATCATCGGTGTTCAGATTATTTGGATGGTGGATAATGATGAGAGTATTCTCCTCTACATATTTTACAAATTATACAGAGCTCTGTCAATAACAAGATTTAATGACTTGCTATCATAGCTACTTTGTTTGTTTGTTGTAAAGTATAGGAAAAATATAAGAATAAAATACTACATTTTGCTAAAACCTAAAAATTCCATTTATTGAGGACGCCATTTTTATTGAGAATGCCAGAGGAGACTTTGTCATTGTGGCGAGAGCCTTAGGCGCCTTCGTAGCAGCACTACTCATCCAGTCCGCCAGCCCCATCACCCACTCACCTACCTGCCTTTTCCTTTTTGTATAAAATCATTATTTTGTTATTGAACAACTGAATATATATATATATATATATATATATATATATATATATATATATATATATATATATATATAAAGGTTTTGGTCCCATATTTTAATTGATTTCCAAATTTATTCCGAAAAAATGTTTTGTCGGACATTTTAATTGATTTCCAAATTTACCCTTAAGATGGTCCAATTGTCAACCTTTTAAATTATTATTATACGTAAACAATGTTGAGTTGTCACTTTAGTCCTTCAATTTTTGGAAAAATCTCAATATGACTCTAAAGTATTATAAAATGTATTATTTCAGTCCGAAATTTGTCACTTTTACTCTTTTAATTTTGAAGAAATCTCCATGATATCCAAAATAAACATAAATTTTGTGTTTTAGTCCAAGAAAGATATCATAAAACATTTATAGAAAAAAAGACGCGTCAAAACTCAATAATTCTTTACAACAAAAAGAACTTGCGGGCCGACATGCACCCAAGTTGTAGTGTATATATATATATATATATATATATATATATATATATATATATATATATATATATATATATATATATATATATATATATATATAAGGAAAGAGGTTTTGGTCCAACATTTTAGTGCAAATTTTGTCACTTTTACTCTCTTAATTTTCTCAATGATATTCAAAATAATTATAAATATTGTGTTTTAGTCCAAAAAAAAGATATCATAAAACATTTTTTTAAAATGGTGCGTTAAAGCTGAATAATTCTTTGCAAAAAAAAAAAGAACTTGCACGAGGACTCGCGTGATCCCGGGTTCTAGTATTATAATAAGAAAACTTAAATTACAGGAATTATTTTAGAAAAAGACGGTTAAAACTCAAAATTCTTTACAACAAAAAAAACATTGCACGCGTGCCCATGTGTACTCGAGTCTAGTATTGTAATAAGAAAGTTTAAATTACATGAAAACTTGGACATTGTTCTTATTATATATGAACAATAAGTATTATAACGATATAAACGAAGTGTAAACTTGGGCTAACTTGAAAACTTAAATTACATGAAAAATTGGTCATCTTGATATATATATATGTGTGTGTGTGTGTGTGTGTGTGTGTGTGTGTGTATAACAATAAGTATTTTAACGACATAAAAGAAATGTAAACTTAAGCTAACTTGATTACAGTGGTATTTGCAAATTTAGCATTTGTCCTTAGAAAATATTAATTCCTACAATTCTTGAGCTAGAATGGACATATCTTTGACTTGTAATAGTAAAATTAATTAAAAATGCCTCTAAGTTGTTTTTCTAATGGTCATAACTTACTAATTAAATTTGTGTTTAAACTGAATTTAATTATGAACTTTTTTTTTTAAATTGTTAAGTTGCACAAAATTTGCAACGATTAATCCTACTTACATATCTTTTTCTGATAAAGAAGAAAAACAAAAGAACGAACAAAGCATTTCGGAATTATTCTCTTTTACATCAAAGCGGCGAGAAACGAAATAGTAATTTTGTCAAGCTAAAAGTTTGAAGTACCTAGCAAATATAAACAAATAGCAAAAATAATACTGAAACCAATACTTTTATTAGGAGTCAACTATGAAGTGGGTCTAAGTTTTTCAAACCAATCACATATTTAAATAGAGAACATATAAGTACATAATAATCCAATTCGAGCTTTTCTTTACGAAAAAACAAAACAAATATCAATAGATTTTTTATTACCACCACCATATCTTTAATAAAATCCGTCAAATTATATATTTTATAAAAAACAACAATAATAAAATAATAATAAATTAAATTTACTACTCTAAAATGATCCGAGACCCAATGCTAAAACGCGCCTGGGGTTCCTCCTTGTTCACCTCCTCCTTCCCCCTTTCATCTTCGATAAGATTTCCTTCTTCATCATCAAATTAACAATAACAAAAAAATGGCTGTCTTTTGGAGAATCTGTTATCCTGCGCTGTTTTTTCTCCTTGGGGGGCTAACGTGCGCCGACCCCGGTTTTTGTCCCTTAAAATCTGTTCAAGATTCGATCTTGGCTTTGCCCAAAGATGTCTGCTCCGCCGCTGGTAGGGTCCACTTTTCGCCTTTCACTGGTGTTGTTGAGGTAATAAACTATTTTTTCTGTTTTAATTGGCTGGCATCTGTAATTGATTTGAAATGGTTGTTGTTGTTTGATTTGTAAATTTGTTTGATTGTTGAAGATTTTTTTGATTTGGGGATAAGGGTTTTTGTGGGTTTCTGATTATGGTTGAGATTTCAGATTTGGTTCTTGATTTTGCGAAATGGGTTTTGTTAATTTTGTGAGAAAGTTGTGAACTTTGGTAGAGTTTTCAGCTTAATTTTTTGATTTGTGGAAATGGGTTTTTCCGATTTTGAACAGAAGTTTCAGATTCTGTGTTAAAGTTTTGAGCTTTAGTGGAAGCTTGTTTGACTAAGTGATTTCAGTTTTTGGGGTTATTGAACACGTTTTGGGGATTTTTCCATGTTGACTGGGAATTAGGATGTGATGGGCTTCTTTTGGTGCATTACTAAATTTAATTTGATGACATTTCCTGACTAATTATTTGTAGCTCAGTAGCTCTACGATACGGTTTGTTTGCTTTTTGTTCGTCTTCCAAAAATTGAAGTGCTGAAAAGGTATTCGTAGTTGTTATTTGGGTTTGAACGCGGTTAAAGGCGAGATGTACTAACAACTGATGCTGTACTTGAAATTTGGTGGTCTAGCTTGTGTGTTGAGGAAAATACATTGAGTTTGATGACTTGGAAGTCGATAGTGCTGAAAGATTCTACTTTCTCGAGTTTTTTTGTTTCGGCTGAAGTTATGATTGAATAAGAGAACAATAGATGATTGAATTACCACGTCTAGAATTTGTCTATGGACCCTTTTAGTTGCAATAGCTTGAAATGGACGGGAAATCACAGCTCATTTTGGTTTTTAGCTCTATGGTCAAGTTGGGATATATATTTTCTGGAAATTTGCGGGAGCTGTTCTCAGGCCTGAGCACGCTCTATGACAAACACAAACTCGGTTCATATTTCACATTCTACTACCTTCATAATCTCTAGCTTCATCGTCATATTAGTTTCCTCTTTATTTCTCTCTCTGAAAAAACACAAGATCACAGATATAAAAGAGTTGTGACCGCCTAGTATGGTTTAAATTGGTAGGTACTTGAAAAATTGAGTCTGACCTTGCTGTTCTGGTATTCATAAACCTTGCAATCATTTCCAACTGAACCCCTTTTTCATCCTCGTCATTGCAGATACCGTTTTGCTTGTCCTTTTGTATTCTTTTGCAGCTCCTAAATCATAATATCTACTTGGCGATTTTGTGGAGTTTGTCATTTATTTTTTATGCCTTTTGGTCTGAACTTTGGGTATTGATTTTGTTTATAATTAGTTAATAGAACTTAAATAAGTAAAGTTTCTCAAATTGATGCGCTGATATTTACAATTGTGCTTTTCATTCTTGGAAGTCTTTCCCCACGAGTTCCTTTTTGATGCTTCAGGAAATTTTTTTAGGGATGGATTATGTTTGGTCTGTTGAGGTGTGCATTGAAACAATAGCAGTTGATTAATGTAATTGTCTATTTTTGATTATATGATAAGCCTTTCCTCTACATCCATATAATAATAAGAATGATTGGATAATGAAAATGAATATCATATCCTAGTCTTTTACTGACTGCAGAGCCTCCTTTTTACATGCATTGAGAACCAGGACTGTCAATACTCTTATATTTAAGACAATCGTGCTAGTTGTACTCTTTATTAATGGTTCTTATGACTGACAAATTTTAATTGTGAAGGGGGATGAACTCTCGCTGCAGAAGGCGTTGCATATGGTTCACAAAAATGAACACGATTATGTTGCTCTCCTCTTTTATTCATCTTGGTGTCCGTTTTCCGGATCATTTAGGCCCATCTTCTCCATCTTGTCTTCCATTTTTCCTACCATTCCTCACTTTGCGATTGAAGAATCGGCTGTAAGGCCAAGGTTGGAACATCGATGCCTCATTTTCTTTATTTTACATTTGACATTATAGCATTCTCAACTCATGTTAACATTAACTGGGTTTTCTCAGCATTCTTTCAAAGTATGGAGTTCATGGTTTTCCTTCTCTGATTCTCCTGAACTCCACCATGCGCATACGGTATCAGGGTTCTCGCACTCTGGATTCTCTCATTTCATTTTACGGGGATGCTACTGGTAAGATTCCATGCCTATGATTCCATGCATAATTTTTCATAAACTTCATGAAGATAAACTCAAGAAACTGTTGTAAAATTTAGGTACAGAGGCAGAAGAATCCGACAAGACATATTTGGACAAGATAGGATGTTCAAGGCAAGATGAAAAAGACAAAACTAACCAGGAAACTTGTCCGTTTCCTTGGGCAAGATCTCCTGAGAATTTACTTCAGCAAGAAACATATTTGGCCCTTGCAACAATTTTTGTTATTTTGAGGTTACTTTACTTTACTTTCCCGACGCTACGGAAGTATGCGCAACTAGTTTGGAGGAGGTACATCATCAACGCGAGTTTCAGCAGTTTGTGGGAGCATCCAGTTTTCCACCTTAATCGAGTAATTCAGTTGTTCAACTCTCTTAAGGAACCATGCAAGAAAAGCAATTTGCAGGAAGGAGCAAAGAATGCTAAGGCATGGGCGTCGAAGTCTCTGGCCACCGTTTCATTTGGCGATTCTAGCTCAAGCCGTGACGCCTCAATAAGTTGTGTCCATTGATATATTTACTCGACTACTTTTCTTTTTCTTTCTTTTGTCTTTTTTTTTTTTTTTTTCTCTCTTCATGTCATGCTTGATAATAGCTATGCATAGTGTATAAAGATATCTTATAGCATTACCGGCATCAGAAGCAGCAATTTACCTGGATCAGGAGTTAAGAGGACCGACCAATCACGACTATGCCGGGTGACCAAGTGGCACAATCATGATCAATTGGTTCTGAAACAATCGAGGTAGAACTGTTACCTGATGTTGGTAACTTTTATTTTTTTGCATATTCTTTAGATAGCCGAGTGGTTCAGTATCTTGTTATATGGCATAAATGTGGTTGATGCAATAGTAGGTTTAATTTTGATGCGACCTAGAGTAGTTTTTGTTTGACCATCCAGAAATACTGAGAAAAACATGCATTGTCTAAATTTGTATTTATTTTTCTGTTTCCTTATGGTGTTTCATGAAAAATTTCCATGCCATATATATGCTTGAGAATCTCTAAACCAGTCTTTATTAATATATTACACTAATTAATCAATGTTTATTTCCTAGCACACGTAGGTCATTAAGAACTTCAGATCTTCTCTTACAAAATAGTGTATCATTTCCTGTCATACCTATTTGCATTCTGTGCTTTTTGGTGGAAATGTGACGGTTATTCAGGGTGCAAAAAATGATAATATAAAGAGCTAATATCAAACTCCAGTTTTATGTTATATGGCTAAATTACTCATCAGTTGCGTCGAACCGTTGAGTTGGTATTTGTTGAGTTAGCTACTGTTGTAATTTAAGATTTGGTTTCCGTTTAAAATATTTTTGAAGTTATATTGTAAAAGCAATATGCAAAACATGCATGTTTATTTTTTAAACTCTTAAAGGTGTAAGTATCTTTTTATGCGCAAAGATTTAGTCACTTTTTTAATGCCTGCAACATTGCTCTCTCGCATTAAAGAGTCCTTTACTACATATAAGAACAATTAGTGAGCTTATTAATCATTTTTTTCATCGACCAATTAGGTTCAAATGTTACGCTTTGGACGAGAGACTCAGATTAATTTGTAGTAGAAGGTTTGAACCAAATAAAAGGAGGGTATGCCATTTATCCGGATAACAAAGACTGATTCTCTTTCCTCGTATATAGTACAGAAGGAATGAATATAGAAGTTCGAAAGATGCGTGAGTGAATAATTCTTATTCGTCAGTGGAAGGACCATCTATATAATTTTTAAGCACCGCTCAACTCTCCCCTTAAGAATACAAAAAGAAAAAAGAAAAATATCATTTTTGGCTTTGGAATAACGAGCGAAAGTCACACAATATGCGATGGTTTTCTTTTCTTTTCTTTTTTTTTGATTTTTTGCTGAACGAGATTCGACGTCTTTATATGAGTGGACAAAGGAAAAACTTGGGAGTATCGCTGAAATATAAGGAAATGGGAGAAACTAGAAAGAATACAATGTTAACAAAAGCAAACTGAACTTCTAGCTTTAGGCTAAATAGAGAATGAGTTTCCTTAGTTCTAACGAAATTGTTCAACATTTTTGTGGTGTTTGTATCTGAGTTAGTAAACACATAGTGTTCTTACATTTTTGTTTAAAGCTATTTAATTAGATCTATTTTAATTCTAATTTGGAATGCTTGCAAGCTAAGATGCACACATTGACACATAGTTTACTCAAATACAGACAATGACACAATACGAACGTGATGAAATAAATTTTTTAAGTTACAAAATCTTCCACTTTGGGACACGTCTCAATATATCGATATAAGTTATATATCATTGAGGTAAAGCGTCTATAATATTTTAAATTTTTTTAACTAGAAATTAACATCGAAATATCTATTTTCAAGAACTTAAAAAGATTATGTAAAAGATTCATATAGACTAATAGATAAACTTAAAATACAAGGTCAGAGATAAAGATCGTGATAATAGACACATAAGTATTTATGTGTTAGACACATCTGATACATTCCCAAAACGTCTTTGGGGCATGTCTTTTCCTCTTCCTTTTATTTTAATTACGAAAACACCACGTGGCATGCTAAACATTGCCTTTTAGTAACTTTTGTAGTGTTCATGCATCATAATTTGCAACCTCAGTGAAATAATTACTTAAAAAAAAAATGAGAGTTCACAGTAGTGAATAAAAATGTCTTTTGATTAAATTATAAATTATAATGGGACATGATTATCTTTCTTAAGAATAGATAGAAACATGTAAGCTTTTAATAAAATTAACAAATTACAAATAATTTCATTGGTGCAAATAAATCAACAAAAATTACTTGGGCAAAATTCTGAAGATTTCAGCCTTGTGCTTGACAGCAAAATTAATAATCTTTTATAATAAAACCGAAGCACTACAAATAGTTCGCTTACTAGTGGAGAATCCTAACAAAGGGACGAAAACTCTTCCCCAAGAGTTTGTTAATAACCAGCAGAGTTTGAGTTGTTAAAGTATTCCTCGATAAAAATAAAAACATAAAATGGATAATTTTATCAATGGAAGCTTTGTTGGTAAAAACTAGGGACATACATCCCTTTCTAAACACTTCTTATGAAGAAGAACTATTTTTGGTTAAGAAAAAAATTATAGAGAGAAAATTTGTTGGTAATAACTGAACAGTCAACTTTTTAACAAAAGAATGTGATCTAGATCGACAACCAATTAAGAAAGAGATCGAGAATTTAGAGAGGAGAAAAAAGAAGAAAGTAGAGAAGAAGTAGAGAGAATTTAAGAGAAGGAAAATAATTCAATAATCAATAATCAATAATCATAAAACGTGTCTTGACAAATAGGTCTAGCCTCATATTTATAGGCTAAATTAAGCAAATCCTACCAAAACTAAGACTCATAAACAAGGTAAAACTAGGAAATAAATAAATAATAAATAAATAAATAAGATTCCTAACCAAACTAGATAACAATAATTAAACTTCTAATCTAACTTGAACTCTTGATTTCCATCATTCTCCCCTGCTTGAAAAAAAATCGCATCCGGAGAGTTTGCATCATGATACTCGGCAAGATGTGGAGAAAGCCGCAGTGAACAAAATTGTTGAACTTCCATGTTATCCAAATCTGGACGATATTTCCATTGGACAAGGTAGCGCTGGAATCCTCCCTCGACTGAACCAATAATCTCATCATCAAGGATTGCTTCAACTTCATCCAAGATCAACGGTGGTGTAGGGGGTAACTTGAGCACCAAAACTGAAGCAATTGCAGAACCACCTGTGACACTAGCAGAGAATGTAGGAGGCTCAAAAGTACCTCGAGAAAGAGTCAAATCCTCAATATTGAAAGACAGGACTAATAGTTAGTTCAGGAGGCAAGTCCAACAAATAAGCATTATAGCCAATACGTCTTATAATCCGAAAAGGTCATGAAGCACGAGTAAAATGTTGTTTAAAATAATATTTTGCAAAGTTTTCAGGACGAACTCGAACCATCACATAATCGCCTTCCATAAACTCTAACTTCCTATGATGTAAATCAGCAACCAATTTATAATTTGCATTACTTTTAGCAATTTTTAGTCGAATATCAACATGCAAATCATGAATATGTATTGCAAAAGTTTTAGCAAATTCAGTAGATGTATGAGTAACAGGCAATGGGGATTCTGGGACTAGATCTAAACCATGCGATATCTCTCATTGGAGGAAGTTGGTTTGATAACTCATCGAGGGTAACATCTCTAAGCTCAAGTGGACTCACATGGGATGTGTCACTAGGAAGCTCGAACTGGGCCTTAGCAGCTACGGCAATTAGCAAATTGGACTCGACTCCTGCTTTCTCACAGTCGATGCCTGACAACAGGTTTAACTTCTCAATAGGTGTGCGACCTTTCTTAGATCTAGAGTCTAATGGTCTACCCGGAGTTAACCTAATTCTCTTACCATTATAAGAAAACACATAAACATTGTCCTTACCATAATTGACAACATTTCTATCATAAATCCACGGACGTCCTAAGAAGATATGTGCAACATCCATAGATAAGTTATCACACCAAATGTCCTCACTGTAGGTGCCTAATCGAAGGGGAACCAGACATCTCTCAGAAATAGTCAAGGAAGTCTTATCAACCCAAGCTACTTTAATGGGTGAAGGATAAGGTTCGGGCTTTAGGTTAAGAAGACGTATGGTTGACTTAGACACCACATTCATAGAACTACCATTATCAATAACTATCCTAAGGATTTTCTCGCCATACTTAACCCTAGTCTCAAATATAGATGTGCGCTTCCATGAGTCATGGTCAACTGCAGAAGAAAGGGTACATCTCATGACATTAACATTGCCATCTCTCTCAAATTCAGTCATATCATCTAAGGTGGTCTCACACTCCTCGGATGCAACTGTCACTTCTTCTAATGCCCCATCTTCCTGATGATCTATACATAAATGAAGGGCACGATGTGGGCAACGAGACGCTATATGACCACTTTCTTTACACGTATGACACACTGGAGAAGAGGCTGATGGAACAGAGATGGAGTTGCCTACGTTGGAGCTAACAAGCTGACTAGGCTGACCACTAACCTTAGAAGATTGGTTGAAAGAATTATTAGGCCTCTGGTGATAGACTGGGTTTGCTTGGACTCCCCGGCTTGGGAAGTCAACCTATGGGAATATGAAGACCTGTGCTACTCCTCTATCTCTAAGGCTTTGTGAAAAGCATCATGCAAGGTGTAGGGAGCATGCAAATTAACATCTCTTTTAATATTATCCCTTAACCCATTAATGAACTTAGCTACAGTGATCCATTGTGCCTCCCTAATTGTGCATCTAATTTTCAGATCTTCAAACTTATTGAAATATTCACGCACATTCAAGGTCCATTGTTTAAGGTTTAACCACTCATTCACTGTTTTTCATGAAAATAAGACAAATATTTATCTCTTAAGATACCTCTCATGTCTTCCCATAATGTGATGGGAGGTGCATTCTCATACTCACGTTCACTTTCGACACTTTGCCAATACTTTTTGGCAGACCCTATTAACTTCAATCGTGCAAAAAGAACCTTTTCGGTGTTATTCATGCGATAAAACACAAAATAGTCTTCTAGACGATCTATCCAATCTATAAAGACATTATGATCATGGGTACCCTCAAACTTGGGAATATCTACCTTGACTCTCCTAGTGATGTCATCATCATGATGTTGGTACCTATGGTGGTCATTACGTCTACCGCGATACATATTGTGAAGGTCCTCAAAACCACTATCATTCTCACCATACTCATCAGGGTTGGGTGAATATCTTCAAGGCCGGCTATTTTCCACATGTTGTTGCCTATGACCTGCAGGACTCAAATTCCCTATAGAAGGATGAACATCGGGATTAGTGTCTGGTGTTGGTAGGATTCCCTTATCACAGTCACGAGGGGATGGGGCATGACAGGCTGTGGTTCGTTGACACTGGGCTATGTGATCGTCTAACTTACGTACTGTCAAGGGAAGTAAAAGTGTTATGAAATTCTTCTCTCAGTGATGCTATCGAGTTGGCTAGTTCCTCAATCTTTTGATCTAATGCCATTGATCTTGTTACGGGCATGCAATAATATTTTTTTTCCTACTAATATTTGACGTTAAAATAGAAAAGTAAATTAATTATAAACTAGGGCTGATTTTCTCGTAATAAGTAAAGTGCAGAAAAGTAAACACGTAATAATTCGAAATATATATATATATATATATATATATATATATATATATATATATATATATATATATATATATATATATATATATATATATATATATATATATATATATATATATATATATATATAAATAAATAATAATATTGCTAAACTTGCCACGAACTCAAAAGTCCTAAATTCAATAAAAAGAAATACTGTTACCGAAATAATTAGGAGCAACCGAACTACCGATGTCACGTAATGGTCCACTCCTTTTCCGATTCAGGCTTGAGCACACCGAACACCATTGAAAATCAAGAAATCAATTTAATCAAACCAAAAATAATAAGAAAATTAATTAAGAAAAAGGAAAATTCCAAAAACAAAAATAAACAAATCGGGTCGCCCAAATTGAGAAGACGCGGATCCGAGAGCAAAGTTCGCCGGCGGTAATCAAGCGATGGAAAGAGGCGGCGACTCTGGGCTGTGCACTGTTGAGACGGCGGCGGAGCGGCGACGAGAACGGCAACGGAGAGGCAAAGAAGACGGTGGCACGATCTGGGTTTCGCGGCGAAATTAGTGGCGAAATCCAACAGTTTTGGAGATGGTGGTGGCGTTGGGAGGTGCGCCTGGTGATGGAGAACTCGGCTGTGTTGCGGCGGTGACGGTGGCGGACGAGTTGGTGGAAGAAGACGCAGCGGCTGCTCGAATTTTCGAGCACGTGTTGTGCACGCGCTGTTTTCAGATTATTATTTTTTTAATTTTTTTTCGTACGGATTTTCGTACTTTTGTTTTAAAAATAAAAATTCAGAAACTCTGAAACGGCAGAAAAATCTTCAGAACTGGAACTTGCAAAAATTTACGAAAACTAGAAACGACGATTGCAGCAGAAATTGGGGAAAAGATCGAATTGTTCTGGTGCCAATTGATAGAGATCGACAACCAATTAAGAAAGAGATCGAGAATTTAGAGAGGAGAAAAAAGAAGAAAGTAGAGAAGAAAGTAGAGAAGAAGTAGAGAGAATTTAAGAGAAGGAGAATAATTCAATAATCAATAATCATAAAACGTGTCTTGACAAATAGGTCTAGCCTCATATTTATAGGCTAAATTAAGCAAATCCTACCAAAACTAAGACTCGTAAACAAGGTAAAACTAAGAAATAAATAAATAATAAATAAATAAATAAGACTCCTAATCAAACTAGAAAACAATAATTAAACTCCTAATCTAACTTGAACTCTTGATTTTCATCAGAATGTCTTTTTTAGTTTTAGACAGACGTATACCGTTGGTAATAGTTAACTCAGTAAGAGTCGATTAATGCGACAAAATCTTTACCATATATGCGTTGAGCACACCTGAACCTTTAGCAATGGGTTTTCGCTCCCAAATCTTTACTAGCAAAATGTTCGTTGGTAGAAGTATCTTTACAAACAGACAATTTGTTTGTAAGGATTAAATAGTCAAACATTTTGTTTCCCATTTTGATGTTTGATTAGTTGATTTGCATTTGAAGTTACTAAGTATGTTTCGAAGACCAACAATGCCATAAGGAGGAACGTGGGTCCTAAGTCTAGCGTGCAACTTGTTAAGGGAGGAGTTCAATATTGTTCAAGTGCAAGGTAAGAAACGAGGTTTATTAGCTCACTCAAGTGCGGCTGCAGTGATGACTACGCTAGGTCCATGCTGCTAGAGGCGAGAAATGTGTTGCACAGAAGATACGTGTGGCAGATAGCATGGTTGGAAGTTGTGATGAGATCATGTATTTTAACATGGGTCGCAGGTAAGATATCTTTAATATTTTACCATCTAACACAGTGAAATAGTTTGCCATACTTCAATTTTTTCTGAGTATCAATGAGTTGAAAACTTTTTCTTTCGTATTAATTTTTCCCAAGATTTCTTTGGCTCGATGGAGGATAAAGGAGGTTGGATTAGCCTCTACTCAGTTGATGATAGGCAGTTCGACAAAAGAGCAAATTAACCCTCCTCTCAACAGACTCAAGTGTAGTGGCAAACTTTGAAAGAGCATCGGACCTAGTGTCCTCTTTCCTTGGAATCTCAGAAGCGTAACAAAACATAATGCGGCGACTTGTTGTCTTAACTTTTCTAAGTACTTGGTCATAGGCTATTTGCCTCATAAGAGCCTACAAAGTGTTTTGCTCGAGTATCACATCTAGGGGTGTACAAGTGTGGGTTCGGGCGGGTGACCGCTCAAAAAACGACCATACCTACCGTTAGCGGGTTATCAAATTTTTAACCAGTGCGGGTTAAGTTATCAACCATGCGGGTTGCAGGTTGAGGGCGGGTTTGAGATTTAACTAGTGAAGAAAAATGCTACAATTTTTCAGCATAAAACAACAAACAAAGATGTCCAAAAATAGCAAAAAAACACAAATAAGCTATCCAATTATAACATCAACTAAACATGCTGAAAAACACAATAATTTGCACAAAGTATTCAACAACATGTTCAATACTAGAACTTGTTCAAACATTCGAGAACACAAACAATAAGTTACATAACATCGAACTCTCATAAAACGCAACAAAACAACATAAATAAGCAGTATTCTATAAGTTTGATAAACAACATTCTAAAGTCTAAACCGAAGACAAATAATCATATCATTAAATACATTAATATCAAATCATCTAAGTTTCAAAACATAAATAAATCCCAATACAAAGCATCATCATATCACCAAACCTGCAATTAAAAATATTAAATGGATTAAAAAATTAGTAAACACTGTTAAAAAAAGTAATTGATAATTTAATCACTTACCAAACATGGATAAAGTTCTAGCAACAATTCAGGCTTTGGAATTTGAGGCACCCGAACTCCCCAACTCTAGAATCAAGTTTACAAACACAAAGTTTAGACTTTAGAGAATTTATAAATAATACCATACAATATTAAGTATTAAGAAATGTATATAAATTTAGTACCTGTTACAACTTCCTCAAACTCAATTTCATTATGAGACAAATGTCTCATATACTCTTGAATGTCAATCATTTTTCGGAGTTGACCTTAACCAACTTTGGCCACATACAAGTGCCTCCACTAACTCCGGATTAAGAAAGCTTCGAAATGGATCAAGAACGCGACCACTTATGCTAAATGCGGATTCGGATGATACCGTAGAAATCGAAATAGCCAAAACAGCTCTTTCTACTTGATAGAAAATAGGATATTTACTCGAATTAACTTTCCACCACATCAATAAGTTAAAGATTACGTAGACATCTCACAACCCTCATCCAAATATTTAGCGATTTCTGATTTTTTCTTGGTATTTTCATTCTCCTATATTCATTTAGGAAATCGCGAAGCCAAATCATCATCCATATCCACATCAATTGGAGCTTGGTTTATGGCCGAATCCGAAGCACTTGGATCTTCATAATACTCAAAGAAGTTTTCTAATAACTTCGTCGATGCTTTCACTACATTTTAGAGAACTCATTATTTGCTCCATAAACTTCAGAAAAACCATATGTCACAAACTCCAATTTGTAATGTGAATCCAAGATTGTGGCAACAAACAATAAGAGATTGAGTTTATCAAAACTCTCCCAATACTTTTCAAGTTTCTTCTTAGTTGCCATGATCTTCACATTGGTATCATTCTCTTTACCCAACTTATTTAAACCTTTCATAACTTTCACAAGTTCAAAAAAAATGTTCTAGAGGTCACATGCAAAGTACCGGAGAATTTTTTGGCAGCGTCATAAAAGAGTTTAAAAAACTTAAAGAAAGACCTAGCAATGATCCAATCCTCTTCACGAGGAGGACCTATATTTTTTGGTGCCTTCCTCTTTCCATTCTCACTTTCTTCCTCCTCGTTTTCCACATCTTCTTCCCCTTCATCAGAATCATTAGCCACCGCCCCCAGAAAAAAATACATCTTATAGTTTACATCATCTTCCCTAAGCCGCTCAAATGCTTTTTCAAACTTAATGACCGCCTCTAACA